>JANIJQ010000038.1:0-75550 GCA_030557965.1 Sungouiella middelhoveniana | reverse complement strand
TGGTCCCTAGCAGGATCGAACTGCTGATCTTGGCGTTATTAGCACCACGCCTTAACCAACTGGGCCAAGGGACCGACTTCGATGGTTTGGAAATGAGCGTTTTATTATGTTAACACCTTGGAATTTTCACTCACAAAGCACAAGTTTCAATTTCTCCTGCTTGCTATGCTTTTTAAACATAAGCCAGTGCTTGTTTTTGTAGTTTGAGGGTGCATTTGGCCAAAAATTGGCCAGAATAGCTAAATTAAATCTATAAAGTGACAGACATATTTCTTCTTTCCATTTTTCATTATTCCCAAATATTCCGGCTGTATTTATGTTACTTCAGATTAAAAAAGGAACTTCAGAAGAGGGTTTTGATGATTTCCGCTATTTATAGTTTAAGTTGTAGTTGACTATTACACAATATATTATCTCGAATCTTAAATTAAAAGGTAAATGTTTTCACTTCACCAAAAAGTACAGCGGTAGTGAGTAATGCGAGATCATAATTTGTGGTTCTTGTCTCCACGGGGATTTTAAGATTATTTGTTTTGTATGCTATCATCTTTGGCAATTGCACCTAGGTTTATCATGAACTATTTCCTTCTGTTCGATGATATTCCATTGTCAAGGTTTTGGTCATGGAAAATAAAACAGAAGTAAGCCTAGTTTTCTCTGGGTCTGGTAAGGAGATTAAACCGATTATTCCTAGACTTCCCCAGAATGTCCCGGAGTTATTCCTTTACTTCCTCCAACATTTACACTCTTTCTCGGATGGTCTTTGCCATTCTTCTAAGGAAGCTTTTATTTCTTTCCTCAGTAAATAGGTTTTCTTTGTAGTACAGGACAAAGTAGGTTGGTATTCAACTCCAATTGTTTTGCTGAGGTAGGTAAATGGGGCGGGAGTTCTGAAGAGGATCAACGAAAGGACACATCTACAATTTTCCAAATATTGAGATAAAGTAAGACTAAGAATTTGAGATTCGCTCAACCAAGAGAGATTCTCATATGTCAAGTTCAGCTTGCCCACTGATGTATTGCTTTTGGCTGCGAAAGTGACATATAGATCTAGCTAGATAAAAAGGATTATGCCAACGGGTCGTTTTTAAGAATAATGCGGCTAATTAATTTAGAATACAATTTGCATTTTGACTGGTCAAGGTAATCAATCAAGGTCCTCCAGCATTTTTGGTTGTTGTTTTCTGTACGGTAGTTGATAATATCGAGAGAAACTGAGAATAGAACAGAAGGTACCACAGTGGATTGAAAAAAATGAAAAAAAATGCAAAATTTAATAAAAAATCATAACAGATTATAAACACCAACGATGTTCACTAATTTACTACATCAACTAATTGAACAACCTAAATTCATTGGTTCTGAAGATAGGATAGCATTCTTCGTTCATTCCGTTAACCGGAAGAATTACAACCTTCCGGAGAATGACCAAATTCATCGGAGATATTGTCAACTGATATATTGTCAACTGAAATAAGAACTATGAGATGATTCTTTTTTATGATATGAAAGAGACAAGCCACAAGTTCGAAAGTGGGAAAAGAAGCATCCAATCTTACGGTCAGAAAGCGCTGAGAAATAGAAAAACCAAACCACACACGCCCAATTATACCGTTAACAATAAAAAAATATATGTGTTTGTGGACTGAAGTACTGGCTACGTTGCAAATGTTTCATATCTGGTTTCGTCTCTCAATCCTGTGGTTCTCTAATCTTCTCATACCTAACCCAGTCGAAAGGTTACCCGCACCACCATTTCTATATAAGAAAATTTTACTCACTATTTTCACTCCACAAAAAAGGTATGTTCAACATTGCCATCACTAGGATGATAAAACACACAGACCTGATCTGAACAGGACTTCGGTCCTAATGCAGACAACCGATATTGCCTTTTTTGCTGATGTGATGAGTTCGATTGAGCCCTATACTAACGTTTAGATGACTGGATATAGATTTGCATGGCCGTAGACTGAGATGTTTCCACAGTTTAGATATCGTAGTTTTGTTTCGAAGTCGTATCGTGGATACTAGAAGTTATAGTTTTGTTTGCCAGGGAAGGCGTTACATGGACCAGATGGACGATGTACTGAAGAATCGATTCAGTAGCAGCAAGTAAAGCTGATGTTGAAATCTTCTCGTTGGACTTGGCTATACAGAACTCCCAAATTCTGAAGGTTCAGACATAAGGATGTTCCGTAAGTCTTCAGTCCTGATTCCAACTACAGCTGTAGGTTACTACCAGAAAGAAATAATTTGAAGCAACCCGACACTTCCTGCAGCACTTCTAAGTGTACTAGTTCATGTTTGGTCGAACTACTCCCCTGCTTCATTGTGAACGTTCAGCAATCTTCAAATTCAATCATCGGTTGATTGTCAGCTAATGACCCACCGCCAAACTTCACCATATCCCTATCACTTCCTTGACATTACAACTACTTTCCCATCACCTTCACCTTCCCCTACCCTTCTTAGTATACACGTATATTTTATATTATGTTGTGTGTTGCTTACTTCTTGGCAGTCAATCTTCTCAAGTAGAAGGCCAATTCCTCACCCTCCAAGATGTAACCGTCACATCTACCAGATTGACCTGGTCTAGAAGAGATGCAGGCGTACAATCTACCGGCAGAGAATTGGTGCTCGACAGAGTGCTCGATGGTGGAGGCACCGGCTCTAGCAGCCAACTTTCTCTCAACCTTCTTAGATCTCTTGACTTCCTCGCCCTCGACCTTCTTACCCAAAACCTTACCGTAGTGGGTCTCGAACCACTGTCTGAAAGGAGCAGCGTCGATCTGGACAATAGCAGACTTGGTCAAGGTGTTGGTTCTCACCAACTCGTTGTTGGATGGGTGGTAGACAACACCAGTGACTCTGGTCTTTCTGGCCACACCCTCGGAAGCCCACGAGAAGTTACCGGTCTCAACTCTCAAAGCTCTGAACTTCTTGTTTCCACCTCTGGTTCTCACGGTGTGGATTCTCTTGGCACCGATCTTGGTGTTGGCAGGCTGACGACCCAACTCAAACTTTCTCTTCTTTCTGAACTGGGCTCTTTTGGCACCAGTAGCAGAACGCTTGTGACGAGAGTCTCTAGAAATACCCATGGTGAACTGGAAGTTAGTATGGGAACAAGAAGGAGTGGATCGGGAACGATTCACTCGATGGAATATCCATTGGAGTTGTATTTTCCTGGTGGAAGATGTTTTTTGGGTACATACTCTTTGGTTACTGTCTAGTAGAAAGAAAGAGAGAAAGCAAAAATTGTGAGAGAGAGGTAAAAATTTTCGCAGCGGGTGGTGGGTGCAGGATACTCCACTAGTGGGACTGGCGGTGGGTGCAGGCCTAGACGTCACGTGAGCACAATCTTATTGGGAGTGGTGGTGCGAGTCATACTGGCTACCACACGGGAGTCGAGGACGACGGCACGTGATGCACGTGATGTATGTCACCTGACATATAAGGGCACAGGCCCTAGTAGCCCCTTACACTCCCCGGAATAATGATATGCGGCAGTCGCCTGGCGCGAATGCACAATTTTTTTCGCTGCATGAGATCTACCCCCGGCGAATGTCGAAAATTGAGATACTTTATTCTCATTCCGGGTCGGCTGTTTATCCGTTTTCTATGCCTTCACTTACATGAACAGCGCTTGTGTCCACATCGTGCACAATTTCTTTACCCATTGTTAAGTGTCGATAACCACAGTATACCTGGAACGTTGTCGGATAGCAATTATCAAGATCAATCATTCAATCAGACATGTCATCTCGGCTAACCGTTTGACAATTTAGGGGTAAGTCTTTATTCCGCATATTCTTTCCGGGATCTGCGTAGGATGTTCAAAACCATATCCGTTTTGGTAACGCACGTGACTGCAAGTCACGCACAGCAAAATTTATCACCAAAGCGATGACTTTGCCATCTTCCTATTCAGCAATGGAGACGGTCTACGACGAGATAGAGATCGAGGATTTCACCTACGACGCGACTACGGGGCTCTTCCAGTACCCATGTCCTTGTGGAGACCGATTTGCCATTACGATGGACGATTTGAGAGAGGGTGAAGATATAGCCGTTTGCCCCAGTTGTTCTCTCATGGTGCGGGTGATTTTCGAGCCAGAGGACCTCGAGGAGTTTGCAAGCGACTAAAGTGGATGATTTTTCTGAATTTTTTTCAGATTCCGCATTTCTGACATTGAAATAATGAGTCATTATGGTTTGGCGAGCAAGAGGGGAATATTCTAAGTCTACAGTCCCAACAGTTACTCCACACGAGACCAACAGTTCTCCACTTGATGCCAGCAGATCTTCACTTCATGCAATTACTTGCAGCAGAGAAGAGGTACGGTAAGGGCATCCGAAAACCGTTATTCTAAGCGACGAAACGGCATTATGATAAGTTGGCGATAAGAATGTGGCACCTTAGTGGTTATTCCTAACAAGGAATCTGAAGGCGGAAGATAATCCGAACAAAAGAAACCATTATTGTTTGTACCCTAAAAAGCTGTATGCGAAGGGGCTAAAAAATAAATGGTGCAGAGAAAAAAAGAAAAGATGCGCATCGCTCATACGGCTTACATAGTTGTCAGCGATCGCGGCAACGCTCATACGCCGGTAGTCAATAGCAAGTACGGAAATATAGGTGACAATAAGAAAATGTAGAGGAATAGGAAATACAATGCTGATTGATATTCTTCCGGATAAAGTGGAGCACAAACGCCACAATCACGCTGGAGATGCAATGCGACTCCTTTACCCCGTGCGCGCAGCGAACGTTCTGAACAATGGCTAGAGAACAAAATCCAGATGGACCCCGAGTAGGTTCTGTGGGGCCACTAAGGCGCGAAAACGGACCGCAGATCACCTGCCCTGTTTATCGGGGCAACCACACGTGTCCGGCTGAACGGGCAAACTTTGGCTTTACGGAAAAACCCTCGGAAATGGCCCATATTCAAGAGCCCCAGCAGGTACCGTAGATTATATGCGCATGGAATGGCATGGCTCTTGCACCAACCCCCTGCACACACCGGCTGATTGCCACAAATCGGGTGTCTTGTCCGGCACACAAATGCCGAGAGAACCGTTTAATTTTTCTCTGACGTTGGGTGCGCTAGTTCCGTAGCTATATATAAGCACTGGGTTCCCAACACCTTCGGTCCGCACACATACCAGAATTTTTCTTTAAAACAGAAAGGGTTTTTCCGGGTGGATTTTTTTTCTCCTTTCCTATCGATCAGTTCATCCTCCAAGCAGAACTACCGCCTCGTGCTCTTGGCTTTTTCCCCGAGGGTTAGATCGTCATTTCCACCACCGGTACTTGTTCCAATATTTTATTGACAATCACCGAAAATCACAAGCTCCAATTCTCCTCACAGTATCGTTCTGTCCTTGTGGCCCATGAACTCGTTGCTCACCATGCCCAGCCCGCTTTCTTCCGATTTGGGCAATTCACCTTCCAAACCTGACCTGGTGGGCTCAATGTCGTCCGGGTCAGTCAGACGTGGGCCCTGGAGCACCGAAGAGGACCATAAGTTAATGGAAATCATCGCTCTATATGGCCCTACAAATTGGGTCCGTATCCTGGCGCTGTTGGGTAGCCGGTCGCCGAAGCAGTGCCGGGAACGGTACCATCAGAACTTGAAGCCGCTGCTCAACCGAAACCCGATCACGTTTGAAGAGGGGCTTTTGATTGAGCAGTTGGTGGCCAAGCACGGCAAGAAGTGGGCAGAGATTGCTCGCCACTTGACGGGGCGTTCCGACAATGCCATCAAGAATTGGTGGAACGGAGGCGCCAATAGACGGAGACGAGCCTCGCAGGCCGCTCTGGGGCCGGATTGGGCCAGTGGTCTGCAATTTCTGGTCCAGCAGCCCGTCCAGCCTCCTCCCCCTCTCCAGCCCCAATCTGTTTCCACTTCCCCATCGGCTTCTGGCCTTCCTTCGGCTTCCTCCCTTCCTTCAGTTTCTTCTCTTCCTTCAGTTTCTACTCTTTCTACAGTTTCTGGTGCTCCAGTGCCCGCTGCAGCTTCTGACACTTCGCTGCCCGTTTCTCAGGGTTCGCTTCCAGCTTCTCAACTTCCGCCACCTCCAGCATTGGCTCCACTCACCAGTTTGCAGAGCAAAACCCCCGAAACGTCTCGCCACGGTTCCATCGCCGCCAACGGGTTTGCAAAGATGCTGGCGTACCCTCGGATTCCCCATTTCCCCCAAATTCTGTTCAACACCTCCATCTTCAGCGACGAGGAAAACATTCCGGCCGCCTTGGTGCTCCCCCACCACCCAGCAATACCGTCTCGCCTGGCTTCGTTGGATCATCCGCCAATTCCAAGCATTCAGTCGTTGCGCAGAGGCGAAAACCGACGCCACAGCTCGTTTCTGTGTCCTCCCCTCCTGATGCCTTCGATGGCGATGACGCCCCAATTTCCTACTGGTCAATCGCTTTCCATGGGCCCCGTCCCCTCAACTTCGCCTGCGTTATACATGCACCCTAATAATTCTGGGTCGCTGAACTACAATTCTGGCAACAGCTCCGATCTCTACGAACTGCCAGACCTGACCAGTCGTCATGGACTGGTTGGATACTACGAATTCAGCCAACGGCTGTTTGCTGTTCCCCCTCTGGCGACACTGCTGCTGCACAATCTGCGGAGGCCATCTATGGCTCCTGACTTGTTTCCCAAGCTTTTGGCTGGCCAAGCTCTGGGAGACTTTGTTCACAAGCGCACTCAATCGGGAAATTTGTCACCGTTCATTACCCCAATCAGCCTGAACCGTCCACTGTTGAGCAGCTCCAGCGGAGATACTTCTGCTTCCTCGGGAATGAAGCTGGGTGTTCCTCCATTCAAGAACTTGATCAAGAGCATTGAACAGGATGACGATCACATGGCTACCGACGCCAAGGTGAGCTCAGAAGACGTGGACCGAATAAAGGTCTCGCGATTGATAGACTAATAAATTAGATGGAAATTACCGGATGACAACCGCATGAGCTGGCCTATAGATTTCCCGAACTAGATTAGGGCGTTCCATTGGAATCGGACGGTTTTCTACGGTGTCACTATCGTACATCTTCCCACCTCCCGCTCTTCGGTGGTTCCTCTACCTATCATACAAAACAATTGCACATAGAGTCGTCTAGAATGTACATGGTTTCAATTTTGATTAGGCTTTAGGGGTAGCGCGTACACAATACCAGCAATTTAGATAATGAATTCGCGTAGTTTCCCATCTAGATAAGCTTTATTAAACGGCATTTGGCTCGTTATTCTGGGCAAATATGGTTAATAACCAACCATGTGCTGCAGCATGGAATTGCCATAAAATTGCTGCATGCTCATATTGTTATATGTGCACTCCTATGCACACCTGCGATAAGCATGGAATGGGAAATGGAGCGCGATGCAGAACGGCCCGACGTGCCGCAACGTATGCCGGATCGAAGGTTTTTCTAATTCCACATGTAATATCAACGGCCCGTAGTCCAAAGAAGGCTTGTCAGCTATGAAGAAGAAAGAAACGAAATCTATGAAGATAATCGCTTAGCATTCTCAGCATTTCCTTCAAGAGGGTAACTGTTCGAGGGCGTTGTTTTGGCGTTGTGCCCGGAGGTCTGTATATAACCACGGTGTCCATTTTTGGTCATATGCATGTGAACAACTACATTACATGACACTTGCATAGAATGGAAAAAAGTACCTGATTCAGATGTCGAAACCTTCGCTGGCTTCTCGCTTAGACCTATTTAATTCAGTGCCTAGATATCGACAGCCGAGGTTAGACGATACTCCTGGCGAATAATTCTGTACTGCGGCTGCTAGAATTATGCAATATTCACAAGCGGGATGCAGTGGCAGGCACGATACCGAGTTTTCTAGGATAATTTACTTTTAGGGCCGAAAAAAGCCAGCAGTACGCATGTGCAAGTCGTGAGGTGGATCAAAGACGGCGTTGTGACGAGATGATACAGCCACAACAAAATGCCATTCCTCTATTCTGATACTACACGAGGGATTGCACGTCAATGGCGTGCTCATGCCCACAACACGATAAGAAGGATACTTACCATTGGAGCACATGGATAGTAAATTTGAATTTGGGGAAGACGCTCGTTATTTCAGCCGTTTACTAGTGTCCAGAAAAGAGTTGGTGGGAAGAGAGGCAGACCCGTACACCAGAACTCATCAGTGACAGGACAGACAAAAGTAACTGAAAGAACATCCTCATCTTAGTTTCGTAGCTAAATCAGTGGCTCGCGGCCAACCCAAGATATATTGACGGAATTCACCCTTGACCTCGGAACTCTAGTGGACAATCTCATCTCGCGCGCTGCCTACGTAATCTAATGAGTATTAGGTAGTCAACAAAGCCATAGCTATAACTACAAAACTACACCACTTCACACAATCAGTACATATGATTCGTATTCATGTCGTTGCAGCAGCCGCGCTAGTGTTTGATCTAAACGACGTAAGGGCCTTGCGGGCGCTCGGAATCACCGGCGTGCTAGTAGGTACGTTACCTCGGGCACCTCAGCAGAATGTCTTTTTGGGACTTCCGTTGCAACTCAGCGTATACGAGGCATGTTGGGCCGTAGCCAATGGCTTCGCGCAGTTTGTTGAGGGGGAATTGTACAACGACAAATTGGCTCGGTACTTGGAAAAGCCAATTGACCATAGTGACCTCTATGCGGTTACTCCTGATATCTTGCGCCCACCTACGGGGAAGGAGGTGGAGCGGCGAGAGCATACGCATGGGGATGGGTTTAGGGACGATAGCCATAGTCACGGGGCCGATTACGAAGCCACGAAAATGGCTTTTTCTGGAAATGTAGACATGGTATCCGAAACCAAGGAAGAGGATGAAAACAAGGAAGATGACGAAAATAAGGAAGAGGACGAAATTGAGGGAGAAAAAGACAATGGGAGTGGTCAGAATGATGCTAAGTCAGATATAGAAACGCCTCATGGTCAAATTGATGCTAATGAACTTGACACCACGGTGAACGAAATTGAGACTATGGTCCATGGGGTGAGTCTTGTGGATTTGGAAGATTTTTCTGCACCAGCAATTGAAGAAAGCGATGGTCGTTCCATTAATGAGTTGGATGTACAACTCGAAGCATGTGCTTTATCGCTACACCAGTTTCTCGCCCGCCAGACCCTCCCCGAAGCTTTCCACACCAAGTATAGTGCCTTTTCGCATCTCCGCCATCTCGGCTACTATATGATGCCAGGACTACGGTTTGGAGGAGTATTTGTGGCGTATCCCGGTGATCCGTTGCAGTTCCACTCACATTTAATTGTCAAGGTTCTTCAGAAGAATGAAAATGTCAACTTGTTGGAGCTAGTCACCAGCGGAAGACTTGCGACAGCAGTCAAAAAGGCTTGGGTGTTGATGGGAGAAATTACAGAAGAAAACCCTGAATCCAATTCGGAAATCGAGGTGACATCGTTAAAGCCCAATCCAACGCGAGCCTATTCTATCGAGTGGACCGGATTCGGTTGATCATCGCACAATTTCATTCATAAACAAAAGTATTTAAAATCCAACCCTAAAGCCCCCCACAATGTTCATCAAGTTAGGCATGTTCTCCTCCACCTTGCGCCAATTTCTCGAAATCCATTCCTTAACTTCAGCAGGTCTTTCGGTCCATTTGCCTTCGTTGAAGTATTGCTCCTGCTCTGCGACATCTCTTTTGCTCTTTCCTCCGCAATGGAGGCCATCACGATGCTTGAACGTACGATGCTTTGCGTGATTTACGTGCTTCTCATGCTTCTCATGCTTCACATGCTTCTCGTGCTTTGCGTACTTCTCGTGCTTCTCGTGCTTCTCATGCTTCTCGTGCTTCTCATGCTTCTCGTGCTTCTCGTGCTTCTCGTGCTCCTCGTGCTCCTCGTGATGTCTGCCTTTTGAAAACTTGTGAACTTCGTTAGCCTTCTCATGCTTCGCGTACTTCGCATGCTTCTTGGAACATCCAACACTCGACATCTCTTCAATGTCATGTGAAAATATCCGCCAGTCATTTTCTTCAATCTGCCCATACTCTTCATCATCCTTAATAACCTCCCCGTCCATAGAATCAACCTTTCTCTTGTACTTGAAGTCACCCCTGTCGTTTGAAACATGGAACTTGAGTTTAGTGGTTAACGTACCGGAACCGTAGTTTCCATTACGTCTAAGGTGGAAAAGCGATGTTCCATTCTGGGAGATAGCTTCCGCCATTATCCGCTTGTCATTGATGTCCAAAGTGGTCAGTTTCGAGTTAACAATCTTAAAATCCAAATCAATTCCACCGTCGGCTGGAGTCTCACTAAGTGTGATCACCAAAGGATAACTGAGAGAGACATTCGTCTGATGGATAATATTCCCTTCATTCAAGTTATCAGTTAACAAGAACGACTTTGAAGAGTGGCCAACGTGGACAATCCGTGCAGAGTTGCCCAGATCGGAATACTGCTGAACATTGGAGATTTCACCCTTGGTAAAAGTATTCACAGTGGCATTCACCTTTCTTCCATCACTCAATTCAAGCACAATCTCGCTGCTCAACTGTCCCAGCAAAATTCCATTGACAACCTGCTGCAATGAGCCAGTGTATGGAGGGGAAACGCCAAAAGATGTTCCTTTTGAAGCATGTCCAATGTGCAAGATCTTGCCGGAAGACGCCACAACGTCATCACTCTCGTAGGTGAGCAAATTGGCGGCCACAATCCAGTCGTGGCCAATTCCAGAGTCGCCCCCTTGAATCTCATCCAAGCCGTTGTCGACTGTGAGTTTTAACTCGTGCTCTCCGCTTTCCCAAAGAAGAGGCAACAATCCTGTGACATCAATGTCAATACTTGGCAAGTCAAAAGCATTGATGGGGACAACAGGGTTCCACAACGAAGGTGAGTATCCACCAGTGAAAATGTAAGGCTGAGGAGACTGCGAAGCGATCTTCTGCCCATCGACAAACACATTCAAGAATCTGAGAGGGCCATGGCCCAAAAAGACGTTGCCGTCATTTTCAAAACGGTCAGTAAACCGGTCCAAGACGTTATTGTACCAGAACTCTTCATTGCCGTTTCCGCTGACAAACGCAGCCAATTTCAACCTGGTAGTGTTCTTGGAGACCTCAGGCAACTTGAACACAAACGTATCCGATGGAAGATACTCAATTGGAGGCGACGAAGGAGCCTTATCAACCAAGGGATACACCTTGTCTGCTGGCTTTCGCACATCAAAAACCAGATACTGATCGGACATCACGCCCTCTTCTGCATCGGTGCTCACATGTTTCGATTGATAGAAGTCAGCAGTCAATTCGATGTGGAACTTGCCGGTCAACCAATCAGTGACAATGTTGTCCAACTGGAACAAGACATGCGTTTTCTTCTGGAACAAGCTAGCATACGAAGAGACGTCCTTCTTGAACTCCGAAAATACCTTCCTCGAACCAGGTTCAATTGTAGACGTTCTCCATATCTCGGCACCTCCAACATACAAATGGGCCAAGCGGTCGTACTGAACACCATCTACAGTCGTCTTGAGGGTCAAAACCACATTCGTGAATGGAGTTTTTGGCACATCAAACTCTACCAACGCGGGGTTACCCCACGAATCAAATGTGTGATCGACCAAAACCTGAGAATAGACTGGTTTCCCGTAGCGGACTTCCGGCTTGAGTGGATACGCCACACTAATCACTTCCTTGGCAAAACTGGACTGATCCGAGTACGAACCCGAATCAAGAAATCCGCCGTATCTACTAGCAGAGCCTGTCATGAGCTCAATCGAGATTCTGTTCAGGAATTTGGTCCCGCCAAAAGCCCAGAACATCCAGAATCCAAATAAGGCGGCAATTGAAAACTCAGTATACTGTCTTGCCTTTGAAGGAAGCTTTCTGGATGCCACATTCTTAGTGGAACCATAGCCATGGCCACTCATTTTTTCGTTTCTGGGGAATTTTTCATCATCGGTCTCCGTCACAACCGGCGAAGGGACACGTGGGGTCCCATACATGATTTTATTCCAAACTGCCGAATCTCTTGCTAGATGTTTACTCATGGTAGCAAGAAAAGGTGGAGGCTGAGGGTGAATTTATCGGAGCGGAAATGCCGGACATGACACACCATGCGGCTCTGGTATGCATAAAGTGAAGTAGATTGGGAAGGAGGCATAACGGGGAAATAATCTTTTTGGAGAAATTGGGAGGAAATGGGAGAAAATGGGGAAATCGGTACATGTTAGAGAATTCAGCCATCAAAAATAACTGGGGAATCTTGGATTTGGGTATGGCCATGGATTGTGGAGATGGTGTGGAAGTTGCGGCGATAAGAGCATGATCAGATTATGCGCGATGAATATAGTGAGTGGAAAGGAACTTGGGAAAATTGGGTATCCGACATTTCACATGTTAATTATTGTGTTAGAAACCCTCTCATAAGCTGTCGCTAACCTTTTATATCAGAACCGGTCTTCAATACTTTGCTCAGCTTCTCAAACAATAATATCAGTAAACCGGTCCTCCAATTCTTGCTGCTCAGCCACATAAACAAGAGTGCGCTCGAAAAACTGCTCAATCTGACCAAGAAGCTTCGTCTCCTGCTCATCCTCGTCCCGGGTGGAATCATCTTTGAAGTTGGCAAGGTTGGTGCGTATGAGGTCAATCAACCCATTGATGTATCTCAGATCCACGAGCCAGTTGCCGTATACGCTGAAAATGAGACACCGGTTCAAGATCTCCACGAACAACTTCAACAGTAGGTATGGATCCATGCACGAGTCTGCGACTCGGAGGGCTTTCTGGAGACACTCCAACACTCGCTTGGCATCTCTGTAGAGAACGGGTTCTTCCTGATTTTCTTCCGCTGACCCTTTTTCACCATTATCTTCCTCCTTTACCGTAGGCGAAGGTTCCCCAATCCAGAGATCACACCACCACCACAAATGGGCACAGCAATAGACCGAGCGACACTGGTCTTGCTTCTTCAAAAGTTTCGACCCATACAAGGTAAGCTTGGTGATCAAACTTTCATAGCTCTCCTTGTTGAAGTAGCGCAGATTGGCCAACCGATTTGAAATCATAATGATCGACTGGTACGACACGGCACCGCCCATGGAATCGTGGGGGTTCACCAATTGGTTCTGGGCGGAGTTGAGAATCAAGTTCTCCTCGTAAACAACAAAACATTGGTTGAACAACTCGTATGCGATGGTCTCACGTTTCAACTGGTCGGCAGCGGTGGCCAAATTAAGGAAAAGCTTCAAAATCATCTCTGAGTAGTAACTCTGGTGATTCAGATAGAGTTCGTCAATCACCACTGAAATATTCTTGAAATTGCTAGTAATCATCAAGTCTGTCTGGTCTCCATCCGGAGACCTCTTTCTCACAACTTGATACCCAGCAAGTCTCAACGTTGCGGTCATCTTGGTGATCAAGGTAGGATATGTGTAAATAGTGTTTGCAGGAGACTTGCTCAAATACTTCTTCTTGATGTAGAACAAGTTAGACAATTTCTTGAACAAATCTGGATGGTCGATCAAGTGGATCACCTTGCTGATTTTTTCTTGCACAGACAAGAAGTCTTGGGTAATGTGCTTTTCATTGTTTTCTATTTTGATCGTCTTGGTGACACCTAAGTCTTTGGAGGTGCTCAATTGACTATCTGAATCTTTGATCAAGACAAGTAAGTACTTGAAGACGTCATCAATGTCCTCAGTAGTTTGGTACGTTTCCATATCTCCATCGTAGCTGTCACCTGCACTCTCCACAATCTTGTTCACTATCTCCAACGAAAGCAGTTTCTGAAGTGCAACATTTCCAATCTGCGAGTACAACTCATAGAAAAATGGCAATTTCAACAAGCCCTTGATTGAGGAAAAATGCCTCACTGGCGTGATGAGCAAGTCCAACCATAAGCCCAGAACAACATCGTCGGAGTCCTCAGATTTGCCCTTCGAAACCTCCTCGAGCTTTTCGTTGGCAAACAGATATATTTTATTAAGATGCGAGTAGTTGTGGGGGTCGTAGGTAAGCGACAACTTGATGAGCGACTGCAAGATTGCAATATACTCCTCAACAGGCAAGTCAGGCTGCGCTTGTTGCAAATTCAGATAGAAGCTCCAAAACGACTCGAATACGTCGTCAATGGGCACCAGAGGACCAATTGGAGAGGCCTTTGGTTCCTCATCGGTGTTTACCTTTTCTTCAACCCCGTTTTCCTTTTCCTCATCCCTCTCAATTGCTACCTCCTGCGTCTTCTCTTCCACATCATCTAAATCTGTTTCAAACTTGTGGTAAGTTACAAAACGATCCACAAGCGTAGCCACAAGCTCGGACTTCTTCATCATCGGATGCAACTTGAGAAAAACATCGTTGAGGAGGCTGTCCAAAGTTAAAAAATGGAAGTTGACTGGGAAAATCTGCACCAACACATCGATCAAATAGCTTTGGGCTAAAAGGTCTCTACATTGGATAATTTGCTCAGTGATGGTGGGGAAAATGTTCTCCTTATAGAACTGCTCACTGGAGTAGTCGCTATCGCCCTCGTAGTCGTCGATAACCTGGGAAAGGCGAACCAAATTGGACCCCACCAAGATCTTTAACTCCTTTCTTTCCTGAGTACGCAACTCTCGCTCACTGGAGTGGCCCTGGTGCTGCAAACGGACCCAGAGCTTGTTCATCTCGATGAAATTCGTAATCAAAAAGTCCACCGTCTCTTTGAAGTCGTCCCGAGTAGCCAATGGGAAGTAATCTTTGGATCTCTGTGATAAGTAATTTCTTAAGAATAACCCTCGGATCGGATGCTGGACACCGCGACACATCTCAAGCAGATCCTTCATGATCTCCTTCGTCTCGGCGTTATTGGTCGACATGTATGTTGTTCCAATTACAATCATCATATACAATCTGGGCACAATGTTGCCCGAGTACTGGACCAACTCGTACAAATCGGTCAAAAACGGCACGTCCTTGTTCTTCAGCTGTTTCAGCTTGTACGATTGAAGCAAGTACGCCGACAAACTCTCCAACGCATCGTAGACGGCAATGTACAATTCATAATATTCTTTAGGTGTAAGTTGGCTGGTTCTCAACTCGTTCAAAAAGTTGGAGCAGTGCTTCAACGCCTGGAGCAAGTGGCCCTCGGCCAAGCTCTCCTTCATCAAGTGAGATTGGTGCTTGATGTTGCTTAGACATCCTTGGAGGATGGAATTGCCTGGCATTTTGGTGGGTATTTAGAGATAGAGTGAGAGATTGAATAACGGAGGCACACTGGTACTGCAGGCGGCGATAGGGTGGTCAATGTGGTAGCAGTTCGTGGATAGAAAATTGGTGAATAGTGAAGGTGGTGATGAAAATGTTGAAGAAGAGGTTCCGATCTGACTTTTTTGCTCGGTTTTTTGGATTTTTTTTTTTTTTTTTCAGGTTTGTAGTTTGATTTTTTGGTCTATTTATGTCACATTTGTTGGTGCAGAAAATGGAATATGTAGAGCAGGAGTGAATTGCAGGGAAAATTTGATCAGAGATAAAGTCCAAACGCTCTAGTTGAAAGTTCTTTCAGATCTTATCCTTTTCAGATCTTATCCTTTTCAGATCTTATCCTTTTCAGATCTTATCCTTTTCAGATCTTATCCTTTTCAGATCTTATCCTTTTCAGATCTTATCCTTTTCAGATCTTATCCTTTTCAGATCTTTTCAAATAACATAGATACGTTTATAAGTTTGGTGCGAAATTGTTATTGGGCTGCGATTTCTACACAGAGAAAAGAAAGACTCCATTTCACTACGAAGCTTCACAAGCAAAAAAAAAAGGATATAGAATGATCACTACCCAAAAGAGAATCTCTCAGGGAAATCTTCTCTTTATTTTCATAATGATCATCTCGAAATCTCAAACGGTCAAAAGCTCCGAAATGCTCAATTTGTAATTCGTCAACCTCCATCTGTACTTCTCGGACTGTAGAGATCATTACGAAATACCAATTCAATGATTAGTTATAGCATTGCCCTACTTGATGTGGAATTCGACCAACAATTAATAACAAAAAAATGGACAAAGTTTCCACCCTCGTCCACGGAAAATCCCCCGAAATGAATTTCTGCGCCTCTCCTCCCGTATCTCACCTTCATTAATCCCTTATCCTCACTACCATCATAAATCTTCCTCTAAGATCTTGTGACGAATCCAGACAAGTCATGGATCACCATTCCTGAAACAGCAGCAGACATCATAGTGGCAATAAATCCACTTATCAACGCAGAAATAATGGTTCTGGCAATGTCAGCGGCTCTCTTACCCTTACTTAAAGTGTTCAATACACCCAAAGTGATGCCCACAGAACCAAGATTGGCAAACCCGCAAAGTGCATAGGTAGCAATCAATGTACCTCTGTCAGACAATTCGGTGTATGGAGACTCAGATCTCAACATGGTGTAGGCAACGTACTCATTCTGGATAAATTTCGTGGCAATCAACTTGGAGATGGTGAAGATCTCATTGCGTGGCACACCAAGCAAAAAAGTAAGTGGGTAGAAGATGTAGGCAAAGATCAAGTCCAACGTCAACGCGCCAATGTTCCAGAACCTTCCGAACCAGGTCAAGATTCCGTTGATCAAGGCAACGAGGGCAATAATACACATACATTGCACCAACATTGTGGCAGCAGTGTAAAGTCCCAAGGTGGCACCCTCAGAGAATGCTTGTAAAACATTCTTTGGTTTCTTGTGTTCCGAGTCAATGTCTTCGGCAAATTTCACTGTTCCCTGCGACAATGGAATCTCGGTCTCCGGGTACCTCAACTTAGAGGCAGCAATGGATGCTGGAATCGACATCACACACGAGGAAACCAAAGCTTGCGCACTCAAACCCAAGCCAATGTATCCAACTAACACAGCACCAGAGATGGTGGAGAAACCAGATGTCATGACCTGGTGTAACTCAGCCAACGTCAAATATGGCAACAAGTCCTTAATCAAAATAGCAGACTCACCAATACCGATAAATGGAGAGGCAGAAGCAGTGATAGCCTCTGCTCCAGAGATTCTCAACGACCAGAAGAAAAACTTGGCAAACTTACCGATGAACCACTGGATTGTGCCGTAGTAATAGAAAATGTGGACGAATGCCACGAAGAATGCCACTGCTGGCAACACCGCGAAGAAGAACATACCGAGCTGTGAAACAGAGGGGTTGGTCAAGAACGCTACACCATCCTTAGCGAAACCCAATAATTCTCTGGCCAACGTAGAGATGAAGTTGAAGATATCATAGCCCGCCTTGGTTCTCAACACAAAGAGAGAAATGATGAACTGCATCAATACGCCACCAATGACAGCGTTCCAGTTGACCTTACTTCTGTTCTTGGAAGTGGCCCACAAGCCTGCAACTGAGCACACCAAGCCAAAAAAAGAGACTGCCCTGTCTTTTCTCAAAGAGTATTCGGACTCCTCGGTGACAAAGGTTGCAACCAAGATGACAGCAACAGTGACAAAACCCCCAGCAAGAAGTCTATGGAGCTTTTTGGTGAGTAGCTTCTTGTAGACAATATCACAACCATAATTCCACACCTTCTGAAGCAAAGAGAGAATGCGGTACAATATTCTCGAGTGCCACGATATCAATCTCACCATAAGCATGCCGTAGAACACTGTTGGAATTAGCCACTTGGATCTGTGCTTCTTTTGCACCAAGATGGAAACCCACCAGGCTGTGAAGAACATCCCGAGAAAGATATGCACCGCCAAACGGAGCCATGGGAATCTGATTTTGAGTTTCTGCCATCTGCTCAATTCTGCAGAAGCTTCTGGGCTGGTTATTTCAGATTCTTCACCCAGATCTTCAACATTAATCTTTGTTTCTGGGCCATTAATTTTCGCATCTTTGTCCACATCGAATTGCTCGCTCCTCAAATTAGCCTCTGGAACCTGTGCGTCTATGTGGTTGGAGGCCATACTAAACAAGTTCTCAACGATATCGAAAAAAGGAAAACCAGTCAACGATAATTCGGAGCAAGTGATCAGTTGATCAATGCTCCAAATAGGCTGAGGACTTGACAAGGCAGATAATGATTCCACTGAAAAGAATGCTCGTAACCCGTTATGTCATACACATAAGCGGAGTTTGACTTTTATCTCCGATAGGAGATGATTTCATGATCCTGAAGTTTTCGTTTGCTTCACCTATTGTTGAATCACTGGGTCCAAAAATCCCAGATCACTCAATAGATTTCAGAAGTAGGGCTCGCCGGAAATGACCATTGCTCACCATTACTACACACAAAGATCCTAGGTTCGTGCGAACGAACGGCTCCAATGCCAAGTCGATATGCTTCGATCTCTGGAAGATGCAGGTTAATCTGTAGATTAGAATACTTTCTTCTTTGCTATGATAAGCGATGACCGTTCCCACACAATTTAGTCTTCCGCATGAGTGATCTTGTCGTTGCGATACTTATCCTTGTTTTCTGTCATATAGCGGGAATCAATGCCGTTGCTTAGTCCCATAAGTGCCTTCATCACCGCCTCCGTAGTCCCAATCATTGGACGGATTACTATAACCGGCGAAGATTTTGCCAATGTTGCAAGCAGCTCTTGAAAATTCTCGGCTTCCTGTAGTTCATTTTTCAACCCGATTAGCTTTTTCTTGGTAGACTTCATGTTCTTTTCTAACGACTTGTAGGCAGACTTGAGTCCCTCAGTCGCATTTGTGGGCTGGTTCGAATAAAGACTGACCATCTTCTCAATGTATTCTCCATCTGCTTCGTCTTCGTCCTCCTCCCCAAGTGCACGATGCGCATCTGGGGTGCCAGACTTACTTGTCTCGTCAAAGACAAGAATTGAGGGCTGCAAATCATCAAAGTCCAGATCCTCATCATTCACCTCGTCCATAGCAGAATACAACTTTTGGCTGGTATAGGGGTCCCTATCGACCTGGACGGAGTTCTTAAGCAAAAGAGAGGATTCGAAGATTCCATTCTTCTTGCTTGCTGTTCTCTGCTTTGCATCGTCGGATTTGGGTTTTGATTCCTTTCGTGGCTTCCTTGCAGTCAAGCCTTCGCCACCAAAGTATTCCTCCAGGTTCTCAAGCATGACTTGCGTTCCTGAAGCCAACTTGACCCCTAGCTTTAACAACTCATAGGTTGTAGTCTTTGCAAAGGATTTCGTTCCTTTTTGCAAACTTCTCATTAGACGTCCGTCCTTCTTGTACTCCTTCATTGGCACTGTAACCAAGCTCTTGACTCCCCCACCAAGGTTTACAATTGACCTCACTGGTGATAATCCAGCAAGAAGACCAGCAAGCTGATACTTCTGGATATATGGAGCATACACATTGCCTAGGGCAGATCCCAATTTTGGAAATCCCGACACACCATAAACCACAGCCTCCTTCAATGAAATATCAGATCCATCTAGGATAAAGAAATTGACGAACTCAGCATGATTTCCTGACCTTAGACCAGAATAGTCGACTTTCTTCGGTTTATAATCGAATTTCAATTTCAACGGAGCGACCTTGAGCTTCTGTATGTAAACCATCTCGTCCACTGGAAGCTGAAATCTGTTGTCTCGAAATTCTGAGAAACGAGTAACAAAGTCAAGAGTATCTTGATCGATGTAAAGTCTAATTGGGAGAATGGACACATTGATTATTGCTTCCGTGTATGCCAATGTTGGATCTGGCCTGACATTCAACAAGCTGAATTTGAGCATGCTTGTTCCGATTTCACGTTCTCCAAGAATGTTCATGTACGTTAATATCTTGTTCCATGTTGATGTTGGTACGTTGTCATAAAGGGTAATGGTGTCTAACCTGACCTCAATGTTGTTGACCTTCTCGAACAGTGATTCTGTTGTCACTTTATCCACCCTGGGATCGTTGCTTGTGAAGTTGGTCAAATTAACCTCAAGGTTCTTCAAATCCACCAACACTTTATGGATATTCGACCGATTGAGCCTCAAGTATTTGTAATGCTTTTCGATATCCAACTTGATCTCACCGTCTTGTACTTTATTGGCTTGGTCAAACTGTACCTGAGAATTAATTTGGGCAATTAATTCACTGGGAGATGACCCTTCAGGAGCCGACAAATGGATTGATTGAAACAAGGTCTCGGAAATTGCCTCAAACGGTTCAGTGTCCTCATCATCGCCAAGAAGACTAGTAGAAATCTCTGGCTCATGATCAGACTTCTGAATACTTCCTGGGACAACTGTGGACCTTTTTTGAAGCGGCTGAATCTCTCTATTCTGTTGCTTGCTCATTTTCTTATCAGAAGCTTGTTTTGCTCTTGCTTCCAACTTCTTGACCGCCTTCCTCAACGTTTTCCGTGTTTGCTTGAAGTCAAATCCATCATACAAGTATACCTTCGTCTTTGAGAGATTTATGTTGAAGCTGAACGGATAAATATTGATTTCACTCTTGGCATACTTTTCTGAGAAGTGGTCCTCAACAACCACGATTGACGAGGCTTCCACATTGCTATTGGAAGACGAGTCCAAACTCAACTTGCTTACTCCCAGATCGATGTTAGAAGCCTGTCGAGTTACGTCGTTATAATATTCATCGACAATGAAGAAATCATCTGACTCTTTGGTAGTGTTAGAGCCTTTAGGGGCCAGCTTCTGGCTCTCTGGAACAAAATAAGAAGATTCACCCTTCTGTAAGGCTTTAATTTGATCTAGAATTTCAGCAGGAAACTTGAAGTCTTGATCGACCTTAACTCTGAACTTGTCATCATTCTTGAAGACTGTTGGAGCCTTCAAATCATTAACAGTTTGACCCAAGGCATGTGCCGAATCAGCACAAAGTTCTATTTGATGCTCGTCTGAATTAATTTTGACATCCACTAGCGACAAATCTCCACGAATACCTAGGCGTTGGTTCCGTCTTTTAATCTCTTCCACATCGGTATTCACGGTGATTCCAAGGTGAGATGAGTTGATCCGTCCGATCATAATGTAACCCATTGATGTCAATATCGACTGCGGAGCAGACTGCGAATAATTCCCTAATCCTTCAACTTTAAGAGATTTCTTGTCATCAATCAAAAAGAGAGAAAGTTCACGGAACGAACTTTTAATATAGAACTGCTCCTTTCCCAAAGTAAAGTCCATATTGCCTCGAGACACAGCTAAGCTCAATTTGCTATTGAGCCGATAAGGATTCAAACCAATAACAACATCATTAAATGCAATATGAATATCGGAACGCTTTGTTGAAGTTAGAGGACGAGAAGCGGTGGTCACCTGAACAATTTCTTCCGCATTGTGGCCATGTGTTACCTCCCTCTTCAAAAGCTCAATCCAATTTGCATAGTATTCAACTTGAAATTTGCGGAGGACAAAATCAATCGAAGTGCCCTTCTCGTTGGAGACGATAACGAAGAATGCCATTGGTGATGTGGACGGCGAACTAGGAAACTCCGTCAAAAAAGGCTGGGACAAGCCCCCAGATTTCAATTTCCTCAATGCCCTTATTGAATTCACAAAGCCATGGATGTTGCCAGCCTGCTGGCTCAACTCAAAATGTTTAATTTCAAACTCCATATCTCCAAAGTGCTCAAACAAGTTCTTAACAACGAAATTGATCAGCTTGATAACAAACCTGAAAGACGCCAGCGAGGGTTGGGGCAGCTCACCAAAAGTAACCGATGGCGCTTGTGAGCCCTTCATTCTCCGGAACCTTGTTTGGTTTGAATAAATCGAGCCCACATATGAACCTGCCATTCCCAACGAGGGAAGATTTGTCGGCGATTGCAGCAAGGCTGAATCCAAAGCATTTACCCGATTAGAGAAGTCGGAAAATTCTAGAGAGAACTTCATAAACGCTTGCTTGATTTTAAGTAAGGTGCTGAAATTCATCGATCCCTTGATAGTGCCGCATGATAACGTATTAGAGCACATCATTGTTGTTTCGCGAGGTGAAGTTGCCGATGAGCGAGATGAGATGTGTTTGAACTCCTGAGGGCTAAGGTTCAAGATGATATTAGGAATGGTGAAGATTTGCTCTTCGACTTGGTCTATGATGGACAGCACAATAATGCGCTGTAATGTCAATTGCTCTTGATTCTTGTTGAATGAGATCGGATAGACGACAGCTTTGACGCTGGTTTGTGGAGTCAATTGGAGATTGATGTTGAGAGATGAGGTCTGCAACAAAAACAGACTGGATTCTTCAACAGCCGGGGTTGGTAATGGCAGTGCCAGGCGCACTGCTGTATTGAGATCTTTGACGACTTTGAGGTCACCAAGCATCCCGTTCAAGCTCTCGTAAACAGTCGAGAGAGAGTATGCAAAATGGATCAAATATTGAAGGGAGCCACTGTCCAAGGAGACCGAAGCCGGTTTGGAAAGCAAGGCGGTGATTTCCGAGGTCGCCTGCTTCCCGTCGACTTGCTTAAAGAGCTCAAAACGCAAGTCTGCTTTGGACAACGATCCAGGACTAGGAGCGGGGGTGGAATCAGATACTGAATCGGTAGTGTCAGTCTGAGACTTGGGAGCGTTGAACTCGAACACAGAGGTTTCGACCCCATCCGCATACTTTCTGATGGAGCATTTCTCAATGCCTCCATAGATCAATTTGTCGTTTTTCTGTTTGACATTCAAGTTACGCAAGTCAATGCTCAAGTCGTCGGCATTTGACGCAAAAGACCCACTGGTTGTGAGTGCAGATGTGAGACTAACCACGATAGCAGCCACATGCAACTTGCTAAAAGCAGGAACCGAGGAGTCCATATCGTCAATGTCTTCGTCGTCAAAAGTATCGTCATCCTGGTCATACTCGGGAAACTTCGACGAAGACTTACTGTGACGCCGGAAGGCTGCATTCTGTTTCCTGAGCTGGTGGATCTTCAATTTCAACATCTTGGAAATGCAATTGAATGCGAGCGACGCGGTGGGTACAAGAGGAACAGCAGCAATGTTGATGGTGCCGAAGTCGACCTTCATATCTGAAACCCGCGAGAGTCCCTCAAAGCTCAACGAGATCTTATCAATGTATGCCATGACTGCTTCATTATCTTGTGCAGATATAAGACCGCCATTGTTGAACGACTGTGAAGTTGCACTCATGTAGATGGAGCTGGCCTCCTCAGGACTCAAAACCATGCTCTCCATCAATGACTCGTCTACGTAGTCGGAGTCGTCGTCGTCTTCGGATTCGGAAGTATTGATATTCTGTGCTGGGTGGGTGGACTCCGTGGACTCCGCACAGTGTCCCTTGTTTACGTGAGGCCGAAGGGTGGAGACCCTCACCCCCGAGATCTCCACGTAACGTAACCCGTTGTTGGCGTTGAACAGCGCGTTATCGATGTGAATCATAATGTCCGTAGGATCAGACACAAACTTGATGTCTATATCTGTCACCGTCACGGAAAGCCTCAGCAACGCTATTTCTGCAGCGCGTGACATCATTCCACCTATAGCTGAGTTCCGTCTCGACTGTGTCGACGAGGTAGAACCCGATCTTGCGGACTTGGGGCGGGAGGTGGATTCCGTGCTTGTGTCGGAGTCGTTTTCGTCGTCCACAGCGCTCTCGTCGCGCTCAAACATCACCGTGTTGGCCAAATTGGCGGTGCTCTGCGCCAACAGAAACTGCATCAGGTCGTCGTCCAAATTGTCCACGCTGGGTGCTATCACCAATTCAACTCCTGTCACTGCGAAGTTAACGCCGCTAACACCTCCATTAAGCTCGACATTGCGGAGTTTTCCCAGGCGGAGGTTGCACCCTGGAAGCTTGCCGACCTTTTCAGGGTCTATGGAGATATCCTTGAGAAGAATATTGTTGAGAGAAACCTCCTCCAAGTTGGGGAGATCGATGGCCGAAAAGAGTTGCAACTGCTGGAGAATGTAGAGAAGCAACCGCTTCTGGAGATTTTGGGGGATCCACTGCGGGCTCATGGCGGGCGTGGGGGTCCGGTGGCGGGTGGGAATGAGGTATTTGGATGAAAATGGCGATGGTTAATTGATTGTGGAGTCTAAGTCTCAGATTAGATAAGGAGTGCAGGTGGGAGGTCGGACGATTAGGCAAGGTATAAATAGACAATGATAACAATGAGTTGAGATTGGTAGACAACGAATTGAGATTAGTAGACAATGAGTTGGGGATTGGAGGTCGTGGAGATTCAATTTTAGAAGCGGAAGCGGAGTGTGGTGAAGTAGGTGCTTGGTATTGCTTGCCAGGGTTCTAATTCTCTGGAGGTGCGCATTGGAGAAATAGTATGGTGGACTCATATGGCATATTCCACACTAGCATCTGCAATTATGATATTTGATGAATGAGAATCTCGATGTCTCAGTAATTAAAGTAGGAAACAGCAGAAATCCTCTAGGTATATGTAGTGCTTCAAACTGCGATAATCAATGAATCTGATAATGGCGAGTGAGGGTAGGAAAGCATACTGAAAGGTCGTCTGAAACGGAATTCACTGGAACCCGCCAATGATATCCATGGAAGAGAAGTGAATATTGAATGTAGAAATATGACTGTCCCCTCATATTGTCTATTCCAGTCATAAAGGACGGAAGAGATGCTTCTCCACAACTGATATAATGTCAATGGTGAGTGAAAGTATGAGAATCACCTTGTGGGTTATCTCTCGGGTTTACACCCCGTAGACTCTAATGGAAAGGTGCGTTACCAATGAAACAACTAAAGCTTCGGAAAACACAAGATTGGCATATCGGAGAGTCTTATTCTAATGCCATTTCGGAGGATCCACTTCTCCATGAAAAGACTCAACCTCGTCCAGCGCATTTCGCGCTTAAATGTGCCTATGCCACACCAAACGGCTTGACAGTCCAGTTGTCGGAGGTTTCGAAAACTCTTGTCGTTCTCTGTCTCTTTCTCTCAATTCCCTTCTTCTCCCCCTCTTCTGGCTCACCACTCGACTGCTTGGAAAGAATCTCCTCCAACAGCGGAGGCAACGCAAATTTCTTCCTGACTAACCCGTCGAGAGCCTCCTCCACGGATTTACGCACCGAACTATCTGAGTCTAGAAGGGACAAATTAGTTCTCAAAACAATAATTGCCTCGTCTCTATTCTCAATTCGGTGTTCAAACCACTCCTTCTTCAGGTCGTCACTACTTCCTGGAAATGGGCCCTGCAATACCAATGGAATCAAAAGTTGTAGCCACTGGTCTGCCTGAACCAATGAACACCCATCGAAATGGTCTGGCAATAGCGGAGAACATTGCTGGATTAGAGCAAGTGCCACCTTCCACCGAAACCCACACCCCAAATGCTCCACCAACGGCATGTAAATCTTGATTGCTGTTTTGGTCTTTGCCTCCACTTTCTTGACGAGAAACTGCTTCACCAAAATCTCAGCCACCTGAGTCGATTTGTACTTGCATAGACTCACCAAGGTATCCACAGCACTCCAGAAAATCTTTTGGTCGCTATCCATCTCCACTCTCACCAATACCTCGGAGTCTAGCTGTCTCTTGCGGCTACGCTTATATATCTTTAAACACCGAACAATAACTTCACCAGTTTCGGCGGCGGAACCAGCTATTTGGGAGGAATCAGTAGGCCCGAGCTCACTACTCCAACCTCGACCAAATCGGCCAATTTGACCGCTTTCCAATGACAATTGCTCCCAGTAATTTTCTTTAAGCCACTCTTGAGCCTCGGCAGCCACTACTCTCAACATCTCCAATGTTGGCAACTCGTCGTGGGTAGCAGCATGGCGAATCTCAACAAAACTGAGTGGAAGTCCCACGGTTTTCGCAATATTTACGAGAGCACTGGCGTACTGGCCCTGCTGAAACGGATCTAGAATGCCATTGACGAACCTCACGATTGCCAGGGCGTAGGAATTCCGAAGAACAAAGATATTGGCGCCCGGAACATCGGCAAGACGCAAAGATGCAAATAACGCAGTGCATTCCACAGCATGTGGGAGTTTTCCTCGCAGCTGGAGAACTTGAACTTCTGCTAACGTTTGTGAAATGAGTTCTTGGTGTTCAAAATTGGATCCAATCGTCTTGAGTTGTTGCATGGATCTGTAGGGAGAAACTACGGGAATTGGGTCAGGAGATACGGGAGGCGTTGAGGTATTTCGGCCATATCCGTTTCCAGTACCATTTCCAGGACCATTTCCGTTCTTTGGTCTACCTGTGGTGAACATGGTAGTTGGTGAAGATGGGTAGGTGCAGGTGTAGAGATGAGTAGAATGGAGACTGTAGAATGAAAAGGGACCATAATAGGATAAAAAATAAATTAATAAATATAAATGAAAAGAAAAATGAAATGGAATTGAAAGGGAAATGAATATGCAAATATCCAAGCAGTTGAAGAATAAGAGGGTAATTAAAATTGAACTAGGACCTTATGAGCTTCCCTAAACCGATGTTCTCACAAAAGATAAAATGTCCCATATACCTCATTCAATCCTTTATTCATCCGCAATCATACTTTCCCATTGTCTATATGCTTACTATTTCTCCCCACAATCTCCCCAACATTTGTCCTGTTTCCATATCAGGGCTCGCGAGATGTTCTCCGGTGCCTTTCGCCGAGTAGTGCGTTCTTCGACCCCACACTGCACCCAAACACCGCGGGAGTTAGGTGGTTGCGGCCAAACTCCGGAACATAGCGTCACTTCTCAGGGTCCCAGCCGATTTACCAAATAGAAAACCAAACAATATCCGAAACATATCTTCACATCCGACCCACAAAGATCCTTAAAAATACTAAATACCCAAATCTCCTCCTTCTTTTCTCTGAATCGTGGGGCATAACGGTGTTAGCATCTTGCACCACACCATCTCGGACTTGCCATACCCCACCCAATGGTGCCATTCTCTATAAATACATTCTCCATCCCCACGATAAATGTGCAACCAAAAATGGCCACTTCGCTTGAATCAGAAAAATACCACGTTTCTCACGATAGCATCATGGCCGACAGCACCCACAACTCAGTTCAGATTACTGGCGACGGCGGTGAGTATGTTATCTTGGGAGGGAAAAAGTATTTTCGCCATGAGCTCATGCAAGCATTCGGAGGCACCTTGAACTCCGAGAGATACTCTCCTTATCCCAAGCATCAATTCGCTAACGCCGGAGCGTTGGGTCTTGCATCATTTGCCTTGACGACATTCGTGTTGGGGCTCTACCTTTCCGGTGCCATGGGCATCGAGACACCAAACGTGGTGGTGGGATTATGTTTCTGGTATGGCGGTCTTGTAGAGGCGTTTGCGGGAATCTGGGAGCTTGTATTGGGTAATTGTTTTGCCGGCACGGTGTTTGTGAGCTTTGGCATGGGGTTCTGGATCTCGTACGGCGCCATTTTTGTGGAGGCATTTGGAATTCCTCAGTCGTATGGCGATGACACAGAGATGTGGGGGAATGCAGTGGGATTCTTTTTGACCGGCTGGGGCATTTTCTGTTTTCTCATGCTCTTGTGCACATTGAAGTCCACCTTGGTGTTTGTCGGTCTTTTCGTCAGCTTGGACATTGCATTCTTTGTGTTGGCTGGCTACTATTATACCACCATGCGCCACAGTGCATTATTGAAAGTGGGAGGGATCTGTTGTGTGATTTCGGCGTCTTGTGGCTGGTACCTCGCTTACGCCGGAGTCGCCAGCAAGCAAAACACTTACGTGATTCCCAGAGATGTTCTCCTTCCTATTATTGGCAGCTCCCGGTGAGTGCGTCCACGGAAAATATTTATGCAACGTTTATGCCAAATTGCTGGTGTCAGCAACATCATGTAGTATGGACCTCAGTAGGCCATGAGTTGATTGACCAACTCGGCTTCTTCATATGACAACATCCGTGTTCTTGCCGTCTCGTATGGGAACTTGGCCTTCATCAACGGCTGGATATCGTCAGATTCTTGAACCTCTACGCCAAATGCACTATCCCAGCTAATAGTCACCACTCCAACTAAAACCCCCAAAAGCCCCAAAACAACTAGCGTTAACTCCTTAACTGTGATGGCGTGCGTGGAGAGTAACTGGTTGAACAGAAGATCGTTGATCATGTTGACCAAGTTGTACACCAAGAAACACAACGGATAGAGAATGGAGGTCAGGATGTTTGCAAGCCCCAAATTGAACGCAACCAACTGCATCGCCACAATGGAAAGAGTAGCCAAGAGAAGCAATGCGGTGGTCACATAAGTGGCCAGACTCTTTGGGGCCCCTCTCTCCAATACAGTTTCCACCAAAACATCTACTATGGATTTAGCAAATAGAAACGTATGGGCTGTCAAAGTTCCGCTGATGATTCCGTAGAGAATTCCTCGCGTGAAGTAGTATTTCGACACCTTCTCCTGGGTATTTCTTCTCACTTTCCGCAACTGTGCGTTATCATGACTATCGATTCTTGTGGCGAGGACCATGTTGATTTTCACCAATATCGCCGCATACACAAACGTGAAGATCCACCACGTCAAGAATCCCGGCCGCGTGAACTTCTGCATCATCAACCTAAACCTTTCGTCGGTTCCAATATCCGACGGAGGTTCTACACCCCCAGCTCCATTGTAGGCGATGACAAACGCGCCCAACGCAATGACGGCAGTGCCAAAAAAAAGCTTTTTCGTGAACTTTTCTCCGGGAAGAAGTAAGCAGCTCATAATGGAGTTGAAAATAAGACCAATACTTTGCAATGGAGACAAGATAATAAGTGGGAGAGTGGTCAACTGGACAAGCGACCCAAATACGTTGGCCACGATGAATAGAAGAAACCCCGTAAGCCAGAGACTCCGCTTGTAATGGTGGGGATGTCGAGAAGACTCCATATCGAGGGTGGTAGCGCTGTCTCGTCGTAAAGTTATCACAGTATCGTCGGCCAACTCGTGATTGTATGGAATGACATGGGATTTCCGCTGGAGAGTGATTCCCAACGATTGAATGGCAGACAGCACCACGGCAGCAGTACATCCCCACACAACTGAGGACGAAGACATGATTTTCAATACTCCAACTTGGAATTCAAGAGTCCAGCTTTTGAAGTTGAGTTAGAAATCGGAGATGAAGATGCAGCGAAGGGGCAGGTACACTCCAAATCCAGAAGAAACGAACGATTTGGTCAGCAAAATAAATTCAAAAATGTCTAAAAAAGGCAATAGAAATAATGCCACCTGATTTCAAGATAGTATGTTGAGGGTGTTTATGGTTGGAGCTACGTACGGCGCAGGAGGTACGGATTGTACCTAGGAAACACGCCATTAATATCACCAATCGGGAAAATATGGCCATGGTGCTCAAGGAACTCGAAGCTATAGTGGATACATTAACTTCGGACGTTCTAGACCAAGTTTCCACTGGACTCTCAGCTCTAGATACCCTCTTGCATGACCTTTTACCGAGTATCAGAAAGTACCACCAAGGCCTGGCGCCAGACTCAAAGCTTTCGGCGTTTTTAGCTGCCCAGGACAACTTCCAGTATAATGTAGCTGGTGCGTTACTCTCTGCTTATATTGTTTTTGGCGAACAAGGCGAAATCGTGCTGGCTGAAACCGTCATTCTAGCCAACAGGCTTCTTCTGGGGATATTGCTAGTTCACCCAGAATCACGTAAAAATTTTGGCCACCGGCGTTCGATGGTGCTCATGGTGTCATTTCTTGACCCCAAACACCCGTTGTTCTCCATCGACGTGTGTGTTTCGTTTATCTCATTGCTAGTACATATTCTTCTACAGAACGTCAAGAACATGAGGGTTTTTGAGCAGTGTGGAGGCTGCCAGAGCGTGGTGAGGCATCTAGATTCCAAAGAGGGGCGAGACAATGGCCCTGCGCTGCAGAATCTCTCGTTTAAGGTGATTGAGTTTCTTGTATTCTACTTGACTGACGAAACAGAGTTGGGGGGAGTAGGCGAGACGAAGAGTGTTGCGGAGAAGGCGGGTTTGTTCCGGCCGGAGTTTCCGGGAATCGATGAACTCATTGCTAATCTCAATGACTTGGGCAGTCTCTAGGGAGAGATATCGTACACAATGGGTAAGGATTTGGAGAAAACGGAAGAGCAAAAGTTACAATTGGAGATGATGAAAGGACAGTATGGGAAGGAAAAGCAGACAAAGATGGATCAATTTGGGTGTTTTAGAGACTGGTGCATTGTCAGGGTTCTCAAGGTTTCCACTCCGGAGTGGAGATAGTACCTTTGAATAGTGGTCAAGATGGATTTGATGTGACTTTAGACTACAGAGCTCAAGAATGACAAATCTAAATAGCCTTTTGGACTGGCAGGTGGTATGACACTGGTATGGATTGGAGAGAGTTTATTGTTTTCTCTCGTTTGGATCAGCAATACTCTGATATCTCAACAATATTGGCGCACAGAAGTGAGGTGATGATTTCTCATGACTTGGTATTGTCTGGACCACAATTTAGGAACTGTATTGGGTATAATATAAGAAGCACTGTCAATGATTCTTGTTGGAATTGCGAAGTAATCCAGTTAGTGAAGTACGTGTAAAAGAGGAGAGACCGCTTATTTAAAAGACTCGCGGCTGTATACGATTACTTCGGTTATTAACTCTGCGGTATTAACTCTCCGAACCTTATCTCCATGGAGGTCGTACCCGGATCAAAACCGAAGGTGAAAACCACCAATATTTAGATCACACGTTCATTGATAAACATAATTTAGAGTTATATACTAGAGCCAATGCAGCAACTACTGTTCATATTATTACTAGCATTTTTAGACAGAGTTATAGCTGATGGAGTGTGGGTGAATCATCAATTAATACTGGGTGTGGAATTATACAACCAAACGGACCTAACATGTGATTTACTGAATATATATACGGATAAGAACAGTCTGTCGTTTGAGGTCAGGTCAGCACTAAGTCAATGTGGATTCGAATTACATCCTTTTGATGGAGCAGGAGAGCCGCCCAGTTATGATATGGAGCAACAACTATACGCGTTAGTTGATAGCTACACTAATTGTACATTGGGTGTTAGCTTGGACTTGTCATATTTAATAATGTTGAGGGAAAACTTAACGCATGAGTCTAATAGTCAAGCTAGGATACGAGCTGGTCTTAGCGGTGATTTGGACATTAAACCTTTAAATGTGAGTAATGCGAGATATCACCCGCAAGATCGTATCACTGACGCCAAGTATCATAAAAATAACCTAGTCAAAGATTGGACTACAGGCGCAAACTTCGTGTTTTACTACGCTGCGGGAGGGGCTGTTTTAATGATATTCGAGAGGCATAACCAATATCAATGGTACAGAAGGGTGCTTAACGCGTACTTTAGCTTAGCTTGGTCTCTCGGAGCGGCTATGGGGAGAATAGCGTATTTATTGCATCAAGGCTTCATATATGGAAGTAATGGTTATGGTGAGGCAGGATGGGGTGGTTCGAGCGCTACTCAAAATCCGGGTACGACGTCCATGTAGATTAGGTTCGATTCCAAAAGAAGAATCAAGAGAGCACCAAAAACACAAAGTAGATAATGTTACAACGGTAGATAAATTCCCTTGAAGATGTACCTTGAGACGAGATAGAAGAGATATTTTAGATCTTCACAATTGAGCAGTAAATACCATTAGCATCTGATATTCTTCATGTACGTATTTTCTACTTCGATGTTTCTACTTCCGTGTTTCTACCAGTTCAGGACCATTCTTCCGATTCCATGGTGCGTCCTTCAAACACCATCGCCCCATCTCCAAAAACCTCCTAAAAACCTACAAAACACCCTCACATACTATTAATCAAGCCAATTAAAAATCCTTAACCAATTCCACTCATCTACTTCTCTCATTCTGTTCTTCTCTATTCCCACTCCCTTATATCCCCCTCCTACCCTATCACCCTCCAACTCCACCTCCACATTTCGTACACTCCTCGCAGCCTTCCATCTCCAAGTATGTATGCTCACATGGAATATCTCCAGAAATGCTTCAGCAAATCAACCTCGTGGAACGAAGACAACATCTACGCCAATGTCACCGCCACATCTCGTGCTCTTCTCGACTTCCAAATCCCCTCGGGAGGAAAGCTCGAAATCACCTCCCAAGCAACTGACCATCTGGCCTCCTCCATGACGTTGCTGAACCACAATTCCATCCATGGCTCCCTCGCTTATCTATATTCATCGGCACCTTTAAAGAATACCGCCGGTACCAAGGATATTTCGCTCCAAGATGCCATTGCTGGGTTCCGAATCATTGAGCCCCAATTGGCATATGGAGCCAGGAAAACCCCGTTGAAAGACACCGCTCCGAAGCCGTCGCTCTTGTATGGAAGACTCTACTTTCCTGGATCGTCGCTTGAGGCCATGATCATCCGTCGCCTCACAGCCCTGACGCAATTGCTCATCAAATGTGTCAATAATCCTCATCTCGCCAACAACGGCACCATGATCGTGTATCTCCAAGAGAATGTGCCTCGGTACTCTCGAGAATACATCTACTCCACCACCGAGGCGTTGTTTGGGTTCCGATGCCTCTATAATTTTGGAAACCCGGCCAAACCGTCAGCTACACTCATTCCCAAATTCGATAACTCTGTAGTTTCTGTTGGCGCCGAGCTTTGGTATGCGGCCAACTCAATGAGTCCAGGACTCTCGACGGCTTTTCGCTACTCGACAAGATCGACATCTACGGGGAAACCTCTCACCATGACGCTTTCGTGCAATCCTATATTGGGCCATCTTTCCTCCACATACAATGTTAAAACGTCGGTCTCGTCGACGGTGTGTTCCAAGTACGACTTCAATTGGTTTTCCTACGCCAGCAATTTGTCGATTGGTTTTGAATTGTTCAACTTCTCGAAACCCTCACGCCTCTTCCACCACGGAGACAATCGTCATGAAAAGGGAGAGAAGGAAATCGGACAAGGCTCCCTTCAGAACCGAGATTTGTCCCACAACATGGCTCCAGGAATTTCTCATCAACCCGGTTCTGTCCAGTCTTCCATTTCCGCTCCAGAAATCCTTCACAATTCAAGCATTCACTACAACACTTTGGCTCCTCCTCCAGCTGCGGACCCAGCTCTTCTAACCACTCATACTACATCCAACGAGCTAGAATATACCCTGCTCAGTGTTCCCCGCAAACGAGTTCTCAATCCCGTTCAGAATGTTGATGACTTCAGTATTCATCCACTGGCCACCTCCGACGCCAATGACGCTCAAACACAAACGGCGATGAAAGAGTTCGAGACTCTTGTCAATGAGAGCAACTTTTCCTCGGTGGTCAAAGGTTCGACAAGTTTAAACGACCGAATGGTGAAATTACTCTGGGTGGGCCGGTACAAAGACTTCTTGGTGAGTACTGGAGTGAGTGTGGGACTTAACCAGACTACGGTGACGCCTGAGGTGAACAAGTTTGGGGTAGCATTCGCCTATGCGTGCTGAGATTTTGGAAATGACTCGGAAATCTTTACTCGGAAATCTGATTTAGTATAAGTTCGACTGGTTCCCCTTTATCAACTGATACTACTGGGCCCCTCCTCAAGACACTTGAGATCTGCCAGTATTTGGTTTCCGAGCACAATATTGCAGATCCTGTTAAGTTGCTTTTCTTACAGTTAGTGACGGGGGAAAACAACGAAGGGATTCCCGAAGGTATCAAGTTAGAGATCACACACAAAATCTAGGATATCTCTTCTCAGGAAAGCTAGCTGGATATCCCAAATTTCAAATGATGTCTTACTGCCCTAAAGGAACTTGTTATTTTGACTCTTTTCTTCTGGCGGACAATGACAATGGAGCTAGCACTTCAATTGCGCTTTCTAAAAGTGCTGCTGATACTGTCGCTAGCTAGCTAGGAAAGGAGTTTAAGTCACCTTGAATCCAGATACCTTCTAATCGGCCATTTATTGGGAACAATGACATTTATCAGTACGCAGAGGTTCCAAAAACGTTGCATCCATTTCCACTTTTGATGAAAGATTTATTCTGGATCTTGGGTGAGTACAAAATGAAATTGGCCAGGATGACAATTACCTGGAAACTTGAACCTCTGCGCTTAGCAAAAAAAGTCTTTGTCGGCAACTACATCAATGTTGAGCTGAAGACAAACCAGTTCCCAGTGTCCACTGTCATAATCAATCTTTCGAGTTCTTCTTTCTTGATTATTCACATTCAAACTTTCATCAAGTTGTTCTCTGGCGTTATTTCTAATTATCAAGAACTCTACTTGAACTACGGCAAGCTTTCGTATGACAAGTATGGAGAAATTGAATTCTTCTTGTGGAAGGTGATTTCGTTCTTGGAGAACTGGGAAAATCATTCGGACCATGAGGTGCGAGTGTTGTTCAGAAAGGACAACCATGCAGTACTGAAGCATTGCCGTTGCACGCCGTTCAACGAACGGACAAAGCGAACGACCAATGGGAGTAAGCTTTTCCCTACAAAACTACGAATATGCCACTAATGAGGTAGTTGGGCGTGCTAAAGTACGGCATGGTACATCGTCGACTCATTAGAGGGAAATACTATTTAAGTCATGGTATTCCCATATCCAAAAGGACAGAGAGAGAGAGAAAGATAAAGAAAGATAAGGAGAACGTGGGATTCTTAGTATAGGACATAGACTCAGTAAACCTTACCAGATAAAATCCTACATCAGATATGACTGAACAAAGTTGGTATATCACTGAACTAATTCACGTGACCACTAAAATTCAACAGAGAGTGTACATTATCGTGGTTGGAATTCTTGAAGTTAAGCTTGGATTCAAATGTTAGAGGGGTCCTGAAATCTTTGGAAAAAAAAAGTGAAGAACTTGCCTACTACAAGAAAATATCACATTCAGCATCTATTGTTGAGCAGGAAGGTGATTCGGACGAAGACGAATACGAAAGTACTTCAGAAGATGAGGAGGACATGAACTTGGAAGCGAGTCTACAGAGGAAAGTGAAGAAGAAGAAGAAGAAGAAGAGGAAGGGAATTACCAACCAGAAGAATTGTAATCAGAGGATGTTAAAGAGGATAAGGAGCTTGCCATGCTCTTGTAAGTATCTTGCTAATATTTTTTAACGCATACCGATTGAATCCTATTTCTAGCACGGCTCAGAAGCGTATCGCTGAGTTTTTGTAGGCACTCAGATAAATGAGCCTCCGACATTTATTTTGGTTGTTATAGAACCTGAAAGTGTAGACGAAGAGATTGAATCGGGAGATGAATCCCAAGTTTCGAGTGGGGCTGAGCAAAGTCATGATGATGCCGTTAAAACAGAGGTTAAAAAGATTGAAGGATGATCCTTACTACATCAACCCAAAAACAAAGCTGAAAATGCGCTAGAATAGACAGAAGATTTCCGCTGTGGATGATGAAAGTTTGGAGGGCCCGAGCGAGAGAAATTCGATTGTGTCACCAAATGTGGAGCGCAAGGAAAAGGCGATGAAACTCAAGAAGATGCAAAAAGGAGGAGAAGATTGTATTGGATGAGGAAACGCTTGGCGGTCCAGATGTGGATGATGCGAAGGTTGAAGAGAAGAAGAAGAAGCACAACGCGCTTTCCCTGAACGCTTCCAACCTCGCCAAAATTGATATGGATGCGCCTCTGACACAGGGAGAGGGAGAATCTGATGACAAGAAAGATTTTGAGTACGATATTGATCTTTTGGCTTTCAGGGCCGAGCTAGAAAAGAAGGCCAAGTAGAAGGCAGAGAGACGCGAAGAAGCCCAAGAAGAAGAAAAAGTGGGCCGAACTCAAAAAGTTCATGGAGAAGGGTTAAAAAAGGCACCCGTTGAGCCTAATGTATAAATTGCAATTCAAGGGTCCCGAGATGCAAGTGTGGAACCAGTTAACGTCCAGGCCACGACCCGTGATAAAGTCATCACGGTTCCCAAGAAGAAGGCGATGAAGAAGAAGCGTTCTAGAATCATAGATTGATAAGCATAATTAATACCAGCATTGAAAGAGTGTGAAGACAAGCAGAAGTGTTGGCTAAGTAGATTGGTGATCAACAAAGTAGATCTAATGATAGAAGCATTGCAAATAAGATGCATACAGATATTAAGGGATGCCCGTAGTTTCCGTTCGAGAAAAATTCACAATCTTATAGAAAATCATCAGTCTTATGTACGATGTGTGAAATTATCTTCATGTAGAATATACTGGAGGTAGGAAATCTCCAAGACGGTTGAAGCAATTCAGGGCCACTTCGTGTAACTGCTCTATGTTCGCTTTCTATTCAAGACTTATGTATTTCTTCGTTGCTGACTCGGACTCCGTTAATGACATCTACTTCCCCAGATTCTTGCAACAAGTTGGCAAAGGAAAGACCCACAGAAATCCAAAGGTAAAACAACAGAAAGTTAACGAAACCTAAAATATGCCACCCAAAAATGATTGCACATAATTTTTACATCTTCAATTCCCGCAATTCTCCACATACTTGCGATAGCCGACAATTATTGGATCCTTTTGAGCTTCACCTGGAGCCTTCTCACGAAAAAGATTTGCCGGCGTTCTCCATCATGAATGTTTTACCCTTGATCATTCTCACTAAAAAGTTCGGAATATGCCAACCGAAAAGAAGACCTTCCCCACCAGTCGGAGAAATAGGAACTACAATGGTCAGCTTGTTTGCAACCCATTCCTTGGAAAATGAATTGGTAGCATTTAAGATGCTTTGGGCACTGGCTTCGAAAACACCAAGCTGACCCAACTTCATGTCAGCAATAGATCTCGAACCCCCAGATACAATATCTCCGATAGCAAGCACATTGGAAGTTCCCTTGACAACCAAGTGCTTGTCGGTAACCACAAAGCCCTTTTCATCCTTGATGGAGTCTGGTAGGAACTGTGAGAAGGGAGTCATGGTGGAAGCATCAATTATAACATCGAAAGTGAACGTCTTCCCGTTAGTGAGAACAATAGCGTCATCCTTGACGGACTCTACGCGTACTTTGCTGACAACTTCCACCCCCAATTTATTCAACTTGGATGTTGCGCCATCCACCAACCTGGGGTTGGCGGCCAAAGGACCAGAATTGCCGGCAAAAAGCGTCACTCGGGTCGACTTATAGGCATAGGAGATTTCTCCAGCGGTTTCTACCCCCGCTGGTCCACCTCCAATCACTGCCACCAGCTTTGCTGATTCGAGCTTCTTTGCTGTCACTTGAAGAGCGCTTTTCGCTTCCAAGTGCGACTCGTTGACTTTGAACCCGGCAAAGTGGGACTTTGTACCCGTGGCAATTACCAAAAGATCGTATCTGAAAATCTTTTCTGATCTGTTAGTCACCACAGTTACGGTTTGGCTGGCCAAGTCGACATTGGTAGCCTTTCCATTGATAAACTGGCCCTTCCCGTTAGAGGTCTTGGCCATGAAGTCAGCAATTGAAAAAAATACATCGTCAATTTTGCCTGGTTGTACCAATAATCGAGGAGAGGCTGTATTGAAGAAGGAATGAGTAGACATCGACACCATGGTTACTTCTAAATCCTTGGAGTTCTTATAGAGGGCCGAAACAGCAAAATGAGCCCCAAACGAGCCACCAATAACAACAACCTTTTTCATGCTATGAGAATCTACTGCTACTATCCCACGAATATCAACATTTTATATGCTTTGCGGATTCATGGTATTCGTGCCAGTGAAGGTCCTGTCCCAGAGTGGACGGATTGCCGGAAGTTACAAGTGCCGAACTTTGCTAAGCGCCGCACCCTGGAAATTTTCCGGATTGTAATGAAGTGCCGGACGTTTCAAGCATACACCAATTTGGCTTAACTCCGCGGTCGACAATCATTAACTCTGGGGCGAATTGAGTGAGATGACAAATACATTCATGAAACCCCCGGGATCATTAGTCATATCTGCATGATGTGGGGCTTGTAATAGATTGTACACCAATCAGTGCTTTTGTTCTTCAATTGTGTTTTTTACCTCTGGAGTTGCTTACCTGATGTTGATGACAAATAACGTCCCATCGATATCTTCCCACGGTCCATTAGTGTCTTCCCATGGTCCATCAGTATCTTACCACGGCCTATTCAGTCGTGGATGTTCATTTGTCACCATCATGCCGTAGGTATTATCCCTCTTGGTCACGAGCCTACTAGTTAAACTATTACAGAGCTCCTGATACACTAATAATTTTCGTTCCTAGTATTGCACGGCGTACACAATAGTCAGACTATTCATTCTCATTGATAATGGTATGCAATTGTATTTAATTCTTTGATTTGGAAGCAGTGGCTCTAAATATTTCGCTTCGAATCCCCAACTGTTGCAGACTCATTCATTTTTCTTGTCCAGAGGTAATAGGTGCCACACCCGTGCACCAATCACTTGTTGAAAGGAAAAAAAGTTCAACCATCAATCCACCCATTACCATGAGCAATCTGGAGTTCTATAGGCTTTTCAAAAACTCCAAGTTGGCCCAAGTGGCCACTCCGTTGAAAAAGCAATTAAGAGGCCCAAACTCCTCCGCCCCAACTCACCAGATTATCTACACACCAACGGCCAGTGCTGCCAGATCCAACTATGGTATCAAAACTGCATTGCCCAAGCAGATTGGCCAATCCCACATCATCTTCAATGACATCGATAACTTCAAGAACATGCCTGATGTCGAGAAGTATGGTGGTGCTCACTACACAAGATTGAAGTTCCAGGAACTGGGAGTGGTGTTGAAGAAGCCATACAACAGTGCCAATCCGTTATTTGCATGGGATTCGTCCAAGACTTTCAGCGGATCCAACGATATGGCTGCCGACAGCGTGTTGAACAAGCTCAAACTTGGGCAGAATGCATCGGTTGCAGACGTCAAGGCACTTCTCCAGAAAAACCCAAAGTTGTATTCTGCATTTAAGAAGTACTTGGTGGAAAAGAGCCCCGAATCGATCATGTTGAAGGTTCCATCCAAGCTTGATCAGCTCTTGAAGGACTTCATTGCATCTTCGCCCGAGTTAGTTAGGCGTGAATTGTCGCTAGCTGATATGACCAGAAAGCACGGTGTTGCTTCTCCTCATGGTCCTTCTTCACAAATCCAAGGTACAGCAGGACTTTCGTACCTTCAGAAGGGACGTCTTTCGAACTCGCCAAACGGTATTAAGCACGGTGTAATTGCTCCAGGAAGACTTGTCAGAGAAAGAGAAGCTGGAATTGGTGGATTTGTTGCTGCTGTCAACGAAAGAACCACCTTGTTGCAAGCCAACTACGCCAAGAATGCCCCAGGAAAGCACTCCAGACAATTTGTCATGCCATTCAAGGTGAACGAGGCCGAATTGACTCCATCCGGAGGCGTCAGAATGCACGTTGACGGAGTCAAAGTGGGCTCGTGGATGCAGAGCTCCACCTCCAATGTCGGGGGCTCCGCCTACGTTGCATCGAACCCTAACTTTGGCAATATGTCCGAGAGAAATCTCAAGGACTCGTCCGCCTTGGAGAATTTGTTGGGATTGGTCTCCAAGTCCAGAAATTGACCTTACAATACCTTGTACATACTATCTATTATAAATAGAGACCTTCAATTGGTAAGTTCCTGCTTGGCGGGCTGCGCCAAAGAATATGGTGTGTAGGCTGGAGTGACTTCCTTTGACCGCTTCGCTTTTGGATTCTTTTGTTCTCTTGGCTTTCTCTTTTTGGCATCGATTCCTGAGTTTTGTGGCATAATACCTATCATCCTCCTCTCTTCTTGGACAGTTGCATTTCTGAGATTTTCTGCAACTTTCTCATCAAGATGGGCATCTACTTGGTACCATAAGTAGAAACTAGTAACGCGAGTTCCGTTCTTGAGAATGTGCGCCATACGTTGCTGCACTTGTGGAAGTGGTTTCATACTATTCATGACGATAGGGACAAACCTCAACGGAATGTTATGAAGGGTGAATGAAAACGTCGTGTACCTGATAGGTGGTTCTTCAGGTTTATCGATAGTCTTTTTCTTCTTCGGTGGAGGAGGTCTCTTCTTAATGCGGAGATTTCTTTCTTCTGCTGCGGCAGGTAGATTCAGAGCCGTTCCATTCTTTTCGGCCTCTTCCTTCTCTTTATTCTTCTGGGCCTCCTCTTCTTCTTTTCTTTTCACCTCTGCATTATACTCGGCCAATCTTCTCTCGTAATCTTCGACCTCGTCAGTATTGTGAATCCACACATGACTCAAGAGAATATCCCTGAATTCGATGTCGTCTTCTGCGTCCTTTGGCGGATTCTCAGCTTCCATCACTTCACAGATCGAGTCTCTTGGAATCACATATCGAACATTTGGATTCTCGAGAAACTCGAAGACCAAGGTTGCGTTATGTAAATATTTCTCCTGGAAAGCAGTAAGTTTCAAAGGGTTTGGAATTTTGGGCTTTGGAGGTCTTCTCTCGACAAAATTTCTGGGTCGAGGGAAATTGGGTGGAAGAGGGAGGTTTCGGCTGTAATATATTTCAGCGTGGTGTGGCTGAGGACCCATTTGGTTTGCACGCTCGATATATTTCTTGAAGAGGTTGACCTGGGCCACGGAAGCGCTGCCCTGAGCAACTACCTTCATGAGATCATTAAGGGAAAGATCGATCTTCGCAATGGCATTTAAGTTGGAAATCATGATGAGGTCATTGATGGATTGCAACCTTGGTGGAGGAGGTTGAGGTGGAGCTGCCGTTGAAGGAGCTGAAGAAGAATTAGGAGGATTGGACGACGCTTGCGGTGTAGATGTAGAAGATGGAGTTTTCGGCTGAGAAGATGGGGCAGGCTTAGCTGAGGACGATAGCGAAGAACGAGAGTCCCCAGGTTTTCCTGAAGACTGGCCTGTCTGGGGTGTATTCTGGTTTTCCCCGGTTTTTTCTGTCAGAGACAGTTTTTCAACTGGAGATGAAGCCGCAGCTGGTGCAGGTGTACTAGCTGGAGGGATTGGAGCTGCAGTTGGAGGTATTGGAGCTGAAGCAGCAGGTGTGGGGGCTGGAGTTGCTGAATTAGAGACGGAGCTTCCAATCGGAGCAGCAGGGGCAGATGTCGCCACTGAATTTGGAGGAGCCGAAGCTGAGCCCAGAGATCCGTTCGTAGGATGTGAAGAACCCACCGGACCACCCATAGCACCCGCAGAAGGAGCCATTCCAGGTGTCCCCATAGGTCCCATTCCTGGTGCTGGAACCCCCGGAGCCATAACTGGCGGTGGCGCTTCGTATTCAGAAACCCTCGAGATCTCAGCAAATGCCCTCGACTTCTCAGACCTCGCGTCCTTCGCTATAAAGATCCGAATCTCCATCTCATGCGGTCCCATGGTGATAGAAGACTCACACAACTTAGACATGACATCACGCGCATTCACGTCTGTGCTCAACACGGGGGTTCTAGTTTTCGACTCAAGCGAGTTAGCGGTGGCCTTGGCAAACCTTCGACGACTCTCCCGCTCGCGGGTTGCCTCCTTATCCTTCTCCATATCAGCCAACTTCTTGGCGTACGCAGTTTGCTTCACCCAGTACAACTTGAACATGGGAGCATGCTGGGTGTAGGTGTTACGTGACCTGATGAGCGACTCGTACAATACAGCAGAATCCTTAATTGTAAGTGGATTCTTCAATACTTCTTCGTAGCGTCCATTTGGCGGAGGATTGTACGAAATAGGTAGTCCTTCTAGCGTTTCGAAGGGCCGCACAATGGTACTATCTAGAAGTTTCTGTTCCTTCTCGATTTCCTCACGCTTTGCCGTCGTGATACGACGCCTCATTCGTGGTGGCATGATTATGGCAATGAAGTAGTAGTTGTAGATGATATTTGAGTTGGTGGTGCTGTGTGCACTACGCTATGTATGGTGGGCCCGGTGATTCTATCTATAATATGTTTAATCTCGCTGCAAGGTGCTTTCCATCGCCTCCAAGCTCTGGGCGAAAAGCTTCATCATCGATTCGAGCTCCTGAACGATTTTGGACCGCGGGGTCGTATCAGAAAAGAGCTCGCTGTTCATGGCTGGAATGGTTGGGAATTTCGCAACCTTCGCATTCCAGTTATTAGTCGGCGGATTAGCTGGAAAGTAGCCTGAACCGGTGGAGGTGGCTGGGGCACTCACAGGGCCAGTTTTCGGTGCCATAAGAGTTGTAGCTTTTTTCTGCTGGATCTGCCGTTGCGCCAATCCCAGGTCTCGTGGTTCCTTTTCCGTGTCGCCTAGTTGGGAATCTTTTTCCGTCACTGGAGTCATGGAGGCCATTTTGTTTACCATGGCTGGATTGATTCCAAACTGATTGACATTCTCGTTGGGCTTACCATCCTCTTCGTTGGCCAACGCCGAGAGAATATTGAACGAGTTTGAAGGTATTGGCATCTGGATGCGCAACGATGGCTTTTCCTTTTTGTGGCCCTCCGACAATGGTAGGGACTGTGCACTAGCTGAATTTGACGAAACTGGTGCTGATGCGCTCAGCTGGCCTGCAATGGAATTAGACAGCACGGTATTCAGGTTTGATGATGCTGGCTTGGTGGCCCCATCAGTCGCAAGCTTGAAATTGATAGGCTGAAGCATGGGGTTGTTGGTCGAGTGAAGTGCCCGCATCGATTTTGATGGACTGCTGTTGAGACTTCCCTCGTGCAACTGTACAGCATGTGGGGCCAGTGGCGATGGGGTTCTTTTCGGTGGATGCTCAGCCAAGTACAGTTGAGTGCGTGGACTGGAATCCAAGAGTAGGTTATGCGAAGCCGACATGGGCGCATACGTATTCGAGATGGTTTTCTTGCGTTGGCGATTTCCGGCAATTGGTGAATTATGTCTTGATTCCAGTCCAGCTAGCGCAGACTGCGAATGCGTTAAAGCAGGGGGCTTGGCAAGCATGGCGAATGAATCGTGGGAAGCTGATCTTGCACCGAGGCCGGATTGGCCCAATTGGGAAGTATGGCCAGAGGACAGCATGGTGCTTATTTTGGAGAGATTCTCCATGTCCGGAATTTCTATGGTGGGAGAGGCAGCGGCTTGAATTTCAGACTTCAAGTTTGTTCGCGTCGGAATGAGTGGAATATCGTAGGAGGCAGATCCAGGATACTCGTCTTGGCCATCTTCTTCCTCAAAGAGAGAAGTCAATGTTTTCAGCACCGAGTTCTCGTGGGGAGATGCTGCACCATTTCGATTCTGACTGGAGGTCACGTTTCTACTTCCCGAATTTGTTTGGGTAAAAACCTTGGAACCGGTGATGGTGTCGTTGAGCCCCGTGTTGTGGTGGTAAGTAGTTTGTGTGTTGATTGAATAGTCCCCTTCTGTATAAGGCAACTCGCCGTCTTCCATATCAATGTGAATATCATTCTCTATAATGTATTCTCTGGAGCTTAAGGAATCGAAATCCCACTTAACTTGGATCTGGTTGGAACCCGAGGCCGCCTCATCCTCCATGTTCACATACACAGAATCACGAGACAGGTTGTGATCTCTCCAGAGCAAATACCGCGAGATCACCTCCTTCAAGGTGCTCGTTGGGGTATTCTTGTACATTCTGACCAACTTGCATCGCAGTAACTCATCTGCAGAAGGCCGCTCCTCGGGGTTTTCGTCCAAACACAATGCAATGCACTCCTTGAGTGCTGGTGGATACTCGCGGCCCTCGAGCCGGGGCGGAGTCAGTTTCTCTATCATGGCCATGGCCCACGAGGAACCTTTTTCTGCGTATGGAGGATTTCCCGTGGCGATCTCGTAGATGGTGATGCCGAGCGACCATATATCGGCTTTTACGTTATACTGAGCACCTTCCCGGATCACTTCGGGCGCCATCCAGAACGGGGTTCCCGCCATGGTCGTTCTTTTTAGCGAATTGGAGGTGAGCTGCGCAGCCACTCCAAAATCACAGAGCTGGACGTTTCCCTCATTGGTGATCAAAATATTGGCGGACTTGATATCTCTGTGGATCACCCCGAGCTTATGAACCGCCAGAAGCGCTAGAAGTACCTCTCTTACTACTAAGGCAATGTATCTTTCTTCGAACACTCCAGCTCGAAGTAATGTGCGGACGGAGCCGCCAGCGCAGTAGTCCATGATGATCCAGAGTTTTGTTCCAACTAAAAACAGCCCGTAATAGTGGGTTACATTGGGCGCCTGCTTGAGATCACTCAAAAATTGAATCTCTTGTTGTACATCTATAACCTCATCGTATTGGGTGTCGAGCTCCAACACCTTTATGGCCACCACCTTTTTCGTCAGTCGGTGGTATCCTTTATACACCACGCCGAATTTGCCCTGGCCGATGACCTCTGTTCGAGAGTAAGCAGAATGTGGCAGCAGCATTTAGTTCATGTCCTAGATGGACTTTTGATGGATTGGTGAATCGTTTATGGAGTAATGTGTGCAGAGACGGTGGTTGCCACTAGATACATACACGTTAAGGAAAGAATTTGGATGCGAGGCAAAGACACGAATCGTGACAAAATGTGGTTTCTAGTTGGAGTTGGGCTTTAGGTTTATAGGCTTGTAGGAAAGGAGATCCATCCCTGCATCCAGGGTAAATAGGTCCAATGGGGAGAGGTGAAGATTAAGGCGATGGAGGAGGTTGATTACGTTGGAAATTGTTATGATGGGTTCGCTGGGAAAGTTATAGTTAGAATTGGACGTGATTTTGGGAGTTTTGGATAATGGGGTGGATTTTGGTGGCGATTTCCCAATATGCGTAGATCTTGAAAAATAACAAATGGGACGGTTTTGTCAAGTCGCGAAATTGGACTAAAACCTGAGATTTGTCAAGTTGTGAGAATAGTTTGGTAATTTCGTGGGCTTGGAGAGAACTAATACATGGGTGGATCTGTTGACGTCGGCGATTTGCCAATTATGTGGTACGGGCTTGTTGGATTTGAACGTGTGAAGGTGTGGGCGAATGACAAGAATTATGCAGTTTAGGAAATCACACATAGCGAATGGCACATTGAAGTTGGAACAGGAGGGGTATGGATTTGAAATAGGAGATGAATTAGCCGAAGCATAGAATTTTTTTTTTGTGTGATTGTGGCTACTAGTAGAATTTTGTAATGTCTGAAGATTCGATTGTAGATACATAATAGTATCGCTGGGCGGTTTCTTGTTATTATTTCCAAAAGAGATAGACGGACAGTGGAAAAAGATTGCATGATAGAAGGTCACTCTTCTTCGTCATGTCTGTAAGTTCTCTCTTGTACATAGCACAAAATTATAGCTTGTTTAGATTCGAAGAATTGCCAAAGCACGTAGTTGATTTCTATTAAGTATGGAACCAAGAACCTTTTAAGTAGGTGGGGGAGAAGAATCGATAGCGTCCTCGGGATGGAAGCCAACAAAGTAAGATTGGGGGTCTGGTGGGTTATTGATGGGAGATCAAGGGGATATAGATGGGGTATCGATGTGATCCAATGGCCCTAAGTAGGATTGAGGAGCCCAACAATCGGAAGCCATTCCTAAGAAAAAAAAATTGAAAGGAACATGAACAAAAAAGGACACTAATTGGTGTACAATCAATTACTATGGCAACATCATTTCCAATGGCACCTCGTGTTAAGCAACTCGTGGAATTAATTTAAAAATGAAGATAGCATACACAAACCGGATCTTATTCTTCAACGAGATATTCAAATTATCCTTTAGAGCAGAATTCAATTTGAACGACCTCACCTTCGCAACTATTGAACTTATTTCACATGTGCTCAGAAAAGCAACTTTTGGAGCCAAGTGAATTTGAAGAAGTTTATTGTAAGTTCTAGTAGAAATCAGGTAATTTTGAAGAACTTTATTGTAAGAGTAGAAATCAGGTGATTTTGAAGAACTTTATTGTAAGTTCCAATTGAATCATCGGGTATATATTATATAATAATCTATATCGGACCTTTGTCCGGTAGGCTCGTTAAAAACGAGCTTTAGAAAATTTTATATTCATTTTTGCTCTCAAAAATGGATGCCGGCTTGAAACATGTTTCTTAGTTGTATGTAGTGTTATAGCTACTTATTATTATGCAAATATAATTAAAATATTAATTAATAGTAGGCTGCTACGTAGCAAGTAGGGCGGCTTACCAATGCCTAGCTATCCTTCGCATCGCATCAGACTCGAACTGACATCAATCTTTGGTTCTATATATATATAATATAAATATCTAACCATAGGTCTGGTATATCTACTTTCGCGGACATTTAACCATTTTTAGGTATATCTAAACATATATTCTTAGTAGCTAGTGGTTTAATTGCTATACCTACATTATATGATTGATCTGATATAGTAGGATTAAAAAGTGTTCAAATTCAATTAGAAAATGGATATTTATCCGCAACCTTCTTAGCTAAAATGTATTATATAAATAATACAAAAAACCATTGGAAAGCACCTCACTATCCTTTCGTACACTTGAGGCAACAGATAAGAAATTCTAGATGCATTTCCTTCAGGAATACTCCGCTTGTAGCCATGACTTCACATTTCTTCAGCATATTACCCAACAAAAGAAAGCAATTCCAGACGTCCTCTGAATGACACTATGAGTTCGAATTAGAACGAATAGGATTTCATGATAATGGTCTCATGGAGGTTTGGTTAATAGTTTAGCAGGATCGTCATTGTGATTTCAGGGCCAGAAGGCTGATTAGATGAAGAAAGTTATGAGAACTAAGTATGGAGTTGGTTCAAACTCCTACAACACCAAGAATACTGTCGAAAATATGTCGGGGAAAGCCATCATGAGATTCTATTAGCGGTCCCTTCTGGAGGTTAACGATTTCATGGGTTTCAAGTTGATTGGCTGGAAGTCCTCCGCATGATTAAGTAATTAGCACCGTAGTGATCTGTACGAGGTTGGTTGTAGTCATGGGAGCAAATTCTTCAGTTCCCTTTGTTATTGACGTAGGGAAAGTGACTGGTGTAGAGATTGAGTACAATTTTGAAGATTCTGGGTAGATAAATCGCAATTGGTGATGGTGAGACAGACCTATGCGTAAGAGTTCTGGGCTTCGTATACCAGAAAGTTATGATCTGTTCAAAGATGAAGAGAAGACATCTCGAATCACACACAATCAATCCCAGAGTAATTGGATATCGGGCTTGGATGGCACCTACTTACGATAATGGAAAGTGTTCGATTCATTTGAGCCATTCACCATGTTCGATCCATTTGAGCCATTCACAGACATGGAAAGCAGAGACTGAAAAGAGCAATAATTATAGTCATGGAAAGCAGAGACTAAACATAGCAATATTCCTTTGATAAAATGAATTTCCTTAACATAATGATTAGACAAGATATCATTGTAGAAACAGAAAGTATAGATTATGCGGAACTAGGCTGCACAACCTCAGCATAAGTGTACAACGATATCGAACAACACAAAAAAAAAAATAAACAATAATAAGAACAAATGAACGTTGAAAAAGCATTTCATTACGCAAATCTGGCCAGCAGCAGCTCAACATCTCCGATCACCTAAATTCCTCTCATTTTCTCTGAGTCATCTTCTTATCTCCTGCACTCATCGGACCTATCTCATCAGTCTAATTTGTCGACTTCCATCGAAAGAATCACCACCATGAGATCAGCTACTATCAGCAGAGACACCAACGAGACAAAGATTCAGATCGCCCTCTCATTGGATGGAGGAGCCGTAGCATTGGAAAAGTCTATTCTCAAGAAAAGCGACAATGTCGACGAACATGCTACTCAGTCTACTCTGAGCCAGATGATCAATGTCCAGACCGGGATTGGATTTTTGGACCACATGTTGCATGCTTTGGCCAAGCACTCTGGCTGGTCCCTCATTGTCGAATGTATTGGCGATTTACATATCGACGACCACCATACTGCCGAGGACGTAGGAATTTCGTTGGGTCTTGCGTTCCACAAAGCTTTGGGCCAAGTTAAGGGAGTTAAGCGTTTCGGCAGTGGATTTGCTCCTCTTGACGAGGCGTTGAGTCGAGCCGTGGTGGACTTGTCCAATAGACCTTATGCAGTGGTTGAGTTGGGATTGAAACGGGAAAAGATCGGAGACTTGTCGTGTGAGATGATTCCTCATGTTCTTGAGAGCTTTGCTCAAGGTGCAGCTATTACCATGCACGTTGACTGTTTGAGAGGATTCAATGACCATCACAGAGCGGAGAGTGCGTTCAAGGCATTGGCTGTGGCCATCAAGGAGGCCATTTCATATACTGGAACTAATGATGTTCCCAGCACGAAGGGTGTTCTTTTTTAGAAGATGTAAATAATAATATTTGATGGCTAAGAGAAATAGTGGGAGCAATAGTAGGAGAGCACTATCTAGTTCTCTATTATTTTTGAGCCCATGTTGGCGAAATTGATATTTCTCTATATCGGTGTTCTCGCACTCCACATTATCATCTCATCGCATCTATTACTATGCTTAGGTCTTTCCACATATCGGCAGCAAACACTGCCAAGGCCGTGAAAAACGTCAAACCCAAAAAACAATACGGTAAGACCTTTGATGTGACCCCCGACCCCGGCCAGAAAATATGGGACAAGCTCAACATCTCCAAACACGAGTTTTTCATCCGAAAGTACGGCAACATATCTCCGGAAGAGAGGAAAAAACTCGACAACAAAGTTGCCAGACAGAAACTGTTGCGTGAGGCACGCAGAAGACATGAATGGGGCGATGACTACGATAAACCACGCAAAGAACCCAAAATGGCCTTGAATCCTCTCAGTGAGTATTTGTTTGGCACCCATCCAGTGATTTCAGCACTTACAGCCAATAAAAGAAGTGCCTTCAGCAGACTATACATCCATAACCCCAAGGAGCATACAGATAAGATTCTCCAACTTGCGAAAAAGTATGGGGTGAAGGTGGTGGAAAAGAACACTAAGGGCGAGATGAATACTCTCAGTTCAAATGGAGTACACAATGGAGTTGTATTGGAGACTCGTCCACTTGCATTGCCATTAGTAGAATCATTTGGTGAACATTTCGACAAAGAAACGGGCAGATATACTGTTACATTGGTCGACGAGAGAACTAACGAGACAGTCGAGGAAATTCACACAGTCACACGAAAGGTGGCACACAATTTTGGAAAATTCCCATTTGGGATCTTTCTCGATGGTATCACAGACCCACAGAACATTGGAAACATCGTAAGAACCGCCTACTACCTTGGGGCCGATTTCTTGGTTGTTCCCGAGTCTGAGCTGGCCAGATTGGGACCAGTAGCTGCAAAAGCAGCCGCAGGAGCACTTGATGCCTTTCCTATCTACAAGCTGGACGGGCCAATGGCGCTTGTGGACAGCGTGAAGCAGAATGGCTGGAATGTGGTTTCTACGAGTTCAAAGTTGGGAGAAGATGATCTTAACGCTACCAAGGGAAAGCATCGCGAACAACTCGAACAGAAGTATATTGAGTATAGTGATTTGCCAGGACTCATGACGCAGGCTCCGATGCTCATGATCTTTGGCAGCGAGGGAGCAGGAGTTCGGACGAATCTCAAGTTCAAATCTGACTACTTGGTGGGACTTAACAAAGGTAATCCTGATTCGGAGGGTTTGGTTGATTCTCTCAATGTAGGAACAGCTGCTGCGTTATTGATGAGTAAATGTTTTGAGTGATGAAGTTCTTGTGTATATAGAATAGATTGATAGGGTTAGCGATGGGCAGAGTAGATGCGTTGATTTGGTTACTCGACGTGAAGAGGAAGCGGAACTGCATCAGCATTGATTTTGAGAGGTTAAACCTTCGAAATAATGGTCACTGTAATGACTGAAGAAATCTCAAAGCGACTCTCACGGTAACTCCAAAGGTCTCACAGTCATTGGATCACTCGATAATGAATACACCAATTCGTTGATACTTGAACCAAGTTACTGATCCTGCTAGTCAGTTAGAGGATGTGAATTGTTAGGTTGGTTTAATTCTAACCATTCGACAAATAATTACCAATTTATAGAAGTGACTCCTTGCTTCTCGTTGACTCACATCAAATGCCCAATTCCAAAATGTTGAGCAAAGTATGCGACTACATAGCCCCATACGCTTCGGTTATACAGAAATTGAAAAACCCAAAAGGAATACATATCCTAAGCTAAGTGCTCTTCAGCAAGGTATCAGACTGACCAGTCATCTGAGGCTTAGTAGTGAGTAGGTGGAAGATCCCACTTTGATACAACGATCCAGAATCTAAAGAATCAAATAGGTAGAATGAAAAGACAATAGCAAACAGGGAGAGAATGAAAGATTTCCGCCAAGAGTACAGAAATGGAAAACATGGAAAACTGAATGTGAATCGCCCAACTTATTGTTGCGTCACTCCATATTCTGAGCTGTGGGTGCGAAATCACATTCATCGTAACCGCATCACCTTCCCTCGGAACAATGCTCAATTAGCGACTTCACAACATTTTCGTTTATATTGCCCTATTGGTACTTGTGAAAACCCATTGTGCTTCGCCACCGCACCATTACCTATCCTCCCCTTACTATCGATCTTCTAATATCTACACTATCAGACTTCTCTATGGTTGAGTATCATCTTATTGTGTTAGTCCATGGCATCTGGGGAAATCCCTCGCATATGACTAACTTGGCCCATCTGATAGAGAAATTAACTGCTTCCTCTCCTAACGAGGAGATCGTCGTCCACAGAACGGGCTCGCATTCTGGATATTTGACTTATGATGGAGTTGACGTCAATGGTAAGCGTATCCGGGACGAAATTGTGGCCAAAAAGGACTCTCTCAAATCAGAAAAGGGTTCTGTAACAAAATTCTCTTTAATTGGCTACTCCATGGGAGGCTTGGTCTGTCGGTATGCTCTCGGCATCTTGTATCACGAAGGTTTCTTTGATGAAATCCACCCAGTCAACTTTGTCACTTTCTGCACGCCGCATGTGGGAATAATAAACCCAAATTCGTCGTTTCTGGCTCGTATGTTCAATACGATTGGACCTCTAACCATTTCTCACACAGGGCAGCAGTTTTTTCTTAAGGATAAGAAGTTGGCTCATCATGTCCCATTGTTGCAGTGGATGGCAGATCCAGCATCCAAGTTCTACAAAGCTTTAGAACTTTTCGATTCCAGATCCTTGTATGCCAATACCATCAACGATAGACGCACTAGCTGGTATACTACGTCGATCTCCACCGTTGATCCATTCAATTCTATGGTGAACGAATCGCTCAGTGCATACGAGTTGAAGTATATTGAAGGCTACAGTCCCACCATCATTGATTTCTCCCAGCCGATCACATTCAACAAGGTCGAGGCCACTGAGCTGGGATTAACTTTTCGAACGCTCTTGTTGAGTATCTTCACATGGCTCCATGTATTGGGCCAGTTCTTATTGATAACTCCCATTTATTCAATTTTTCTATTGACCAATGCTATCTGGCAGAGAATCAAGGTGAGCAGACGGCTCTATTTATTCTACCGTGATGGAGCTGAGAGCTTGTATGTGCTATATGAGATGGTAAACGAGGAGGTGACTGTGGCAAGTGGAGAAGAAGAAGAAGAAGACGACGAAGCCTTGGTGAGTGGCAGCGACTCGGAATCGTTCATGGAGGCGTTTTCTGAACGGATCCGTGATCAGACCGACATATTCATCGAATCTATCTTGAATGCTGTGGACAGCAAGAGCTACTTTGATTACCATTACAGTATCACCAACTCCAAGGGTGCTAACCATATGTTAGCTGATGAATCCAAAACTTTCTTGGATAAAAAGACTTTGATCAACCTCAAGGGCAAGGAGGTCAACACCGACTTCAAATTGAACTTGACTGGACCACAGCTCAACATTGTGGCCAACTTGAACCTTTTGAACTGGAACAAGTACCCTGTGATCATCAGAAATACGAAAGCAACACACGCGGCTGTAATACATCGACAGAATGATCCAACTTTTGACGAAGGAAAGGTTGTTTTACGCCATTTTACCGAACTAGTTTTGAAGGTATAGGTTTAGGAATTGGAATTTGGAAATATAAAATACGAAATAGGGTGGACATAGGGAATGGAATATTGGTCATTGGATACAGTGGAGGTTAATAACTGAAGAGGTCAAAACTGTAATATTAGGCTATACAACTGTCCTGTAACAACAGACTTTTAATCAACAGAAATGAACTAATCTATATCAATTCAACATAGTTGGCAGGGAAAATACCGGTATGGCCATTATTGCGCCCAGTCCACCAATCGTCAGTAGTTTCTGACTTCTTCAAAATGTCAATCACATCTCCCTTCTTAAAAGGCAAGTCTCCCGACTGCTCTCCCTTGAAAGTGTACAAAGCAATCGCCTGAGAAGCATTTGTTTTCGGAGCGCCACCAAAGTTGGGCTTTGAAGAAGCACTCGGCCTTGAAGGACTTGCAGTGGATCCACCAAGGCGAGTGTTGCTAAGGCGCAGCCCCAAATTCTCCATGTCGTTGTCTCCACGTCTGCGATCAGATCCTCCATCATATATATTGTCTTCCCACGCAGATTTGTTTGATCTGGTGTTGCCAGCAGAATGTGAAGCATGACGTCTTGTATCTCTTCGGTTAGATCCATAATCATCGTCCAGATAGTCGTCGTCCGAGTAGCCGTACTCGTCGGAATAGCGTCTGCTTCCCTGGTTACGCACCCTAGTTCCGGTTCTTCTGGAGGAGTACTCCGAGGTGGAATCCGAGAAGTTGTCAGGAATATCATCATAATAGTCGGAGTTGTAAAATTCGTCATCTGGCAAGGTGTTATTGAACACCCGGCTCTCCAAAATACGCATGAGCGGCTCACAAGCTGGAGGAGGCTCGATCTGACCAGCCAAAATGTTTCTGGCCTTACAATTGTTGCCGTAGAACTTTCTGTTGGCCTCTCTTCTCTCTAAAATAGCGGAACCCTCCAACGAGACACCAGCAAACAAACCTTTGGTTTTCGAGTAGGAAAACACCGCAGAAACGGACTTCAAAGATGCTGTACCCGCAGCTTCAGCGTTTCTACCCAAGGGACCTGCAGCAATCGAGACATTAGTACCCAAAGTAACGGAGCCCAATTGGGCAAAACTCTCCACTGCAGACTGGGAGTTCAAGATGAAAACAAAATCGGTAAGTTCAGCACCAATTTGTCCACCGACACCTGCACCAGCAGTGACAATAGCAGATGGTGGCGACCATGAACCGTCCGGTAATCTGGCTACAATGACTCCAGAACCTGCTCTTCCAGAAAAGAGGAACCCGGCCTTCAAAACGGTGATCACCGCCAAACCTTTAGCATTCTTTAAAATATGAGGCGGAATCACATCATTTGCGCCAGCAATCTGGTTTGGTTTGATAAAACTAGCAAGGATCTTAGCAGCCTTCCTGTGACAATTAGTATGGGAACAAATGAGATGGAAACCGGAGCAATGGCGGACTTGGAATCACATAATGTGGCCACTTGTGCTGGAAAATACATACTTCGACTCGCTCTTCAAGCTTCGTGGGATTGGATTGTTAATTCCCATTTTTTGGTGCTGGTCAATTAATTGGAATCTTGGTGATAGTAGAGGGAGGACCCAAGGTGTAAGGGTCTGTGGATGGTCTGGGGAAGTGGGAGAAGATAATGGATTCCGGGAAAAAAAGGACTGAAAGTGGAAGTGGAATAGTTGGGAATATTCGGAATGGAGAAATTAGTCGCAATCTCGAATTAGGCTAAGAAATTTCAAGTGGAAGGCAATAAACTTCTATCGGCTGAGTGATCATCAATCGACCGATCAATATGGCGGTGCGACATGACACAAGAGCGGACTTGAGGAGATAATGGAAGTTGGAGTGGGGGGAGGAATGAGAGGAAAGAAGTAGAAGGGGAGAAGCTTGTGGGAATCTTGGTTTTCGGATATTATGTATTTAATGTTCCGGTTTCCTTTCCCGGTGTCAGGTTTCCTTTTTTTGCAAGTATGGCAAATATCTGATGAACCTGCACTTCGGTATCGGCGGAAAGAATTGGGATGATAGGTTCAGTTGAGGTAGTATGAGAATCGAGAAGAAGGATTGTAAAAAATCTTTGCTGAATACTGTGATTGTGGTCCAACTCTATTTTTCCGTATTGTCGAATTAGAAAACTATGATAACGAGGTTATCGCATTTCTCAGACTAGGTTAAGCTCAATCAGTTGCACTTATCTGTTACAATAGAAGGGAAGGGTGTTGAGGATCCAATTGGAAAAAAAAAAAGTCCTAACATCAAAGAATAGAAGCGATTGATATCTAAGTACTCTTAAATTTGATAGGAGATTCTGGCCGGCACTGGCTCCTTCCTGGAATTCATCACCAACTGTTGTTCAATCTATTACAATGGGTGCGAAATATCTTCTGTTGAATGGAACTAGTCGAAACACTTTGTTATTACATGCATCGTATCAATACTTGAAGACGGCTCTATGAGTTCAATTTTCGCCATAGATTGTAATCTGTCAAATTGCTCTTCTGTAACGATTCGAATCCTTTATTGTTCTTCGGGTGTTACTCCACATGTAGGCCCGCGTGCCTGATTTTGAGCAGACTAGCCAAAACTATGAGTTAAACTATGATCGAAGTAGCGTTGATGACTCTGCTGGCGGCAGTCTCACCAACAGCCTAAAATGCAGCCTTTTTCGATGATCCTGGAGAAGCAGTAATTCCGTGTTTGAGCTCTTAACTGTGCATCAAGTAGACATTTTCGATTCCCCCGGAAACAATGGCAGCAAGAGGCAACAAACGGCCCAAGATCATTGTGGTGTTAGGCTTCAACGTCTTCAACCGTGGAAATATCGAGTTGAGCCCCAAAGCGACCGAGACAAAGCAGAAACTGCCAAGGCATAGTTGGTAACTATCTGCTTGATAGTCAAAGGATGGGACTTGTTGGCATTGGAAATGTTGAAGGCAACATTCACCAGCTTGTTGGCGATCTTCCAGAACAAATTTCCTGCCGTTCCCAACCCTGGAGTAGGCATACCAGCGGTGACTATCAAATTTAACAAAACACAAGAACTCGTGCGGAAAGGCAAAACAACGGCCTTGCCGGTATCTGGATGCAAAGCAGAAGAATCCTCTTAGATTACCACAACTCCGGCGTCATGGAGGGTAGCGCCGTTCTTGTAGTCCCATTTGCGACGTTTGGCCTATTCGATTTCTTTGGAGGAGTTCGACAACATCGTTGGGTCGGAGATGTCGACACAGTGGCGAACATGGCCAAAATATGATCAAGATTATACTTGGAGGTCAAAAGAGGTGTGGGGGCCGAGCACAGAAGAAGCCATGGTGAAGAATATGTGGTGGAGATTTTGCAAGAGAACGGCGTAGGAAGGGCGGTGGCAAGGGAGGAAAGGTGAAGGGGTTGGTGGCTAAAGAGGAAGATGTGAAAAAAGATGGAGCCACAAAAGTTGGAAATTGGCCTCTATTAATGTTCTTAGGTGGTGAATGGATGCAGTCGTATACGGCTGTATCATGTGGAAGCATTGAGACGGTAAATCGCTGATTAGGTGGTGAAATCGCTGAGTAGGTGGTGAATCGCTGATTGGATCTATTGTTGATAGAAGATCATCCGTGTTTACAGATATTCATTGTTACATGGAATGGTGGAGAGGATAGTGATACGCACCTTCCAAACGGAGTGCTACTGGAAGTAAGGAATATATCTGTCATAATGAAATGAGCCACAGAAGAACCAATCAAGACAAGACATCACTGCCCTACCCTGTCCTCTTCTAATGTAAAGATTCTAAGTTCCTCATGTAAGATCATTGCGTGAGCGATGTCACATTTGGCCCTGAGATAGACAGAGCCCTGGGCAAACAAACATGTCTGCTGGGGTTAAGGTGCAGAAGAATAAAGACGATGCTAAAAACCCAACACTAGATTCAAATTTATTACAACACTAAGAATCAACGCATACAGAATGGGGGGAAGGAATTCTTCCAGGTTAGCCGACTTCATGTCAATGCCTTGTAAATCTCGCTCCCCTTCCTCGCCTGTTTCTTCTTTCCTCTTCCCTAACCTGTATCATTCCCATTCTCTCTTCCCTTCTCGGTCTGGGAGCTTCCCTCACCTGTCTTGCCTTTCTTCTCCTCAACAAGCCAATTATCAATTCAAGGAGAAACTCTAGCATGACTTCTAATGGATCACGACCATTGAAAAGAGTTCCCTCAATCTGACCTCCGGCTCCCGGAAACCGTGACAACAAACGTGGAAAATCGCGTCTTATCCAACTTAGAAAGTGAGTTAGAAAAGCGGAAGTACCCAATGGTTGGAGTGGTTGCGGTAACCGGTGACGCAATCCTTCTAAAATCTGCTCATCATTAGGAGCATATTCCATATCTTCACCTTCTGCTAAAGTGGGTTCATCTCTCCTCGCAGTTTGTAAACTTCCGATATTCAAAGGACTCTTACCGATCTGCTTGTTCAAAGCACGGAATATACCGATCTGTTGAGCTCCACGGAACTCCCGGTTCAAAGTGGGCACTAGACCCCCGCCGCTCAATACTGCTGAATTCAACTCCACGGTCAAAGCATCCTCTAGTCTTCTGATCAATGGAACGGCCTCGTCATTAATCTGCTGATCTTCGTCTTCCACTAAGATGACCTCGTGATTAACCTGCTGATCTTCGTCTTCCACTACGATGACGTCGTCATGACCTTCGTCCTCTTCCATGACGTCCTCTTCCATGACGTCCCCTATGATGTCAGGCCCACGTTCGTCTTCCGCCACGACGTTAGGCCGACCTTCTTCTTCCGCCACGACGTTAGGCCCACGTTCGTCTTCCGCCACGACGTTAGGCCGACCTTCTTCTTCCGCCAACCGCTGAGCTAGCTCCTCATTTATGATGTCAGTTTCGTGGCGAACCTGAACTTGCTGCAATACCACGCCGTGAGTCAAAGCATGGGCTATGTTGTCGATTGCCCTTAATACTAAAGGCAGCACCTCTTGTACAAATGCGTTTGGAATTAGCCCCCGACAATACACTAGATCTCCATTTGCTTCCATTACAGATTCATGCGACCGTCTCAAAGAGGTTAGTAAATTTGCAATTGCAGTTAAATCTGAAACTGGCTGTCCCACCACAACAACTTCTAAGACTCCAATTGCCAGAACGATTTTCTGATAGATGCTGTTCAACACAGGTTGCAACCTTCCATCAACTTGCACGTTCTCGTTCGCTGCCGGCATGAAAATTGATCCGGCCGTTCTTAACGAGTTGATCGCCACCCCAAGAGCATTTTGAATTCCTTCGTTTGCAAATTCCACGGCTCTGGGATTGTCTGCCATCAGTATAAACAATTTCTTCCGTCGGTTACTTTAGAGCACGAATAACAGGGTCTCCATGAACACAACAATGGGTAGATGAATATTTGGGATTCCTGGGAAGTGCTAGAAGCCGTAGCACTAAGAGGAATAAGGGTAGATTGTTACAAAGATTTCGCAGCCAAATTTCGCAGTCACAAAGTGAGGACAAACTGAACACGGCGGCTGGAAATGAAGGCATTTGAAGAGTGCAATATTAAAATGAGTCCAGAACTTGAGTGATGGTAATAAGTGCAATATAGCCACTACTATCACCTAGCAGCGTCTAGGCTGCTCATGATTTCCACTCATCGAGAATGGCATGATAAACCCGGGTTTTCTTTGGGGCATGAGGAGGACCTGTTGCTCGATGGAGCGATGGAGGTTGTTGCATTTGTAGCGGTCAATGAACGATTACAAGCCAGGTGTAACCGTGCTGCATGCTCTTGTTTATCCTCTTTGATGTATGGAGGTGGAAGGGAGGTAGCAGCTTGATATCAGGTGTGAGAAATGACAAAGGAGGCAAATTTCTGAACGGGAAGAAGGCGAATTCCAGAGTCAGAAAGAAAGCCCTAATCTCATGAGAGCTCGGATCTCATGAGAGGATTCAAGTCTGTGAACAAGGTGTGGATTCAAGTCGGTTTCAGATTTCGAACTTCCAAAACGTTCATTGAAAGGGGCCTTCTCGATCCAGGAAAGCCTTGAATGCCACGAGAGCCAAGAAAGGATAGCGACGGGAAAAATCAACCATGAATTGCTCTTACCGGTAGGAGATGAGTGGTCTACGGAGGTTACCAGCGGGAACTGGGGACAGTCAACTTAAAGTGTTGATATCACGTGATCCAACACTGTCATGTGTCAACTTTGTTCAGTCATATCTGATGTAGGATTTTATATCTGGTCAGGTTCACTGAGTCTATATCCGATACTTGGAATCCCGCGTCTCGTTATCTTTCTCCCTTTCTCCCTCTCTCTCTCTCTCTCTATCATTTTACTATGACATAGATTTTTTCCGTCTAATGATTCGATGAAGTACTATTCCGTACGAAATCATGCCGGCCTTTTACATTAGCGACATATTCGGAGCCTTCTAGTAATAATCTCTCTCTCATTGGTCATGCCAAGTCCTACCATCTCTATGAGGGAGCGGGCCCGATGTGCGAGTACTGCATCTCATGCTTCAACCTTGCGCGTGACATAAAGGTCTTATCCCCGAGGTGTACTGGTGTTGACTTGACGAGTATGCACTCATTGACAGATTACGGCCTCTTCGTACTCACACCGAATTAAAATCAACAAACATCTCTGAGTCCTCAGTGTTATGCTCTGTGCATGCCTTTAGACGCACGGAGTGAGGAAAATTTTCCTTAGTACAATCCAAGTAAAAGTTCCCATCATGAACCAACACTTTTAGTGAGCACATCTGGTGCGATAAATGGATCACCTTCTTCAAACTCAGGATTTCAATTGTAACATTCGAGCCCCTTGTCATCATACACGTGATTTTCAACTTCTGTACTCGAGAAGAAATCTCCAACTTTCGAGAAAATTCACGCCCCTCACGGCCCTCAATTCTTAAACTCAATATTCTTGGTCCTTGAAACGTTCCACGGAACCAACGGCTCATTGACCTGAGATATGGGAGGCCCATATCCAATGTTCTTCCGTATTGGTCTATCAATTCCAAAGAAAACAATGTTGCCGGAAGTGGTAGGGTGAAGAGTTCCAATTTCCAATGTCTCTTCCATTGCATACTGATAATCTCTAAAGTTGGAGGAAATGTCAATGTGCTAGGGTCGTTGGTTGTTCCCATACTCCATTCTTTTAACTCAATTGGAAGCTTTGTCGCAGACCAGTCTTTGATAAACTGGCCCCCAGCTAATAAAGTTTCAAGGGTTGAGGGTAGATCCACCATGCACATTGACTTTAGCCTGTTGTTAGAGATGTCAAGAAACTTCAAGTCTCTAAACGTTACGTTTCGTAAACTAGTTAATTTGTTGTTGTTAAGCTGTAGCTTTCTGAGCAGTCTTGGGAACACGACACGGCCAACAGTTTTGAGTTTGCAATGTTCGACGTTAAGTTCTGCAATCAATGGAGTGAATTGCATGAATTCAAGAGACGAAATAAGATTGTGTGAAATGTTCAAGACCTTCAAATTGCATGGCAATCTCCCCAGTAATTTACCAACATCAGCCATGCAACAGGATGTTACATGTAACACTTCAAGCAGATTGGGCAAGATCGAATCCGCATGAGGAAAACATGGACTGTTGAAGATGTGCAAGCTCTCAAGTCCCGGTGGAAATATGCTCCAGAATTCCAACGATGTGCATGATAAACGTTTGAGTCGCTCTGGAAGTTCAAAATTATTCACGTCAACAGCACCCTCTATCACCATTTCGGTCAATGTCGCGGGCCATCTTCGGATAGTATGTGCTAAATGTTCTGATATGCTCCTTAATGTCACTTTCTTTACATTGGGAGGAACATAATCCAAAGTACGAAATACCTTCAAATGACACCTTTCTATCCTGTGAAGTATGGCTGCTTGCGAGTACAGTTCTAGCGTTGCAGCAAAGCCTTCGTATTCAATTGTTGGAATTGAGATTAAAAATTCAGGATGTGACTGATTGAACTGGACAAGTTCTCTCGCATAGCGACTACTAGAATCAATGATTTTCAAGCATTGAACGTCTACCTTGCTTGCAGCCAACTGATGTAAAAGCAGAGTGCCTGAATTCAAGAAACCGCTTGACTCTATATTTTCCTTTCTATTGCCGCAAGAGATTTTCAGTAGTATAACCCCCATCAAGACCTCCTTGAAAGGATCACCCACAGGCCATTTAGTGTACAACAATCTTAATCTTTCTGAGGGTAACTCTCTTAGGATACACTGGAGAAGCTCCACTGGAAGTGTGGATAGAGCCATTGCAAGATTGATGCTAGAATACTTGGACCTAAGGGATAAATCTGTACCTGATCGTTCACTGTTGTTTCTTGTAAAAAGAGGTACATGAACTAGAAAGAATTAGACCACGCATAATTGAAAAAAAAAATAATTCACATTCTGTTAAGTCAGTATATTCTGGCATAACGCATTGGGCATCATGCAATAGTTTCCATGGTTGCAACTTTTGCTACACGCAACTTCATGGAAGCATCACTTGTTGTGCGTGATGATTACGATTGCGTAGTAGTTCATTATCATAGCATAAGACCCCAAGTTTATGCATTTAATTATTTCCCCACCTGTAATGCAGCTTTTATTTCTCAAATCTAGAAGAAAGACTTTCTCCAACATCGCAAGATCTGGTTGCTCTAGTAAAGGATGTATGCTTACTTATGTTATATGTATTCCCGCCTGAGAGCACTGTGAGACGCTTACTGTACTGCTCGAGTTTCCAATAATTGTCAAAATGAGAGAACAGCGGGTGCCTGAGTACCTACATTCTTGTGGCTCGAAGTTTCTGAGACCTTACATTCCCACTTCTCTTAGTTCTAAGGGTTCTAGTACTTGCTAAACTCTCTAATTCAACTACTTTTTTTTGTGCCAGTACGTGCTCTGGAGTAGTCTACAGGAGAAATTGATTACGCTGATGTCGGACGTAAGAGAAGGAGATAATTCCACAAGACATCTGCTTTCCCAAGCTTTGTCAAATACAAGAATTCGAAATGTTCTAAATGAGGCTTTCTGTTTGTTTGTCATGGCTACATTAATATTAAGAAGAGCAGTGAACACGAACTTGCAAGAAAACGTAAATTTGCCGAATGAGATGAAGAGGACTGATCATAATCTAATAATGGCAATTGGAGAACTAGGCATTCATTTGGGTGTAGAACTGGTCTCGAGATCGTTTGCAGCTACATACATACAGTTTTCTTTGAAACGGGCGCAGGAACGTGGAAAACGTGCAAATGGAGATATACAAACTGTTTTGAAACTGGAGAAGCTCTCCAGATCAATTGCAAATCCAAATGTACTAGGAGCTTTGTTCGAGGTACTGCGTTTTCTATCGTTGGCAAACGAAGAACTACTCGATGCTTTGGACGAGGAGGTACGATTGAGAAACAGAGGTCAACATAATATTAGCGAGGTAAATCCGTCAGAAACGAGAGGTCTGGAAACTGCTTTGATCGAGGAGTTGCGTTTAGCATTATTGGAATGATGAAGTCTAGCACCTAGTTTGATGATAAGCTGGTTTAAGAAACTTGCGTCGCAATTTGTAACGACATGCCGCTATCGCTTATAGCCCTCTACTGTTTTGATATTTTGTGCTTGAAAGCAATCAATAATACCAATAATAATTATCGATGTTCCAATTAACAGACTATAAACCTTCTCGCAGGCGAAAAGAACTGAAAGGCATCACTATATTTTCAATCAGGCTCGCATTGAGTTACAGTATTCTACTTTCTTCCAATGCGGTTCTTGTCTACTTAACCGAGGCTCCTTATAACGGACTCCTTTCGTCACTATCCACTGTCATTTACGCTCACTGTCACATTCACTGTCACTCTCACTTTCATGGGAATTTCCTCCCCAGAATGTTTCTCACTAGAATCTTACTTTCGAGCTTTTCTTCTCAGCATTTTACGCACTCTTGGATCACCATCAGTTCGTCTCTCTGTAGTTGGAATCTCCTGCACCCAATTCTTCTTCACTGTTCATCATGCCAGTGGAGGCCATATTTGTAGTTATCGAGAGGATCTCGTGAAATTCGCATCTTCTCGCTAAAAGTAAGTCACGTTTCCTACAGCCAGTGCTCCATCCCTCAGAATTGGAGGTGTGCTCGAAGCTTCCAGACATTAGAAAAGCTCAATATGTGGCAGTTGGGCCGCCAAAGAGGCTCACCTAAGACCCTCAAAACTTCTACACAGAAAGTCTTCCAATTTAGAGACTGGTTTAGGTTTGCACAGGAGAATCGGCCGTGCATTAGTCGGGAGGTCTGGGACAAGAATGAAGAATTCCTTCCAAGTATATCACATGATGGAGACATTTTGGTATCCACGGTATTGAGACAACTTTCTAGGCAAATAAAGAAATGAATCGACGAATGATGATATGATGGGAGTCTACACCACCAGAAACAGCACCAATAGACTCAAGAAGTTGAATCTAGCAATCGATACGGTCCCACATACACTTGAAGGGCAGTAGATGTCCAATTCTAGCCAATGAAAGTCATTAGGTTTATCGGGAAGTTCTCCTCTTTCACACAAAGTGTAACTCTGCCACATTATTCGGAGATCGTACATTTTAGGAACCTTTGTTAATCTGCAGACTGCTAACCTACTGCATTCACTTTAGGATAAGATTAGATACTTGCTGCACATCGGGCAGATCATGTCAGAGTCTAGATCTACATCTGTCTTAATTGCGGATAGGCGGGGTAGTATTTGGTGACAGAATTTACTTCAAGTGTGTCATAACGACATGAACCTTTTCTATGCACCTACGCAGCCAATGGCCAGAAGGCACTACAATGACCTCTCCAAGTTAGTTGTCTACAACTCTACTATTCATAAAGCTTCTAATTCCATTGCTCTATATCTATAAACCCGATCTAGTTTCTCACCTTGAAAATCTGCTCCACACTGTCGCGAACGGACTCTTCCAACGATCTCAATGGGAATCCCAAAAGCTTTCTTGTTCTGGAGTTGTCAATTCTAGCCTTCGACTTAAAAGCTTCAACGTCGGAGCCAGGAGTTCCAACTGCAATGTTCTTGGTTTCCTCTGGGAAAACCTTGTGCAAAGCATCCAAAATGGTCTGCAGAGTGAATGGTTCGGAAGCAAGCAAAAGTCTCTGCTTCTTTGCCTCGTCCTTCTCGAAAGCAACAATGTGAGCAGCAGCAACATCACGAACATCGACGGCTTCACCCAAATGAACAGGGATATCGTCATTGGAAGTGACATTGAGCAACGAATTGATAACCTCGGAAGATGTGTTCAAGGTAGCAGCGGAGGCCAGATCATCAAAAGACTGAGGTCCGAATACGTACACTGGGTTGACAACAGACAAAACAAAGTTTGGCTTCTCGTCCTCAACAAACTTCCATGCTGCACGCTCAGCAAGAGTCTTGGAGCCACAGTAGCCGGCCATTGGGTCCACCAAACTGGTTTCCCAAGTCAACGAGTTCCAGGAATCCTCAGTATCGACGAGCTCGTCGGTTTGAACCTTGCCGAAATCAATAATGGCAGCATACGACGACGTCACCACCACTCTCTCAATCTGGGGACCGTATTTCTTAATTGCAATCAATGCACTTTTGGTACCGTTGACAGCTGGCTCCAACAAGTCTTTGGCAATGTCAGTGACATTGAAGTGGAATGGAGAAGCGGTGTGGAGGAACACGGTGGCTTCCGGGTGATTCTTGACGAAGTCATCAAATGCGCCCTCCGACTCGATTTCCTTAACCACCTCGTAAGAAAAGTTTGGGTTGTTCAACGACTTTTGGAGCTTATCACCTTTCGCAGCTGATCTAACTGAACCAACCACTTTGTAGCCCTTGGCCAACAATTGTTGGACAGTGTGAGTAGCGATGAAGCCGGTGGCACCGGAGATCAAGACGGTTTGAGACATTATTGTTTGGGATTTGTGAGTAAAGACAACAACTGGGGGATTCGTTCCGTATTTATGGACAATTGTGGACCACAGTGATATAAGCAATTACGGAACAACGGGCGCAATGTGGCATTATATGTAAGCTGCTGCCGGCGCTAGGCCCGATTGGGAAAGGCATTTGCGCGGCGATCGACATTGCCACCGGACATTACGATATTGGGACGGAGTGGGGCATCGATTGCGCAGCCCCTCGGTAACTTTAAGGTATGTGCCGACCGGTGAGTGAATTAACTAAAAAGGTATGACATTTATTGGTAGAAAGAACGTTGTGGAAGAGACGGGGAACGGGCTGGGGAAAACAAGGGAGGAACGAGAAAAGTACGGGTATGGAAGAGTATGGTGTAAAAAATGAGTAGACAAAAAATTCAGGAGGTTAGAGATTATTTAAGCTATTTAGAAAGACTTATAAGAATAGGTAATGTTGTGGATAATGGAACAAAATGGTTGATTAATGTTGATGCTGCTGAAACTGTTGATACTGCTGATACTGTTGATACTGTTGATACTTCTTATACTTCTGATACTTCTGATACTTCTTATACTTCTTATACTTCTGATACTTCTTATACTTCTGATACTTCTGATACCTTACTTGTCCTCCATAAATACTAGCTAATCCCGAGAATATTTTTGTTCCTGTAGGAACACCAACAACATAGTAGCAGAAGTAAAGTAACCTCTAGGATCATGTTCTAATCCTACTACATACATGTTCATACTAAGAAACCTAATAAACCAATAGATCCCATTGCATATAACATAGCTATCTATCTCTGGTATCAATGCCTCTCTCCCTCTCTCGTCCAGCCAGCATTCCCGAGACTACATTCCATACTAGCAACCAACATCGCGTCCGCACTTTCGTGCCTCGCACGACGCAGTTAAAAACTGTCACTCACTATCATCTACGGTGTACTTGTCAACTACATCGGATAGTATTTTCAATTATCCACACCACTCATCCATCTGAGCTCCACGTTCACTATTGAGGATCTGTTTCTTGCAGGAATTGTAAACGGCAAAACTTCGTTTGATTCCCGTCACTCCCGGATATTATCCCCCTCCACTCCATAATGGGTGCCTGCTGCAGCTGCTTATCTTCGTCTAGCAGCGATGGGAAATATCCTCCCCTACTTTTGGCGGAGAATGAGCGTGAAGCCATTTCCGCTCTTTTGCAGTATTTGGAAAACCGCTCCGACGTTGACTTCTTCAGCAATGGCCCGTTGAGGTCTTTGCTGACGCTTGTTTATTCGGAAAACATCGACTTGCAAAGAAGCGCTGCGTTGGCGTTTGCTGAAATCACCGAGAAAGATGTTCGTGAGGTCAACCGCGATGTGTTGGAACCCATTTTGATTCTCTTGCAATCGAACGATACTGAAGTTCAACGAGCCGCCTGTGGGGCATTGGGTAACTTGGCCGTCAACAACGAAAACAAGGTGTTGATAGCAGAGATGGGCGGCATCGAGCCGCTTATTCGCCAGATGATGTCTCCCAACATCGAGGTGCAATGTAATGCTGTAGGTTGTATCACCAACTTGGCTACCCAGGACGAGAACAAGACCAAAATCGCAAAGAGCGGCGCCTTGATTCCGCTAACCAAGTTGGCAAAGTCCAAGGACATCCGTGTGCAGAGAAACGCCACCGGTGCCTTGTTGAACATGACCCATTCGTTTGAGAACAGACAGGAGTTAGTTAATGCTGGAGCGGTGCCGGTCTTGGTGTCGTTATTGTCTAGCGACGATGCTGACGTCCAGTACTATTGTACTACTGCGTTGTCCAATATTGCTGTCGATGAGCAGAACAGAAAGAAGTTGGCCGCTACCGAGCCTAAATTGGTGAGCCAGTTGGTGGGTTTGATGGACTCGCCTTCGCCTAGAGTGCAGTGCCAGGCGACTCTCGCATTAAGAAACTTGGCGTCCGACTCAGGCTACCAGGTTGACATTGTGAGGGCTGGTGGACTACCCCATTTGGTCCAGCTCTTGACTTGCAATCACCAGCCTCTTGTTTTGGCTGCAGTTGCCTGTATTCGGAACATCTCTATTCATCCATTGAACGAAGCATTAATAATTGAGGCGGGTTTCTTGAAGCCTTTGGTAACTTTGTTGGACTACAACGAACTGGAGGAAATCCAGTGCCATGCCATTTCGACTTTAAGAAATCTTGCCGCATCCAGTGAGCGCAATAGATTAGCATTATTAAACGCGGGTGCTGTGGAGAAGTGCAAAGAGTTGGTGTTGAAGGTGCCATTGTCTGTCCAGCTGGAAATCTCTGCCTGCTTTGCCATCTTGGCCTTGGCAGATGACTTGAAACCAAAGTTGTATGAGAGTCATATCATTGATGTGTTGATTCCATTGACCTTTAGCGACAACGGTGAAGTGTGCGGTAACTCCGCTGCTGCCTTGGCCAATTTGTGTTCGCGGGTGTCCAATGAGCACGAGGACTACATTCTTGATAACTGGACTCAGCCTAACGAAGGTATTTACGGTTTCTTGATCAGATTTTTGCGCAGCGGAAGTGCCACCTTTGAGCACATCGCTTTGTGGACCATCTTACAATTATTAGAGTCCAACAATAGTGAGATTCAATCGTTGATCAAAGAGAACGAGTCTATTTTATCTGGTATAAAGAGCTTGAGTGAGTCTCAACAACAAGGAGGAGCAGTTGCCAACAACAACGAGCTGAACGACTTCGATGATCCAAAGATTGAGTTGTTCAACTTGACACAACAGATCTTGCAGATCTTGGGTTAAAAATTTGTCACCTCCGAATGAGGATGGAGTACAGTTTATTTTACAAAGTAATACATAATTTTCGTGCAAGATGTGTATTAGGTTGTGTGATGCAAGCTAGACCAGTTCAGTAGCCAATGCCATGCCGGTGTCAACACTGTCACTAGTGTTGTTTTCGACCAATTCTTCGGACTGGCTGTTCAACTTCAATGCCAGCAATTTATCAATCAATGCCTTATCTTCAGATTTCTGAATCTCTGATTCTTTATTAGAACCCAAAACCTCACTTCTGTCTCCATTGTGCGTCTCAATACCTTCGGAAACACCAACCAGATTGCCAGTATCCCTATTCTTTTCCTCGAGATATTGCTTCTCCAATTCCTTCAACTCGTCATCAATAGCGCTCTCATCTAAATCTGGAGTGATCTTCATCGCTTCGGTAAGATCGTTAGAGATTGCAATCTCCTGATCCAACTCCAGTTGAACGCTCTCAAGGTCAGCAAGCGAGATCTGATTGTTGAACGCTTCAAGTACTTCTTTGGCTGTGCGCAATGAGGAATAGACAGATATATTTGTTTGAGCATCGTTGATCTTATCCAAAATCATATTCAACTGGGACAAAATTCCCAAAGACTTGTTCATGGATTTCGTCATATACGCCTTTTGCACCAACACGTTCTTCAAGCGGTCGTCGTTCTTGCCTTTCTGGAGCAACATTTGGATCTTCTCTGGAATCTCCTTATCGAGTCTCTCAGCCAAGATATCTGTTCGGCTCTGAATGCTTCGAATGTTTGATTTAACCTTGATGATGCCAATATCCTCATCTGTAATTGGAGACCTTCCCACCTTGACAAAAGTCCTTGGTGCATTTTCCTTGTCGCTCACTACTGTCAACTTCCCACAATCTCTACTCAAGTAGATGAGGAGGACCTGGATGTCCAAATCCGACAAACTCGGGTCCAATTTTTTTACCAAATCCACGAAAAGGTCATTATCGAGTAATCCGGCCGAGTGGGTTCCTTCACTCTGAACCGTAGCACTGATCATGTCTCCTACTCGATTTCCTATAGCTATCATTCGTTTCCAGTTGATGAAGTAGTCATTGCACACGCCGTCCTTGCCGTCCAGCAGAGAGAATTTCCCAATTCGGTATGACTTCAACTTGCTCTCCAACCATCTAATTGGTGATATATAATCCTTGAGACTCCATGGTGATTCTGGTGATGAATACTTATATATGGACCAAGGTACATACTCTGCCAGTTGTACTTCTACATCTAGGACCGTAGACAATCCCTTAGGGTGTCCGTAAGTGGAATCTGCCAATTTAGACGCCAACTCTGCTCCTGGTAACGTAATCGTGGATTCAAAGAAGTGATCTTTGAGACTGATATCTAGAACATCGCGCCAAGCAGCGATATTTGCGTCAAATCCTTCAGGATTGATTTCCTTCAAATGGCTGAAATCAGAATAGAGTGACCGAAGTCTAGACTCCTTGAATCCTGGAACCTGGCTGAAGATATTAGCCATGGGGAAATAGAAACAATGTGAATGAGATGATGCAGGCTTATCAGTGAGACGAAAGAATGGTTTCCTTTATTGAGCTAAAATAGTTTGGTACGCTAGTTCTAGCAATTCTTCAGAGTCAATAGAACTTCCATATGATTTCTTCTACAGCCATAATTGTTAATCACTACAGCTTCTCAAATACGAATATGTACTTTTCTATGCAATCGACAACTTGTCCAACAGAACCTCCACCAGATCTCTCAATGCATCCACCACATCCAAAATTGCCGTCGATGCTGGCGAATCAGCATACTGGTCAAAGAAACACTCACCATTATCACAAGAGCGTCCGATCCTAGGATCTAGTGGCACTGAGCCCAAAAATGGAATATTCATCTCCTTGCAAAGCTGCTCTCCACCGCCGGTCGTAGGCTTGAAAATCTTGGATTCTCCCTTGCAGTTTGGACACACAAACCCCGACATGTTCTCCACAAGCCCAAGCACCCTGATGTTCGCTTTCCGGCAGAAATCAATCTCCTTCCTTACATCCAACAACGCCACTTCCTGCGGTGTGGTCACAATAAGTGCACCGTCAATACCAGCATCTTTCATGTATGTAGTTACCGATAAATGTTCGTCCGATGTGCCTGGCGGAGTGTCCACTATAAGATAATCCAAGTGTTCACCCCAGTTGACGTCCTTCAAGAACTGCTTGATCAAGCCATTTTTCTTGGCTCCACGCCAGATGATAGCAGCATCTGGATCGGGCAACATAAACGAAATAGACATTAATCCAAGATTATCGCCGACATACACTGGCGACCATCCCGAGTTAGACTGATGGATACTTTCTCCCTCAGCGCCAAGCATTCTGGGTAACGAAGGTCCGCAAATATCTAGATCCATAGCACCGACTTCTAGGTCCTCGTCGGCGGCTAATGCCCATGCTAGCATCGAAGTGAATGTGGATTTGCCTACTCCACCTTTTCCCGACAAAACCAAGATCTTATGCTGGATGTTCTCTAATCTTTTGGTAATGACGGCCATATCTGGATCGGGGCCTTTGGGTAGAGATTCACAAATCGTTTGGTTTGGACATCCTTGACAAGCATCACCTTGTCCAGCATTTTCGGACTCTGGGCCTGGACAGTGTTCTGGTTCTGGAGCTTTGAGTGACGTCACAGACGGAGCCATTTATGAATTTGTGAATATTATATGAGCTAAGTATATGCAAAATGTAAAACTTGATGGAAAGTCAAGAATAGCTAGCAAGCGTAGGAGATTTCTGTCTTAGTAATGCCTGCGCTCATACTAGATCTGAGGTGCACGGGTGTACAATCACTGCACTCATTTGTGAGAGTTCGACATAGCACTTAAAGTCCAACTGCGACAAGTCGTCCACCTAAGTACCGTCTCTCATTCTCACCTACTTTCAATGCCAAAATCTTCTTTTTAAGATCTGGAAGTGAATCTCTGTTCTCAAGCGCAATGTCAGCCACCTTCTTTGACATCAAGCTGATGGCAACCTTAACATTGAACGAATCATAGTCTGGCATGAGTGCTAAGTTGTTGAGAAGAGAAGACAAGTCATCAGCAGTTGCAGACTCTTGCTGAACAAACAAGTCCAAAGCATTGAAATATGCCGCGTAGATTCCAGCTCCTTGATTCCAGTTGGGGATGGTAGACCCTCCCTCAGGGAACCTGGAAATAAGTGCTCTCAACATTGAATTCAGATCGTAGGTGTTATCAATCACCGCGGCAGGTCCAAGGTGCTCGCAAACGCATTCATGAGCATCTTTCCATAATTCGGCTTCAATCAAGGCAGAAGCTTGGCCCCAGTAGTCCTTTTGTTTTGACTTTTCGATTGCAACAGCTTCATATACCAAGCTTCTAGGAACTCCAAGAACTTTGACAACGTATTCTTCTTCATCATTGTCATTACCTTTAAGTTGCTGAACTTCATCAATGACTGTCTTTCTGACTAGATTCTTGACCTTTTCGTCGTCGGAGAATGAAGCAAATACAAAAATGGCTTCCTTCCACATGGCATTGGCAGCAAGTAATGATCCGAAATTCTGAACGATTTCATCTCCATTAGCAAGCACAATGTTCTGACCGTAAGAAGCAGTCAATACGGCGAAAAGAATCCATTTGACTCTTTCATTGAAGTTTGCCTCGTTGATGGCGCTGATAGAAGCTGACAATCCTTCCAACTTCAAGGTGGTATACACCTTCAACATATCTGCAAAGTCATCCGAGCCCGAATCTTCAATTCTCTTGAGCGTGCTCTCAAGAGGTTCGGCTGGATTACCGTAAAACACGCGCAACCCAACGGCAGACATGAAAGACAACCCCGTAGAAACTTCATCAAATTGACCAGCCATGATTTTGTAGATGTTCAACAACAGTGGAGGTATAAGATCAATGATATTGTTGACTTTCCAATCCTCCACCTGGTTCTTAACGATTGTTTTCACGATATCATCATTGGAATCAACAAGATTCAATAGGGCAGCCAAGTGGGCGTTCTGAGACGAAAGAGCTAGCTGAATTGCCGCTTTGACTTCGCCGCGAATGACATAGTGTTCAATCATAGCCAACGAATCTGCATCAGATGCTGCCGTGGATTTGTTATTTCTCTTCAACCAGTAGGTGAGTTCCTTTCTCTGTTCTAGAAGAGTGAGACGCTGGATCAAATCTGAGTTGGCTGCGTGAGAAGCCACAACCTTTTCATACTTCTTGAAAGCTGAAAGATCTACCTTGTCAAATAGGATTGAAGCAAGTGATAATAATTCAGAATCCGTGTCGAGTTTGTTGATTGAAGTAATCTGCTTGAAACTTAGCGAGGTATCGAGCTGCAAGCGTGGGAACTTATTTGGTCTCACTTCAATGTTTGACTTGAGGAGCAAGTTCTGGACTAACTTCGACACAGATGCGATATCAAACTTTGGCGCAGAGGCAATAAGCTTTGTTTCCTGTGGAATTTCCTTGATGGGAGTGGAGATCTGATTGGAATCGACTGAGCTTCTGTCAAAATCCGAGAACAAGATGTCATTCACTGCCTTCAACGACAGCTTCTGATTCCGTGGAATAGTCAAGTAGGGAACCAAAGCAGAGTCAATGTCATTCGCCAATTCTAGTTGGAGAAGCCAGTCTTTTGAAGTTACAAGTGTCGATTGGCGGTTGAAGTTATCAAAAACACCTTCATCTTCAACACTTGGCTCATATGCCTTCTCGTCAACTAGATCATGTAAGTCAGTGTTGGGTGGCAAGACGCTGACAATTTGCTTGAGGTAGTCGTAGTTCTTCACCTCGTCTGCGTAAAGTTTCTCCATGCCTGCAATGCTGGGAGATCTCATTTCATTAGAATCAGAATCCAAAGTAATGTCACTGGCATTGGCAGCAAGTGCATCCACGGATTTATCTTCCTTGTAAATGTTGAACAGTCTATTGATTTCTTCTTCCACCAACTTTTGCTTATGAATCAATGCTCCCCCTGACTGGTTCGTTGCATCGTAGTCCCATCCTCCAGGAATCCCTCTTAGCGTTCCTCCGATCTTCTGGCGCTTTAGTTGCTGGTTGTACGCCTCGTTCTCATAGATCCTTGAGTAGACGACAGATGCTTCGCTCTCTTGCAAATCTTGTTTCTTCTTCAATTCACGCAATCTCTTCGTCTCCGAATCCTCTTCCTCATCATCAATATCATCTATTAGGCCCCACACACTGAAATGCTTAACTTTAAATGTCCAATTGTCCGTCAACGGATCGAATGTGACAAACTCCATTCCTGTCATATTCTGTAACCGCTTGATATGGTCTTGCTTGGACATCTTCTTCGTGGGGGGAGTTTTGATGGTGATAGTTGCGGGGACATTAAGCTCAAATCCAATTGGAGGTTTTGCAGCATCGTCAACATCGTAAACTTGAACCACCCGCTCTCTCATCTTAACGAGCTTACCAAACAACTCGTCAGAAACTGACAATCCTTCTAGGTCACAACGCAAAAACAATCCTGACAAGTCGACAGGATAGTTGTAGGCAATTTGACCCACGTTGTATCTCCCCACTATGAAATTGTCAACAAAAGAGAGCTCGGCTGGGCTAAGTTTTCTAAGCTCTTTGATTGGAGGTGAGCACCAATAACCATCTTTATTTTGTTCGGTCTCGGACTCCACTTCCTCCACCAACTCCGGTGGCCCGGTTTTGAGTGGAACATCCTCAGCAAATTTCCTTTCGAAATTTTCTCTTGGAGTGGCCTCCTCTTCGCCGTCTTCGTCTTCTTCGTCGGTGAGAGTATGAAACTGTGAAGTGGCTTGAAGTGCCAGCGTCAACACCCTTTTCCGCTTGGCATTGAATACCTTGTCGGCATTGATTAAATGAAACTTGAGTGGTTTGGATTTGATAACCAATTTCTTCACGTCTGCTCCGCGAGTGGCCAGCAGAAGTATGAAAGCACTGGAAGTATTCCGGGGCTTCGACACACTGCTCTTTGACTTGTTTATGATTTGGTCATTCTTTACAAAATTCAGCTGAGTGAAGATGCCCTTGATTTTTGAAAATCCTGAGGCGCTTGGCTGATCGACTGTGGTTCTGAAAATGTTGAATGTCTGAGCCAATTTGCTAAGCAACGAAGATTTGCGTTCTTGAGATTTCGCAGGTTGCGAGCTCTTTGACTTGGACGGCTCCTTCCCTGCAAAAAGACTGCCTGTGATGGACAGGGGCATCACCGCCTCTGTTCTGTTGATAGTTGAGAGAATCAGGCCAGAAAGGTAAGGATTAGCATTGCTTGCAGAGGTGGCAGCAGCAGCTGCTGCTCCGGGTAAAGTTGTGTTTGAAGGCTGACCGAAAAGCCCTCCTGCTGGCTGGCTTGTATTAGTGGAAGAGTTTCCGAAAAGCCCACCAGTATTTGTAGAACCCCCAAATAATCCTGTGGTGGGTTTATTGAGTGTGGAGTTACCAAATAAGCCTCCAGTGGGGGCAGCTGGCTTTGAAAAAAGACCTCCGGAGTTGGTTTGTGGGGCTGCGGCAGTAGAATTTCCAAACAATCCTCCAGAAGCTGCTGGCGCTGCGGCAGTAGAATTCCCAAATAATCCCCCAGAAGCTGCTGGAGCTGAACTACCACCAAAGAGACCGCCTGTTGCCGGCTTGGCTCCAAATAATCCACCAGCAGGTGCATTTGCCGTGGTTCCAGCAGTATTGGAGTTTCCAAACAATCCTCCAGAAGTGTTTGCCGTGTTGCTGTTACCAAATAATCCACCTGACGGAGCTGATGCGGTGGTCGTATTTCCTCCCCCAAATAACCCTGTAGAAGTGTTTCCGGTGTTTCCAGTAGTGGAAGAGTTGCCAAATAACCCTCCACCGGTCGCAGCAGCCGGCTTGTTTGCTGTATTGCCAAATAATCCCGACGTTGCGTTATTGGTGGTGGTACTTGAGTTACCAAACAAACCTCCAGTTGTAGGTGGGTTGGTGGTCGAATTGGGCACAGCCGAGGCACCAGAACTGCCAAAAAGGCCTCCCAGATTCTGATTCTGGGTGTTCTGGCCAAACAATCCTCCAGTAGAGCTATTTCCAAGGAGTCCTCCAGATGTTGCTGGAGCATTTGGCTTCTGGCCAAATGAATTGGTGGTGGTCGAGCCAAAACCTGAAGTTTGTGGTTGTTGGGTGCCACCTGAGAATGCCAGTGGCCCACCAAACCCAGACGAGGATGCCCAGCCTGTACTCATAGTGATGAATAGTGGAACTGATTTTGTCAATACTAGAAAAAAATAGCTTTGGTGGGTGTGCAGTACGGATGGATTGGTACAATACAAAGAGATAGTAGCAAGTAAACGTCAAAAAATAGCCAAAAAAATCTGTCAAGTATATAATTAAAGTAATTAAACCAAGACTACAAAAGCAGAAACTTTTAAACTATTATACTTTTATACTCTTATACTATTATACTCTTATACTTGTATACTTTTCACGTATCCTATTTTCTCCTTCTCTAACTCTTTTGCACCTCGCTCACCAGCTTAATCCTAAGGTACTGCTCAGCACAGAACCAAAACTTGTCGAACTTGCGCAAGTGTGGCCGCAGCTGGTAGAGCGAATTGGGAATGCCGCTATCCACAACAAAATGCTGCACCTCGTCCGCGTGGATTGTGCCGTTGTTGTATGCGTGCACCAATCCCGTGATTGGAAGTCCCAACGAAACTACATGTTTGCTGTGGATGTGGAGCAGTGGGTCCAGAACGGTTCCCGACCCTCCATCGATACCGGACGGAATATCAAATGAAATCACCTTGGACTTTTGCTTGGGCTGGTTGACCCATCCCACAAGCTCCTTGAGCGAAGCCACATTTGCTTCAGTTTCACACAAGTCTGCCAACAGACCGTCGAATCCCTGCAACGAATCGAAAATCAACTCTACAGGGGTCTCGAGCTGGTTATGCAAGATGTCCAAGAGTTCACTAAAGGGGGCACTCACCACTTTTCCTCCGCATCGCTCAAACAATTGGCATTGTGCTAGTAATTCTGCCTCCACAATGGATTCGTTGCCAACATATGCCAATACGCGCACACCGTGGTTAGTCAAGTGTCTGCCTAGGGCAAATGCGCGGCTGCTGCTTCGGCTATTGCCTATTAAGAGCAACACCAATGGCGGCAAGTTGTGGTTATTTCTGTTGCTGAGGCGAACCGATCCTCCAAGCATATTATCCACCACAAGTTTGAACAAGTTGGAGGCACACACCTCCACCACCACCTTGGAGTCGATTCCGCACGACATCTGCACTTCTCTCTCGATCTCAAAGAGCTGCACCGGCGTGGCCATGGGAACTGGGGCGCCGGTGGTCTCAAAAATGAACTTGTACAGTTGGATCTCTCTTGATGGCTTACCGAACGCAGACTGACTTCCCGATCCACCAGATGACACCGGCAGCGCAAGTCTATTGGATACTGAACCAATGCTATTCCAGTTATCCTGCTTGTTCTTTGGAATAACCATCTCGTCGTTGTCGAAATTATCTTTAGTCTCCGGTGCTTTCTGCTTGCCCGGGGCCTTATTGTGGCCCACGAGCCTGTCCTGGGCACTCACGGTGTCATTCTTCTGGAAGTCTGCAAACACAGATTTCTTGTCAAACATGGCCAAGTTGGCAGCAAAGTCAAAGTCATCAGAAGTTTTGATATCTTCGATTTCGCTGCTGGCAGTCCATCCAGACGGCACAGACTGCTTAGGCAACCTTGGAGTTCCGCTCCTGCTTCCCTGTTTAGATCCTGAAACCTCGTCCAATTGAATCGCCTGTTTTTTCTTGTTCAGTTTCTGATCTGGTGGAAGTTGCACAACTTTCAAGTCCTTCACCAAGGAATTACTAATTGTCTTATTGCCAAGAGTAATGGAAGTTCCGTCGACATGTGAGATGATACCCAGTGTCAGAGATCCGTCCTTCAAGTCTAGAACAACCTTGTAATGAAGAAATTCCGTCATGGTTTAGAACAATGAAAGATGTAGGTACTACTTGTTGAATTTTAGTGGTCACGTGAATTAGTTCAGTGATATACCAACTTTGTTCAGTCATATCTGATGTAGGATTTTATCTGGTAAGGTTTACTGAGTCTATGTCCTATACTAAGAATCCCACGTTCTCCTTATCTTTCTTTATCTTTCTCTCTCTCTCT
>JANIJQ010000037.1:0-77471 GCA_030557965.1 Sungouiella middelhoveniana | reverse complement strand
GCAATAGATTCATGGAAGATGAACCTCATGCACTGCAAGCCCTCATTTGTATCCAAGAAGCAGCTCTAGTAGTGGTATATCACTGAACTTATTCACGTGACCACTAAATTTTAACATCGATAACTCATTCGCAAAGATATCGGCCCGCGCAGTTGTCTCTCTCCTGCATTTTGTATGCTTATCTATAGGCGCATGAATGAAAATGCTATCTCTGGAAATTGGACTCCACAGAATTTTTTGTGGTTTCGCCTTTGTGCTCAAAGTTAGAAGTCTCGATTACGGTTGTACTGTCTTCGTAGCCGATTGTTCCAGTCCAGCCATTTTCAATCAAGTAATTTTTGAATTTAACGTCTTCCAACATTAAATCCTCATCATTTAGTTGCGGAATCAAAAGCATTGCAGTAAGTACACCTAGCAAACCACAAATGGCAGCAATAATGAAGGTCCACTTCTCACCTAGGTGCAATTGAATCGGCACGAAGACTTTTGTTCCCACGACAGCACCAACCTTTCCAATAGCAGCAGAAATTCCATAGCATGTGCCTCTTATTGGAGTTGCGAATGATTCAGAGGATACCAAGCCCATCATATCTCCGGGACCCAAATTTCCAGTCGACAACATTAAACCGTAGAAGACGATAAATAATGGAGTAATATTTTTGATTTTATCAAATGAACAACCGATTATTAGTCCAAAAATAATGTAACCGGAAAAACCAAGTGCCAAAGTATTCCTGCGACCTATACGGTCACAAAGGTACGCTCCGACGATGACACCTGGGATGGCAATTACACCAAGCAACAAGTTCCATTCGGCAATCTTTTCCAAATTTTTCTTGTCTGGCCCTTTGAGGACGGATGAAATAATGCTGCCTGCGAAAAGTCCATTTGGGAAGACGACAAAATCGTACAAAAACCAACAGCCACAAGTTCCTAACAATCTTCTCCAATAGTACTTGAGAGCCAACCAGTATGGAACATTCTTTCTGATAGCCGATTTCTTGAACAATTCAGAGGTGGCCATTCTGTACCTGAAGTAGAAAACGGAGAGGGGCCAGAATGCTCCTAAGGCAAACAATGTTCTCCACAATGCATTTGTTGCGCCTGTAATTTGAAAAACAATCAAAAATATAATTAAAGCAAAAGGCCCACCAAAGGATAGTGGTAAATTGGTAACAAGGCAAAAAACACCGCCTCTCCTCCGAACTGTTTCATTCGCAGCCTCATTTGCAGACACAGAGCAGGACGGATACTCAGCACCTATTCCAAAACCAGTGACACCTCTGAAGATTATGAGCATCCAGAACATCCCCTGAACTGATCTACCATGAGAAGCAGCACACAAGATCGTTCCAAAGACTAAGAAGCAAGTTGCAACAACAATTGATTGCTTACGATTAAGTCTATCAGACAATACTCCGATTATAACTTGACCGAATATGGTACCAACAAGTGACGCATTGGAAACACTTGTCTTCATATTTGCAGTATAATCCAAAGGGTACAACTTAGCAAATACTAAATTGACCATTGTCATGACATTATTCTGGTAACCATCTGAGATCAATGCAAAACCAGCACAGACAATAGTAAGAATGTCAGCCAACCTTCTCTTTCCAATTCTTTCTTTTCTTTCTGTTTCGGGGTAATCAAAAGTTTCCTGATAAACATCCTCGACATCAATTTTCTTGATGTTATCCTTAGTAGTTTGAGCGTCCATGAGAAATTCGAAATTGAAGTGGAAAAGTTATTTTGATATGCGAAATGACCCTATTTATGAGAAGTTCGCATACCAATCACCTTAATTGCTTTTAATCAAGGAGAAATTACCTTGAACAGTGTAATGCATTTGCTTAGGCAGAAACTGATTCGATGTTCTTACGTGCAAAGCTGACATTATGTCCCACGTGTTTAAAGGGCTTCAGGAAATTAATGCGGTAACTTTTTCATGCATCTGTTTTATAAAAATACTATATTAAGGCAGGATTAACTCTTCTGCTCAATCAGTGGCCGGTATCCAAACCCAATTGATGCCAAGGCAAAAATTGATTTTGGCGGGTTTCATACATGATTAATATGCCGGGCTAGCTTCTCTTTCGTGTGGGCTTGCTAGAGCTCTGACGAGGAAAACCAAGTCAACCAACAGTCCTGTTCCTTTAATATCGATAATAAGGCATCCCGTTGAAACAAGATAGATGACAATACCAGCTTTGTGCGGTGGTGACCCCCCTGAAACCAAAAGGAGCTGTATGCGTGTCTTTGACAGGAAACGTGCGAGTGGCATCCATACCACGTTCAGGTAAGAGACAATCTTTGTGGGTGCGAATCCAAATACTTCACCAAAAATGCCTCAACATCCGCGTATTCATCATGTGCAAAGGCCCAGAGCAATACATACAACCATCACTTTAACAATGGAATTACCTATTCAATGACTTTGCGAAGACTAACAGTATTTCTCATGTTCTAACATGTTTTTATTTTTCAGCATTCCCTCGATGTTGAACTGTTTGCAAATCTGCTCTATAGTTTAATATACACTCTACTTGACAAACCTGTATAAGGTCCTCCTGACATAAGGTTTGATAAGAATAGAGTGCTTCGGGTCAATGCTGTGCCTCTATCATGTCTGCGATGCCGTGTTGTGAAGCGGGTATAGATTTCGGCGTTGAAAGGGTACATTCAGTGTTGTAATGACAACTCCGTATTGTACTATATATGAAGGAGGATGTAATAGTTTAGATTCGAAGAATTGATGCGGATGTGCGTAGTTATTCCTTTAAACATACCGACGAAGAGATCCATATAAAGTAGACGAAGGGGCCAGACGATACGATAACTATAGGTCAGCGTAGCCTAAGTCGGCGGGCCCTCCTGAGGAGACCGAGGGTGTCATCAACATGTCTGATTTTGGGCAAAGTTGATTTCAAGAAATGAAATCCCCACGATCTCGAAATTTTTGCTACTCCTTGTGGCAACGGTTCACAATGAGACCAGGACAATTAATTGTTTCTGAAACTAGAATCACTCTATTATTAACTTCTTTATGCTTTGGAATTTCATCTGCTAGAGTCACCATGTTATTTCCCTACCTATACAACCTTGCCAGGTTCATTCTAGTGGCAAAAACAGAAAACCAGCCAAGTACCACACATAAGCAAGATGTTCGAACAAACACATTTTCATTTCAGATTACTTTGATAGCCAAAATTTGGTCGACAGTTGCCGGAATCTGATTTTTGCTAGCACTTTCTTCCATTTCTGGGTTGTTGTTGAGCAGAGTTCACTCTTGTGTGCACACTTGCAAGTTATAATCCAGAACTCTGAAAGACATGTGTCCGCGAAGACCTGAGGACGGCATACTTCCGGGATATCGGAACTGATGCCTTAAAGAGGAGAAGTAGTTAACATTTCAGAGAAGTATCTTGGCTTTTCCTTCTAAGAGAGAGATAATATAGATTACACTATCTCTCTCTACACATGTCGTAGTCCTACATAATAGGACGATACTTTACAGACGTGAGGAAGCCCTCGTGCGTAATCAATCGCGCCGCAGGAACAGACGTAGGCGCCCTGCACGACAACAGGAGATTCCCGATTCGGGTCCAATAGCGTCGGCCCCCCGGCCTCCTTGTAAACTTTCCCGTCCCCTTATCCGCATGTCGGTGGAAGAGCATTTTGGGCTCCGGCCGGGTAACACCCGCCCCCCTTAATAAATTCCTAATTATCGCATTTGGTAGATTTTGCTGGTCTTTTCACCTACTGAGGAGTTTCGATAAGAGACGAACGTGTACGCTGCTTCCCGACCAGGTTTCATATAGTTGTGATTCCGCGCACGGGGGGTAAGATATTTTGACGCCACTCACGCTAGGCTAATAAACGTGTACTTCTTTTTTAGATTCTGTCCTTTACCTCATCCAACTCACCTCGTGACTTGGCTGAGTGCCTTATTCCTAAGAAAACACTTTTATCTACGGACTATGAAATTTTGGAAAAACCTCCTATTACCCACTTTTTACCCCCTATTCTCCACTGAAGGATCAATCACCGAATACTTAAAAAAAAATTACTTAAACCCATCTCAATCATTTTATATTACATATATACTCTAAGGATTCTTCGGTGTTCCTTTCGCTTATGTTGTCTACATTCCCGAAACCCTTTACCTTTGCAATTATTATATCAATGGTTGTCCACAACCATTTAGTTTACCTTCAAGTGAGCTTGGAATCGGGTGGTGAGAATATTCCAATCTATGCTTTAATTCTGGCTGACACGTGAGGTAAGAGCTACTCCATCTTCACCGGACTTTGCAGACCTTTTGTCTCCAGTGATGCTTGTACTTCCTTGAGTCTGATTTGCTGCAGACTGTCAATTAGTACGTTGCTTCTTTCAAAATATTCCTTCGGCAGCTGCCTCTCAAGGAAACTCCTTCCTTAAGTGTTGAGCGTGGTTTTTAACGCAAGGAATCATAAGATAAATTATTGCGTGCACGAATGATCCGACAGGCCAGCAACAACAGAAAGATCATAGAAAGAAAGTAAAACCTGACTTTAAAATCATAGACACTATCTGATGATTGAAAGATTCAGACATCATCCCACTCTTTCCACTTGCACCTCGTCTTCTCAATGTAGTCATTACCAAATCTTTTGCGACCAATCCCATGTTTACCAGTGGGTGGGGCCAAACTTTCCCCCCTTTGCCAACGTGTAGAATGGCTTAGAGGAGCCGTCGTAGGTGTTTTTGTAAACATTGTTACCCCACCAAGAGAGCGCACCTGCCGGGTAGGCGACGCAAAGAAAGAGCAACACCCCCGCAATGGCCACACCTGAGTCGATGGCCGCAGACAAAATGAATGTGTACTTCACGTGGAATGGCTTGAAATACTTTCTGACATAATGGTTCCAGCCGTAACAAATGACGAAAAAAAGGGAGTAGTTGTAGACCGTTGACGGAGGAATGTTTCCGGGACCAGTGAAGAACACCGGAGCATTGATCTTGCCGACCCAATGGTTTGGGAATCTCTTTTTCAAGAGGTAGGTGAAGAATGGGACGAAGAAGCCAATCAAAAAGAAATACATGAATGCATTGTATCTCATTCCCGGGCTGAACAACTTGGCAGGGCCAACGGCACCCCAGATGATCGAAGCGTTGAAGATTGTGCGGCCGTTAGCACAAATAAAGCCATCGGGTTGGGAGGGCGAGCAGATGTCTTTGATATTTGATCTCATCCATTCCTGGACTCCGACGTTGACAAGTCCTGCGATCAAAGTACCTCCGATCTGAGCAAAGAAAAGTGTTCTTGGAGGAATCTTCATGTACTGGGCGATCTTCAAGTCTCTGGAGAAGTCAAGCCCCTGTCTCATTGGGATAAATCCATACAACTTGACCATCATGTTGGCCAAAGGCTTTCCGGGCCAGATATAACCGGCAACAAGCTCAGTGACGATATTAAGACCAACGTGCTGGTTGGTGATACCCTCCAAAAGTCCCTGGGGAAGGAAATTGACGAAAGCAATTAAAAGAGAAATAATAAGACCCCACCATGGAAGCTGGGTTGGGAATTTGCACACACACACAAACGAGAGCACAAGGGAAATGGCAAGCAATACTAAATACCACCAGTCTGGCGCCTCCTTAAAGTTGTTCATCAATCTCTTATGGATGTCCTCGCCTCCATGCCTTTGATCTTTCAACTTGCTGACGATGTCGCTGCCGTGGTACAAGTAGCAGTGGACAAAAAGCGAAATGACAGCAGCAAAGTTAAGTGCATACGAAAGCAAATAAGAGAAGGGAACGAAAAGTGGCGAGTAGCGTTCGTATCCCTCTTTGTCGAACTCCAACCTCAGATTCAACACTCTAGACACGTTGTACTTCTTTGCGGTGTTGTCAAAGGTAGTGGTCGAAATCATTGGCATATACTTTGCGTACATGGTGTTGGTGTAGTATAAGCATGGCAACACAATAATGAAAAAGATGAAAACAGAGCCATATGTGTTGGCGGCGACCCACGCAGGCGTGGCCAATGGCGAGGTGCCAACAGCTTGGGTTGCCTGAGTCCAATCAAAAGAGATTGGAATAAGTCCAAGACCCGACAGCACACCGAAAATCTGGTTCACCACGATGTTCCTTGGCCAGATCCAACAGATGAAATTGAAGTAAGACAAGGCCTTGAATAAGTATCCAGGAAGCCAGTACCACACAAAACTAATGATGGCTGCAAAACTGAAGAACTTGTAACGAGACATGGTCCAGCCGTTGGCATTGAGTCTGTTGAGGGCGTCGTTTTTGCTCGAGTGAAGCGTGGTGAAGAGTGAAGTGGTGACTAACGTCTGTGGCCACACCATCGAAGCTGGGTACACAATCCATCTTCTGGTCAAACCGGCAGCGCCATACCCCAATAGCTGGGTCGAGAACACCAAGAGAATCATGTATCCAGCACCCAATTTCTGATTGTAGAAGTTGGTCTGGGCAATCAAGATGTTCATTGCGTAAGACGTCGAAGACGTCAACGAAACCACAATGGTAAGCAAAGCATGCTCCTGCTTGGAGAATGGGCCAGGATTCAATCTGAAGAATTCTGGCAAAAACGATGGCTTGTAGTCAGGCAACTTGGCGAACGCTTTACCAATTGGAAACGACACAACCTGTGCAACAATGAACCCGATGGATAAAGATGGATAACGCAACGAGAAAAACTGATTGACACCGCTGAACACGACAGTGAAGATGAATGTCAACGTCCACGTTCTCCAATGGTTGAGCTTGACGTTCAAGTCAATGTCAAGCGAAACTGCCGACCGCACTTCTGGGTATGGTGAGTTCTCGAGCTCGTCCACCTTTCCTTCATGATACGCCCAGTCATCATGCTCAAGCTCCGCTTCGATTTTCTCGACATCAATATTCCTGGTAACGACCTTGGCTTGCGAGGTCTTATCAGCCAAGTCTGGAGAAACATGGGAGGTTTCTGATGACGACGAAGTCAGCATCGCAAAGAAAATTGTCGTAAAAATGAATTACTCACTGGGGCCAAAACTCACAAAGTTGGGAAAATCTATTCTACTTTATCTCTCCGGAGTTACCACCACCACAATGGCGAGTCACATACCCAAAGCATGGAATGGGTTTGTACCACCGTTAATATGTCTGTCAATGTGAAGGTTAGTAGGTTTGATTGGCTCAAGTGAATCCGGCGGGTCGTAAAGTGCCGCAATGGCTTCTCTCATGATTTACTCGCGTTGTGGCGTGCAACTTGGTGACATCGCTCACAACGAAGATAAGGAAGAGCGCGCTTATTGCGAGAGGGAGGGATTTGAGAATGCGAGTTGTGAGAGGGAGTGTTGCAACAGTCTATAATATGTGAATGTTAGAGATTTCTTACCCTGATTACCTTCTTTTGACAGAGTTTCGAAACATCGTAATTCGTTGTCAAACTGAGAAGGCATACAGTATTCGTCAGAGTCACGTGAAATGATTAATTTTTGCACTGTGTAAGGAGGTACAGGTTTTCTTTCTAGACAGAAACTGTGGAATGCCATAGTAGTCTGAGATTGTCTTAATAGTCAGAACTATTTTCTTGCTATGTGGGTTGCTTCAGATTATTCGGTTCTCTTTAGAGTTTACAATGTGCGGTGCGGCATTTTCTTGAAATGGAATTAGAAGGAAGCAGGGACCTGAGGAGATAAGATTAGTGGGGTCACATATTGACTTCGGAAGTCGAAACCATCCAGTTGCTTTCTCTTGTCGAAATCACGTCTAATTAGGTATTTATCCGGAACTAAACACAAGTGTATGTGTAGGTCGTCTGGTTATGAGATTGTTGCTCGCATTTGTATCATGCATAAGGAGCATACTTATGGTCGCATGTCACATCACACCATCCTCGAGGAAGAATCCAAATTGTTTCCCTGACGCCCTTAAATAAATTACTTTAACCACTGTGGTGGCTTGTGGTTAGCGAAGCCTCACCGAGGAACCCCTGATAGTGGAATTCTATTTAACACACTGCCGAACTGATCGAGGAGTAGGAGTAAACCCATCGTCTGCAACCTACTTCATCATCGGCGCGCACAGAGGAATCGGGTTCGAGGTCACAAGGAAGCTTTCCATAAATCTCATTGTTATCGTCCTGATTAGCTCAGAAATTTGAACAGAGACATTGCTGAAATCATCCAAATGGCCTCTTTAGAAAAGTCGAAGGAGTCCTTGAGCAATCTGAAAGGCTTGGCTTAAAATAAAGTCGACGTCCTTGTCCAGAACACTAGTATCTATGTTCAAGTAACTGGCTCTTCGACTTAGCCAATTGAGAACCTAGAGAAATTTGGAGTTGATACACTTTCTCCACTGAAATCTACCGAGCCATAAATCCATACTGGATCAGAGAGCACGCAGATATCATCAATAAGGCGGATATCTCGTCGGTATTTGGCTTCATTGGGGCCTACTGCTTCTCTTCATTTGGCAACGGAATGTCCAAGGCTGCATTGGATTTCCACACCAGGCACTCAGCTTTTGAACACCTCCATCTTCGTCAGCACATCTAGTGGCTAAAACTTGAATCCTCATAAATTTGAAGTTTGCTCGTTGGCCCCAGCTTTTCACGATGACGAGTGAAAATAAGTAGCTGAAGTTGGACATGTCATTTTTGATCCTTTCATTTGATCTTGGAAAGTATTCTTCCTTTTGATTTTAATTTACCAAAGACTTCCGGCCAATCTTCCTGCTATGGATTACTACTGCGTTTGAGTTCAAGATCAGTGTCGAATGCACATTTCGACCTTGAGGGCCAATCTAGGATCGAAAAACTAAGCTTTTTTGTGAAATTTACCCGAGGAATCTATCTTGTTCTCAAATCAAGGATAATGGCTTTTTTTCTCATGTGCGATCTGTTGGTTTCTCGTAGAGCATTCTATGAAGATTACCACACACAAGCTAAGTAATCAATTGGACAAACCGCTTGAATTTATTACATACATGTCTTGGTTCTGATATTGGGTTATTACTTTGGGTTGAACGTTGATAGTGGTGGTCTAATGGCTGAGAAATGACAAATCAGGATCTCGTCCAGAATTTAAAGGCAAAAGTTGGTTTATCTCCTCCAATTAGAGTTCGTCGGATGAACCTTCAGTTTATCCATTGAGGACAAGTTTGTTCTGCGACTGATTCGCAACTTTCTGGAATGGTTAAAATTTGGTGCACCTCGCAGATTCTTGAATATTCGAAAATTATCTTCTGCCACTATCGTTCAGGTTTCGATAATTTATCAAGAGAATCTGAAATATGACACTACAATTATTTGTGTCCTTTTTAATCCATTGATGCTATCTGTTGATCGGTTTCTCATTTTTGAGTCGAGTGGCAGAGAACACGACGCTGGCTTTCAATCAGATGAGAAAACAGCTGATAATCCAGCATCTAATTTTAAGTTTTTTTCGTTTGCTCGTTCGGGGAGAGACGTTCTTCCTGATGCTGAACGATTCGATTCTGATGTGGTAATTCATACGTTGTATGGATTACGAGTATGTCCGAAACATGGCAGAAAACCAACTTGTTTCCCTCAGAAGCTGCACTATGTGATGGGAGGACCTCGTAATTCGTTCTCATTGAAGTAATGGCGATGTTTACGACTCAAGATTCACACTTTTAAAAGAATACATGGAATCCTTTAAAATGACGTTTTCTCTTCAAAAATATCCCTCAATGGGAATAGGTATACATTGATTTGTTGGCACGATCAATGATGCTATTTGAGGGGTTCTGATGGAGTCTTTATTTCAGCACTCATACCTTGTCGAAGTATCAACTATTGAACAAAATTGGTCAAATTGATTAATTCTGTGGTAGATACATAAAAGCGTTTAGTTCCATCTCTGAAACTATTGCAAGAACTATGAATTGATTTTGATGGTGCCTTACCCAACTGCTGATGAATTACATATGCACCAGGTTGGGCGAAGCTTACAAAGACAAAAGACGAACAAAACCTCGAACGAGCTAGGTTCATTCATCTCTCCTTTTTCATAATTAACTTCTTTACCAATCAGTGAAAAATAGAACCCATGGTAAATTCGCAACTTCCTGAACTTTTCCAAAAATCACCCGCAAATCTTTTATCCTCATCAAAATGAAAATACTACAGAGACTACTCAATAATGGGATCTTCGGCAAAATCAATGAAAACTGTAGGTGGGAAAATTATCCCGTATTATCTACCTTTGGTAATGAAAGATCTCGTTCACCGATAACCAAAACCGTATTCGTACAAGTTCAATAAAGGTCCTGCAGCCCTCACCCAGGTGACTGACCGCGATAGATCGACCAAGAACTAGATTGAAGTGTCTGAAGAAAATAGCACGATCACAATATCAATTGCTATCAGCTTAAACTGTACTATGACCATGAAGAGGACGATACTTTACAGACGTGAGGAAGCCCTCGTGCGTAATCAATCGTGCCGCAGGAACAGACGTAGGCGCCCTGCACGACAACAGGAGATTCCCGATTCGGGTCCAATAGCGTCGGACCCGCGGCCTGCTTGTCCGTCCTCTTATCCGCATGTCGGCGGAAGAGCATTTTGGGCGACGGCCAAGTCACACCCACCACCCTTAATAAACCCCTAATTTTCGCATTTGGTAGATTCTGCTGGTTATTTCACCTACTGAGGAGTTTCGATAAGAGACGAACGTGTAGGCTGCTTCCGGACCAGGTTTCATATAGTTGTGATTCCGCCCACGGGGTTAAGAAACCTTGTGGCCACTCATGCTAGGCTATTATCTGTGTACTTCATTTTTAGATATCCTTTACCTTAACCAATTACTTTGTAGATAAGTGCCATGGATGCCTATGAAGTACCAGTATCCTCCTACGAATAACCTTCCTAATGACTTGACAACAACCGAAGAAGCAACTCGTAAAATTAGCAGGCGAAATATAGATAGAAAAACGACAACACTGACTAGCGTATACATACTACAATCAGAAATTAGAAAAACATTTAAGCTTCTTAAAATTTAGTCTTATTTGAAAAAAAATCTCTAGTAAATTGATGTCACGTCGGACAGAACAAGAAATGAATATCAGCACATGGTATTCCAGATTCTGAAGTAACGGGGCTTGGTTGCAAGGTATGCTCTCTCCTCGGCAAGTTCTTGCTTTAACAAGTCCAAGTCTAATTCTCTTCTACCAGTATCAATGTCAATGTCGCTGATTGAAATGCAGAGTTTCCAGTTCCGCTTCCAGATCTTGTGACCAATGTAAAAAGCAAGGATGATGGGGAAAGATAAGTAGGCAGAAAAGAAGTTATCAGCGTTTGGTTTTTCACCAACGGGCCAAACAGCAATCCAGAACTGAGCAATAAGAACCAAGATATTAAAAGTAAGACCAAAGTAGGAGCCAATAACACCAGCCTGAAAGGTGAAAGTAAGCTCAGAGGTGTCTCTGCCTTTTTCCTTAAGAGCTGCTCTAAATCTGATGTGACAGAGACAGATAGATCCCCAGGTAAATAAAGTAGACAACCCAGAAATAGCCAACATCCAATTGAAGGCAACACCTTGCATATCAGAAGCAGAAATAAAACAGATCAAACCGAAGATGGACTGCAAGATCATACCAAACAAAGGTCTACCCTGTTTGTCAATTTAGTTGAAGAGTTTTGGGGCTTGGCCAGCTGCAGCCATAGCAGCCAAAGTTCTAGAAGAGCCGAACACAGACGAATTACCAACAGACAAGACCGCAATCAAGATAACAACGTTCATGACAGAAGGCAATCCCAGGATTCCTGCGTTCTTGATGGCGATAACGAAAGGGGAGTAACGGGCTGTGCCGTCACCCAATGCCAAGTCTGGGTCGTTGTAAGGGACCAACATTCCAACCAAAATCAAAGAGACAATGTAAAACAAGGCGATTCTCCAGAAAACCTGCTTGATGGCCTTTGGCATCGATTTTCTAGGGTTAGCAGACTCAGCAGCTGCCAAACCAACCAACTCGGTACCCGAAAAGGAGAAAGCAGCAGTGACAAACACGGAACAAAGACCCTTGAATCCGTGGTTGAAGGCGCCTGGGTTGTGCCAGTATCTGGCACCAATGTAGCCGCCCCTTGGTCCACCACCGCATACCAAGACAATACTCAAGATGATGAAACCAATAACGGCAATCACCTTAATAATGGAAAAGACAAATTCGGCCTCACCGTACCCCTTGACACCAAAGAAGTTGATGGTAACGATTAAAACATAAAATGCCACACAGTATGCGGCCGGATTTGTATGATCGTCCCAGTATCCCACGGCGATTGCAGCAGCAACTAATTCTAACGGCATCGTAATCAACCATCCCAAAGCGTAGTTCCAAGCCATGGCGAAACCCCACGATGGGTCGATGAAACGGGTATTGTATGTAATAAAAGAACCGGAAACTGGAAATGTGATAGCCAACTCACCTAAGGCATGGACAGTGCAGTAAATCATAATACCGATTAAAATGTAGGCAATCAACACGGAGGCTGGGCCACCGTCGTGCAAAACCAATCCAGAACCAATGAACAAACCGGGTACCAATGGCACCACCAATAGCAATCATCTGCAAGTGTCTTCCCTTCAAGGATCTGGACAATGGAGAGTTAGCGGTAATTATGGCAGTCTTCTCGACATCCGACAAGTTTGGATCAATACCCAACTCGCCCACATCAAATCTACGAAAACCATCAATAAATGATTCCCACTTGCCCATTGGGGCCCTTTTATCCTGAGCATCAAAGGCATCAATGTAGATACCACCGTTCTTCTCGTCAGAGACCTGATCTCTCGAAGTGATGTAGTTCAATTCCTTTTCGGGCATGGTATATAGGTCTTACAATATAAGCAGAAAGGAAGGAATCGCCAGGAATCACCAGCTAAATATTCCGGAAAAGGTGACAGCAAGAGGAGTAGAAGAAACTATTTTGAGAGCTTGCATCCACCTCACTGATAAGGACGTCCATTACGATATTGTTCTTTCCTTCCAATCGTAGTATTCCGGCACCAAAGAACCGAAATTACCATTTCCACATGCGAAGTGACCATAACTTTCGGATCGGCGTTCTAAATGCGGGTTATTGGATTGCAGTAATATTCTTTGCATGTCGAAAGGTGTCCGCTGCACGATAGCGTCATGTTCCAAACCTTTTCTGGCACTTCTTGGCGCCTGGATTGAAGTTGCTACATCCACACCCTGCAGCAACTATAATTCACTTGCGCCGACAGGTTATTGACAGGTCTATCTACAGGTGGCCTGCTTGAAAATGGGAGGAGGCAAGAAGATAAATTGTCTGTCGCAATAAACATGGAAGGTTCACAAGATGATGATAATCAGTGCTTGCTTCAAGATCTGAAGGGGTAACTGGCGTTCGTCGTTACTCCGCAGCCATTACGACTCTTATCTTTGGATATCCTCCCTCGGGAGGTGGTAGCGAGGTACAGGAGATATTATCGCCGCAGCCACAGATGAAAACTGATGAGAAAGAGAGAGCGACGCACGATGCCATCTTTTATCACCGATAAGCGGGCGGAATCAGGAAAACCTTCTATGCGCTAATACTATCATCTCGCAGCCACAAACGAGGCATCATCGCATTCAAATTCAGATCCTTGCGGATCTTCTTTTCGTTGCTTTCAACAGTCAAAAGTCGTTCTCTCGGCTCGAGGGCAAACGGGACACCGGGAATATAACTCTAACTACAAATTGCGCCTGCTTGTGCCCGTGTTGTTGTCCAGTACTTCTCGGACTCTCAAAACGCCGCGGCACGGCATTGTTGAGTCCATCGTTAGATTCGTGTTTTTCAGAGAGATAAGCTTGGGTGTCCTAATTGGGCATATATCATATCAGAAGGTATCGGATTCTCGCTTTCGGTGGTTCGGGGATCGTGTAAATCAGTAGCCCTGGTATTTGCTGTCTTCTCTCTTCCGCTCCCTAAATCCATTTTGTTCGTATCTTTCTGTCATTTTGTGTTACAACTTAAATGGACAAATGTCGTTCGTACTTACCTTCTACATTAAATTTGCTTCTTTCAGTGATTTATCAGTCTTGGAAGTAATATGTTGCGACAAAGTGGATGCATACTCCTATTCTACTTCACCTCCTTACAGCCTCTCGCTGTAAACTTCCGCGGTTCTACTCTTGAACCCTGCAGCGGTAAATACCGAAAACGAACATCGACATACCAACCAATGATCCTAACTATCACAGATATTAACACACACACTAAGAGTTATATGGATGTTGACAAAAGAAAAATGGGAAAGACCTGAAGGTTTGCAACCGGCAATAATTGAAGCTGATGATCTACTGTGGGGAAATCGAGCTTCCTTTACGTTCGATTGATTACTATTCCGAATCATTGCCACTTTGTTGGAGAATACATACAACACTAATCGACAACACGAGGCAACACGAGCGGATACGTGCTGGCTGCATTGAACCCCAATTAATACAATTTCAAATACGATTTTTGGTTTACTCAACCTACCTACCACTTCCCCTCCCATTCCCAGCCTACCAATCACGCAACCTGAGGTTGCTGCGAATGCACACTATATGGATGTACTGGTATCAACAATAGTCACAAATACTATTAATCTCCTAAACAACACAAAATGCATGGGTGCCTAATTAGATAAGCCGATACCCAATTTAACTCTCTACGACTCCCCTTCGCTGTCTCCCGTCCTCTTGAACTTATATGCCCAACATTAGAGTCCGACCGGAGTCAGGATCTCCTGTAAACTCGACGGAGGGGTAAACAAGACATTTCTCGTGGAGAAGTCAAGCCCATCATTCAATTATACCTTAGCCGAGTAACCTGAAAAGAGTAGGTCCAGGTGATGTTTCACCTTACTCAGTCTAGAATCAGCATACACCAACGGAAGTCGTGCTTTGCTCAAAAGTCCGTGTAACGAAAGTTTCTTTGCTCTACACTGGCTACACAGAGTGGGAGAGAATCATGAAACTCATCTGGCTATCTAAGAATGACTTGGTGAAATATCAGCATAATGGTAGTTTTGAAGCAGGTGAAGAGCAGGCACTTAGTCAAATTTCTCGGTTTCCACAAATTATGCATTTCAGTAAAAAATGCCAGGCAAGGACCTTATTATTGAACTTTTTGGTCTAATATGATTAGAATCATGTAATAGATTAGATTCGAAGAGTTAACACCGAAATGCGTTCTGAATTCTATAGCGGCAAGCGGCCTTCAATAGCCAAGGAGAATAAGCGCAATGCAGATTACTTGCCGAAGGCAAAGTCCAAAGTTGGATGAATACCGATAAGTAACAGGTCGGTTCAGTAAATTAGTGACGAGAAACATTCAAGAATCAAGTGATCTTTTGAAAAGACAGTCTCGATTTCTGTGCAATCTGTTATACCAGATTATATTTATCATTGTGCAGTTGGTACTGTCAATATTGATAGGTGTTCTGGCGACTATGTATTGATCTGATCGATAGCGATTGGCTGATTGCGCAGGTGCCAAGGTAGTTCTTAATGGAAAGCTATCAATGTCGTCGTACACTATTGATCACCCATATCCACCCCCAAGTATTCCTCGTCTGAAGTCGGCAAGATGGTTCTGTACATTGGGACTTCCTATTCAAAACTTTAATTTACGAGGCAACATACGTGCAGAATGGCATTAAGTATACTTCTCATTACCGAAAGTCGCCACCTGTCTTTGCCACTATGAAACGATTCGGCCATATTCGATACCTCATTTATAAAATCCCTTTTACGTTGTTATTTATTGATACAATTGTGACAGCCAATGGGGGGAATAGCGTTGCTGTTGCCATCAGGCGCAAATATGCCCGCACCCTTGAGCAACAAACGTACGATGCGTAACACACGATGGGGTAATATCATTTGCAGAAGTCAGCGGCTTCTTGTTTCCATCTTGGTTGCAACTGGGGGAAGATGAGTGTTTGGGTTCGTCATTTGACTGCTTTAAGTAAAGTTTTCAAGTAAGTTCGATTGAGCATCGCTGATTGTTTTTGCCACAACGACTGGAGGTGTAATAGTCTAGATATTGAAGTGAAATTATTTGATCACCATTTAAAGAGAAACCCCGGGAACCTTTCTTATCAAGCTAATAGTAGGGCTTGCTAAAATCTTGGTAAATTGTCCAATCATCTGCATTTTGCAACATCACAACTCTTCATTTTTCACATGAAATTCTTTCTTTTCTTCTTTTCTAATCAAGATTACATACTCTATTAAAACGAATTAAAATGCATAACTGTAAGTAAATTAAAACAAAAACCCCTCTAGAAGAATGTGAAAAATATTTCGAAAAATTCCTGGAAAAGTGAAACAATGCAAGATTTGAAAAAGTGAAAAAGCATGAACTGCTAATCGAAAATAGCAGCTATCGATTCTGCAGCGTATAAACCCGTATCGAATGCATCAACTCGGCCTCTTCTAACTTAGGGAGGGCATCCAAAGGATACGCCAAGTTCTTTGAGCATAATTGAGACTTTGGACAATATAAAGATACTTATCTAGCTGCAGATAGATAAAGCTAATTGTTGGCTTGGACGAGTAGTACCCTAACACAACACTTACATATATGTGTCCGTCAGGCATGTTAAGATGATCTCAACGCCCTGAAACAAGTCCATGGTAAAGTTGAAAGATTCAGGAATCACGCACCACTGGAGAAGCGAGATTCGGATAATCTCGGCACGTAATCTGATAAAAAATATATGCCCATCTTGAAACAGCAAACGTTTTCGACCCGAGCGGTTAAAAGCTGTAGGCAGTTTTCTTGAAGCCCTTCCAGAAGACGGTTCAATTGTGTTTTTTTTTACGAATCAAGAAGTCTTTTTCTTTTTTCTCTTTTTTTTACGAATCCAGATTATAACTAATAACTAATGACTAATTACAACAGTAACCAGGGGAAATGAAAACAAAAACCCTCCAGAGGAAACTCATAAATATTCCGAAAAATAAATCCAGAAAGAATGAGACAATTTCATCCCCATTGAAGGCTTTACCTCCAAATTTGATGTTTATGATCCTTCTTACTCAGTAGGAGGTTCTCCCAGTGGCACTGAGGGGAAGAACACTCCGGCATTGTTATACTAAATAATATGCACCTAAGAAAAACCAGTACCTCCCTAAGAAAGACCACAACTAGTCCGATATAGTGTAATGGCTATCACGGTTCGCTCTCACCGAGCAGATCGGGGTTCGATTCCCCGTATCGGAGTTTCTTTTTTAATTTTTCTTGATTGAGCTAAGCCTTTGTTCAGCTTAGAATTAAAATCATTCTTCGTGTCGCTGTACTTTACCCTATGTAAAGGATTTCGGCTCAAACTTTAGGCATTCAAGGCAAAGCAATTGGACACTCTCAACTTTTTTTTACGAACCTGTAATAGTGTTCGAAGAATTGAAGCCGAAGTACGTAGTTCTTTGTATGAAAGTATAGAAACGGGACCCTTTAGGTAGTCGGGCAAGAAGACAGCGATCCCGACCACGGGCAGTGGTTAACAGAAGGCGGATAACTCGCAGGTCTGCAGTTGCTGTCAAGAAGTCGACAACGGAAAAATTTTGTGAGGCCGGAACCGGGCAGTCGATTGAAGCCGCGGTTAACACCTATAGTCCAGTAGTGTAAGTGAAAGGAACTTTAAAGATCAAAAATACTGATTGGTGTACAATCTATTACAGAATCAAGATTATACTCGCAACAACAGAAAGCTTATTACAGTATTAGTTACCAATCATTCTGGCGCATACCCATTGAAGCAGCTCGTGGGTCAAAGGAGAAATAATGTATTTTCCAAGAATATGAAAAAAGATTCCATTCACATCGTCTTCTATTGGTCAGAATTTATGTACTTCAATCGGTGTTATTGCTCTCGTCCTTTACTTGTTGTCCTTATTGCCTTACTGTTGTGATGGGACTCTAGGACTTATCTGTCTCCGGCTTATAATTGTTTCCCGCTTTCGGCTTCGTAATAGATATCCATCTTTCCTTGTGATGTTATCTGATACCTCCAGTTAACCGTTTTGGCTAACCACTATCTGTGCTTGGTATCGCTGTCCTCCGACTATTTATTTCCGTATTTGATATTAACACTCGAAGCCATAATATCACAGATTTCACTAGCTAGTGGTAGATTTCGATTCCCAAAAAAATATCAGCATATATAATCTTTCTACTCCTTTGGCAATTAAGAGGGTGAATGCATGTCGGAGACTAGTTGATCGGTATCGTTCAATTGCATTTACAATCGCGCTCACCTTTTCGAATCTTTTGCTACGTTCAAATTCAAGACTGGCGCTTTGTTAACGCCTCAACAAAATATAAGGCGACAATCGTGGGAACTACTATGGTGTCAATGATATCGCGCTTAAACACTGCACGAATTAACTTCGCACGAACTGGATTATTGCGCGGTTAGGTACGCAATGCTTGCATGTTCTATGAGCTTTGGTGCAGGCTGCAAGAGTCAAGAAGTAAATTATCAAGTTTCACAAGCATAATTGATTCAAATTGTTACAAAATTGGCTCAATAGATCTGTTGGAGACCATTCCTCTTTTGTCCTTCTCGAACGCAGGTGTTGTTGACTTTTCGATTTTTGCGGTTGTAAAGTTATTTACTTGGTTTTGTCGCGAGTACGTTTTCGTAAACAATATCTACAAACTTATCGAGAGTTTCTTCACATATGGGGAAAAAAATAAAATCATTAATCGTTATAAGATATCGAAATCTACGAAGCCACTTAATGCACTCTTAAATAAGATTTCTTTTATACTCTTCCTCAAGCACAGGGTATATCAATGATACACTTTCTTCCAATGATTACTGCACACCATGCTCAATGCCTCGGCATCGCATCCATACATCCTCATTCTTATCTGAGGTATTGTTACCTATCTTGTGAAGAAATGATCGGACGGGGGTTTTTCAAATCTGTCGTATCTGCTTTCGCTCCGGAGAAGCCTGTCAAATTTACCAGAGGCGACGTCACAAGAACCATTCCCGAGATTGTCGAAGAGGTTGCACCGGAATTACGAAATGGGTCTCTGTTCTTCGTAAACCCACTTCTATCCAGTGGTCACTCCCAGACGGCCTACACTGCACTCAACAAGTTCGAAAGTGTTGATCTCATACACTATAAGAGACGAGTGCTCTACGTGTACTCCGAAAACAAGTTCTATCATGTATCTGGAGATAAAATGCCATACGACAGATGGAAAGGAGAGAGTACTTTTACCATCGACTATGTGGTAGACAAAAACCAGACGGATCCCAATCATATGCGATTCTGCCCTCCATCTCAAACAAATCCGCTTCCTCCGAGGACAGAGTATTTGGATCCAATGAAGGAGTACGAGTTGCTTGATAATGACAGACCTCTTGTCATTGCGTTGCACGGACTCTCTGGAGGGTCTTACGAGTCGTATATTCGTGCATTCTTAAATAAGATCACTGCTGCTCCCTATAATTTTGATGGTCTTGTCTTGAATGCTCGTGGATGTGCAAATCATACCATCACTTCCCCGCAATTATTCTGCGGATTGTGGACCAATGACTTGCGGTACTTGATCAATGAGCATATTAGCAAGAGATGGCCCAATAAGAAGATCTTCTTGATTGGCTTCTCCTTGGGTGGATCCATCACCGCAAACTACTTGGGCCAGGAGGGAGCAGATGTTTACAAGAACATCAAAGGTGCAGCGATTATGGGAAGTCCGTGGGACTTTGCCCAGAGCTCCATTGCCCTAATGGACACCTTCTTGGGAAGTCTGGTCTATTCTCCTGTTATGTGCCAGAACTTGCTTAAATTGCTTGATCATCACCACGGCTTGCAAGTTCAGGAAATCGTGAATGAGTACAAACGAAACCCACAAGCATTCCAACTTAACACATTAAAAGACTTTGATGATGCTTTCACCTCCAAGTTGTTCGGATTTAATTGTGCTCTGGAGTACTACAGGCATGCTTCTCCGGACCAGAGACTCTTGAATGTGAGAGTTCCTACTCTTATTGTGAGTTCAAGAGATGACCCAATTGTAGGAAGCAAAGCTTTGCCATATAGCGAGGTTAAGTTGAATCCGTACACCTACATGGTTGTCACCAGTGTGGGTGGCCATTTGGGCTGGTTTAACTTCACCAACAACAGATGGTACCCAGACCCGGTGTCTAAAGTATTCAGTGCATTTTCTCAGTGGGAGATCGAGGAATTGGACCCCGAAAGCTTGCCGAAGGCTACGGATGGTATCTGGAAACATGATAGAATCATCATGTAACTACTTTTGCATCAAGCTTATAGAGAACAATCAAACTAGACTTACGTTCTAGCACAGTTGAACATCAAACATAGATTCACGCATTAAACATTAAACACGATAGGCAGCATCCCCACTCTCGTCAACCTGCTGTCCATTACTCAGGTGCAAGAGTCCGTTATCCTTGTCCAGCGAAGATACGGTTGCCAGTCCACTGGCATGTTCCTTGTGGCTGGTGGAAAGCTTTTCAGCCAACTGTGATTCACTAACAATTGGAACGTCAGGCTCCCAAGAACCACTCTTCCATGCTGGAATCTTGTGAGTCCAGATCTGGTCAATCTCTTCCAATCTCTTTCCTCTGGTCTCAGGGAAGAAGAAGAAGACGTGAACAAACATCACCGCACAGAAGGAAGCGTAAATGGTGTAAGTTTTCCAGCTGATATTCTGGAAAGCTGGAGGAGTGAACATGGCAATAGCAAAGTTACAGATCCAGTTTGCAGAAGTAGCCAATGATGCACCTCTCTGTCTAGAGACGGAGTCTCCCCACATCTCCGATACATATACCCAAACAACCACGCCCCAAGATACAGCAAACGAAACCACAAACAAGTAGCATGCAGCGATGACTCCGTTGGCTGCTGGCTTATTGGTGTCTGGGATTCGGATAGTGACGGAAGCGTTTCCAGAGCCGGACCAAGGCTCAGAGTAATTAGCTAAGAGACCAGCAACTGTGAATTGCCAAATCATCATGAAGAGAGCACCTCCAAGCAACAAAGGCCTTCTACCAATCTTGTCCATCAACAATAACGCAGGGATGGTAGTTACTGTGTTCAACACATACTGAATCGAAGATGCAACCAAGTTGGCATTTCCAGAGATACCAGCCATCTGGAAAATGTAGACAATGTAGTACATCATGACATTAATGCCAGTAAACTGCTGCCAAATTTGAGCAGAAACTGCAACGATAGTTCTGGGAAGATACTTCTTCGAGAACAAATTAGCATAACTAAAGTTCTTGACATGTTCCTCCAAGAGCAACTGGTCCTTGATTTCAGAAATCTCAATCATAACGTCAGTGTCTTCTCTGTTTCCTTTGGCCTGGATGTTAGCCACAATGATTTCAGCCTCTTCCCAGTAATCCTGTTTTGCCAACCATCTTGGGGACTCTGGAATGAAGAACACACCAAAGAAAAGAAGCAACCCTGGGACAATCTGGATACCCCAAGCCAACCTGAAGGAAGCGACACCATTTATATGCGAGCAACCGAACGAGATGTAGAACATAATCAAGATACCCAAGGTAACACTGAACTGGAACATTCCACCAATGAAACCTCTAATCTTTCTCGGTGCCATCTCAGAACCGTAGACGGGAGCAACAGAAGAACCGAAACCAACTCCAATACCAGAAATGAACCTTCCAATGATCAACTGGGCAATGTTCTGAGCAGAACTCTGGATGGCAGCGCCAACCATCCAAAAGAACGAGCAAATCATCAACGATGCTCTTCTACCAAATGGTTCAGATATAAAAGAAGAAGCCAAAGAGCCAAAGAAAGACCCCAAAGACATCGCTGACGTGATGAAACCTTGCATGGCCGAATTAGGTGTGCCGAAGAAGTTGTGATACTGGTGGGTGCCAATAAAGGCTGACATGGATGAGATGTCAAACCCAAACATCATTCCTCCCATACATGAGATAGTTGCAATGAAGTAGATGTTGGTCAAGTTTGGGGTTCTATCCAAGAACCGACGGAAACGGAGGGCACCAGCCACTATCTTGTCCTCGTAGGCAGTCATTTTGTAGGTCACGGTTGCGAAAAGTTAACGACGAAGCCTTTGAGCCAGTCTACCCCACGGGGAAAAATTATGAATTTATACCCCCCACATTCTTGTCACGCATGATTAGGTCTCCCCATTCCAATTGTCTGTCATTCTGCCCAGGGACAATATGCTGTAATGCTGCAGGAGCCTAGCATAATTACACCTCACGATGGAATACTAGCGAGAACTACAAGAGAAGTATCAATCAGTCAGAATAGAAGAGATTGACTACAGGGGTTGCACGTACATTTTCAGAAGAAAGGGAATATGCTCTCATCGTCACTGACGACGATGCAAAAGCCAGCAATCGAAGCTCCGTGCCCGTGTGACATATTCTCTTTCCCTCAAAAAGTCAATTGGTGGCCTGGATACTAGCCCTTGCTGGATTACATAAGAAAAGATTATGGTTGCCATTCAAGAATTGCTCATTAGGAAGAATGCAGTATGACCAATGCAACTGGTATGGGATACGCTTTTCGGTTGGATGGGTGAATTTCAGGCTGGAGGGGACCACTTTGGAAATAGAAAAAAGCATGTGGGAACTGAAAGAAGGGGGTTGCTGGATATATCGGAGAAACTACGGAGAAATGCCGGAGAAACCTATCGTTAACAGAAAACGGTTTTCGCATTTGTGCGACCCCGCAATCGGGTAATGATATAGATTCAAAATGCTACGGCAGAAAAATTTTGCGTGATGTTGCATTCCTGGGCAGTTTAGGCTTAGCTGATATACTGTAGATGTGGGTTGTATACCTCGAAAGAGTCTTTTCTCGTATTCTAGCACCGCGAGTTGTCAGACTGTAGGGTTGAATGCTCTAATGGTTCAGTTGGAGCAGATAAAATGACTTCACTGCGTATATGACAGTTGTACCTACAATACGGCAAATTGGATGAAAATGGTGACAAAGTGTAGAGGATGGTTGTCGTCATAAATGATAACCTTCAGTGCACAGGATAGTCGACCGTATACAAGTTTTGAACAATGAAAGACAAGCAGATCTTCGAACAATGATGAAAGGCGAATCAAAGGAATTAGAGCCTACCAGAACATTCCCCAAGACTTCGTTGACTTCTACAGTAGATTCCATCGTACTAGCTCTTCCCTCTAGTTCGTTCGTATATTTTGGAACGCATCCCTGCGTTCGTTCCTGATCCCATTACCTTCCTATATTATATAATCGATGCCGGCCATCCGTTAATATGGTTGACAGCAACTTTTTTATACCCACTCTTGCCGGCGATGCTAGTGGTGGGCGTTGGTGGCAGTGACTTTAGCTCTGTCGGGGGAGTACATAACTGTTCGTTGTACTCCACTTTATCATGAAAAAAATCAACCTGTTTAATCTTGGCTGCTAAATCCGAAATCAGAATCCGCATATTGGGATTAAGGTCGAAGATCTGGTTCAACAAAAGGTTGAACTGACGCAGAATGGGCAAAATGCTCTGTAAGATGCTCTTGTTCTGCAACATGTAGTTGGCAAATACCTCGTGACGGTCATTAATGTTGGCAACGGGCCAGGGGTTTCTAGCACAGGTGATGTTGATGAAAAGCACCCCCAACAGCCAGATGTCTCCGGCTAATGTAGGGAATAACTTGGCATTCAGGTCCAGAGTAGCGTCCGGAGACGTCGGGAACTGGTCCATGTTGATCATGGAGCGCACAAGCTTGTTTGTGTTGTAGTTGACAATCCGCTCGGGTGCCATATAGAAACTGGAGCCTCGGCACGCATTGCAGCAGATCAAGTTGGAGGTCATGGCTAGACCGAAGTCAATGAGCGCAATTCGGAGCTCGTTGTAGTCGACTATTTCCTTGGAGCCTGGAAGTCGCTTGTGCATCGGATCGTACACCACCATTACATTTTCAGGCTTCAAGTCACAGTGGTAGACCCCCAGCAGCGCACAGTATTGTACCGCTTCTACGAGCTGGAGCATGCAATTTTTCATGAGAAGTTGTTTGTCCTGGTGCACCGGAGGACGCAAAAACAATTGTTTGTCGATAATGTTGCCAAAGAGATCACCCTGAGGAAAGTAGTCCATCATGGTGATCACGGCGAACCGAGGGAGACTCAACACTCCGTGGATGGAAACCACATTAGGATGTTGGTGAACTCGCAAGTGGAGGGCGATTTCTCGCAACGAGGAGTGGTTAACACCGTCGCTGGCAATGATTTCCAAGTCGAGTTCTTGCGCCTTAACTGGCGAGTGAGACACAAAGTACTGATAAAAAGTGCGTTGGATGGCTAATTTGTTCTCCGAGGCATTAGCTCTCGAGGTGGGAGTGTAATCAGTCAACACCATTTTGGCGGCGTAGCGGCAGCCCGTGGCCATGTCTTCCACCAAGTATATGAGTCCATAGGTGCCAGCACCGATTTTCTTCAAGAATTTGTACTGATCGTTGATGACAATCCCATCAAGAGCAAAGTCTCTTCTGTGGGTGGGTAAGGCACTCGGGTTTGCATCGAGCAACGGTAAGATGTGGAGAGTCATTGAAAATGTGGGGACCGGTTAGAAAGATGCAAGTGGCTAGATTATAAGCCCCATGGAGTGTTGGAGCAATTGGCACCGAGCGATGCATTGTTATCGAACCACTATGGGTGCAAAATGCGTGCGGAATGCGATCACACCACCAATTTGGGGCTAGATACAGGACAAGGATCCAATGGTGTTGGGGCCGTTTATGGGGCATATAAGCGGAATATATGTTGAGTTTCAGCGAGAAGCGAAAGTGGTGCGAGGATGAAGGGACTTCTTTTGTTTAACCATGAGCCACCGTTAATTCTTGGAGATGATTGCTCGAGGTGGAAGGTTTTGGCGATGCGTACAGGATGAGCGATGCGGCCAGTTTCGGGTAGGCTGCGGTGAAAAGCGGGAGGTGAGGTGAGGTGAGGTGAAAGGAATGACGAGTGGAGAGAGAAGGGACAGAGGTAGAGGTGCGAGACGGATCGCCAGTGAGAGGATATTGCCAGATAAATGAATCGGTTAAGTGAATTACATGTGTCAACTAAAAGAATGGGTCAACATTGAGCGAAGAATGGTATAGGCACAACGGAATAGTGCAGACGGTTGCAATGAACGAGTATTCTTGCATTCCTGTGAAATTTTGTTTGAAAGAAGTTCTGACGAAGGTATAAGTACGAATAAAAAAGGTCTGAACAAGAACTAGGGCTGTTTGACCAACTAGATCAGTGGTATTCTGGGATTACATGTTTGCTTGCAATTCTACAGATACCTCTCCCATCTCGCCGGATGTCCAAGCCTCGGGAGAGCAGAAGTCCAGTGGATGTGTTCAATTGAATATGACTTAAGATCTTCACATGTTAATAGATTGATAGACGTGGAAGTGGAAACATTGTGTAATGCACTTGGATGACCACAAGTTGGAGTGAGATCTGTGGAGCGGGAATAAAGAACTTCGAAAAAATGTGAGAGAGTGGTAGCACGGCTGCACAAGGAGCGTGCAGCCCACTGAAACGGAACCACCAAACCCAAGAATCCATTACCTAGGGATAGTCCACTATATCCAGTGTTGTGCCGTCCTAAATTACTATGAGCGAAAACACCACAGATCGTTCTGTTAGTCCTCATGGGATTAAACAGAATGCTAAGAGAAGGAATGTACACCAGGAGAATATTGCCGAATTCTTTTCTTTTGGCTACAACTTTCTGTGGTTCATATGGGACATTTCCCAGACCGGAATACTGAACATTATTTCGTTTCACCCAATGAACAACTATTCTAGATAGGGGGACATGTGATTAATGAAATGCATGCGAACTACTGTTTATTATTCTTAAATTGGGCGGTGTGATTTCCAAAATGATCGACATTTCCTGGTTTTGGAGATTTGCATATTGACTGTCATAGTTGAATTGATTCCGCGATGCAACATTTGGAGGGACCAGATGTGGGTAGTCAAAACGATTTGATGCGATACGGAACGAAAGCTGCGACAGAAACACTGAAAAAAAAAAGAATCTGCCTGAAAGAAGCACTTGGCGAGCAAAAGTTTCTGCCCACTGATGCAAGGCACACCAGCAATCGTCGATGTCTCTCCTGTAGCTGTTTAACCAAGAATCACAGGTTCGGGACGGCACCCTCGCAAAGATTCGAGAAACACTTAATTTCCGCATTCCTGCCTCAGGATTCTAAACCTTATTGGGATTTAATCCGTTTCGGCATAGCTCCTTCTCATTGCATCCAATTTTCGAAAGATTATTATCTGATGGGAGGGCGTATCGGCTATAGTGTTAGACCGTGCATGGCATGAAGCAGAGTAAGGCTCGGTACCCTTGCCTCTAACCTTTACTTATTACTCCGATTATGCATTATCCCATAAATGCATGTCATCTTTTCACATGTTAACAGTACACTAGGGAAGTTGACCATCTACTGCGATGGTCGTTGGATAATCAGGTTTACAGGTAACACTCATCGCGAGAATCCGCTCTCGGCGAACTCATGTAATTTCCTTCCTACACAAACAATTTCTGCAAGGCATACGGCAGCCAGACATCCTCTTCCCGTCATGTAACTAGCCAGCCAGTAACAAAGTCACTGGACGTATATACACAGGGCATCACATGACCAATTACTTGATTAAAGTTTCGTCCTGTCTTCACATGATTTATTATCTTGAATGATGGAACAAGACATGTAGAGTGGAAAACTAGACGATTGATGGTAGGAAATTAGATGCCGAGATTTTTTGATCGTTTTCTTCGTAACTACTAGAAAAGTCACCTCCCAAAGCTGGTTTTTTTGGGTCAATTCAGGATTCCCTAGTACTTATCAATCACATGCAGGATCGGCTCCCGACTCCCGATCGCCCGACTGCATACATCCAAGGCTTGTATGCACCATCTCATCCGCTATAAAGCGTTCGGGAAAAAAATTCTCACAAGTCCAACGAGAACGCTGCTCATTCACTTTACCGTCCACTTTCCATGGGCGACTGGAGGGGAAAGAGCAGCCAGAATAATCACGAAATCGTCTCATACCAGCACGTCCCTGCCCTGGACGTTTTGGTCTGCGATTTCGAAACATTGTAGTTTGGAGCCTTCTAGTTACTCCAATGCCAATGCCAATGTCGGGTAACCCCAGCCATATGTAGAAATTCAAGCTTTATAGGGGCATGCAACCTGTTGTCAACGGGAGGCCTTATTTTCCATTTTTAAGGTGCAGTTCACTAGAGCCGTGCCATTGAGTGGAGTTTTGCCACTGGTATCTCGTAGGCAGCCTTTGGGCCTTGCTGTTTGGCTCTCCTTTTTGGGGGACACACTTATGTGGATCCCACCTATCTGGCACTCACATTATCTCTTCTGCCATTGTTAATCATTTCCCTAGAGTATCACATATGGCAAATATGCTGTTTTATTGTTTTTAATTCGGGAAGATCTGTGGGCGGAGTAAAATATCTTGCAAGTTCTTGCTGTTAGCCAATTCTCCAGTCCAGCCAATTCTTCAGCCCAGCCAATACTTTACCCAACCTATTCCTTCACTACAATAAACTCTAGTAGTTGTCTAGTGCTCTCTAACATGATCTATAAATAAAGTTATTCCCAAACTCTTGTGAGACTCCAAGTCTCACCCATAAAAACCACCACAAGCACTTCTGCCTGCTGGCGCTTCTCTATATGATAACTCCGTGTTGTGGCATTCCGATTTCATTTTCATTCTTTTTTTTTTCTTTTGGATGGTCGTTTCGTGTCGTCATTTCGTATCAGTAGTTGAGGAGCAAAATGCTCCCATCTAGCGCATCTCCACCTCGCTTCCCACAAAAGCAAAACACCGGCTCTCCAACACCTTGAGACTAGGACTCAAGGACGCTTCACGCATGCTGTTAGACAAGGTCTTGCCCCGCGGTACGGGCAGTGTACGGTTACTAAGCATCAGCAACTGGAACTCCAGATTAAGCTTGGCTTCAATCTGCAATAACTTTGTATCGATCTGGCTCAACGACGAGTCCCGCTGGAGGCTCAAGTTCTCCAAGTCATGGTTGGAAACCCACCCCGAGCTGTTCAATCGCTCATGGGTAGCGTCGTAGGCCCTCACAACGGTCTTCTTGTGCTCGTTCAAGTAGGCAGAATACTCCATGAGTTCCTCAGAGGTGGTCAACTTGCCGAGGTTGTCAGAGTCGCTGGTAGCACCACTGCCGATATTCTCAAAGAAATTCTGCTCCACGTCCACCATTGTTTCCTTGGTGGAGGTCAAGTTCTCAGACAATGTGATGATAGGCAGTGGAAGAGGAGGCGTGGTGCCAGTCAGTGAGCTGTGAGACCCTGAGAGGGTACGTCTACGTACTTTTGCAAGCACGCCGTGGGTGGCCAGTGGATGGCCTGGACCTTGAGGCGTGGAGCCCGCAGTGGTTGGCACCCCTGCAGCAGCCAGCACACTGAACATACTGCTACGCAAACTATCACCCGCAGACGACAGCAGACTGGCGTCCTGAGATAAATTTGTATGCATAGGAGACAAAACGGGCCGTGGAGCCACCGCAGTCTCGGATACCACTGGGGTGCTACTGGACAGCAGCGAGGCTATTTTCAGCAACGAGAGCTTCCGGATCCCCTTTTTCAAGCTCTTTAACCGCCTCAACGGCGACGTGTTCAGCCCGGACGACCCCGAAGTCAGGCTAGGAGGCTGGTGCAGGTTGACACTGTTGGAGGCCAACGAGAGCTGTTCAACGGGAGGAAAACTGATGTTTGTGGACTGATTTAAAGCCAGCGAGTCGAGCTCATACAACAGGTGGTCGGAGAACAACTCGCTGAGCACGCTGCGAGGCTCTTGTGGAAGCAATACGTCGGTTACATGCGAAGTCAGTTGCGAGAGCTGCGAGTCGTCAACAAACTCAATGTTGCTGGCCACAGGCGAGCCAGTCAACTGGAAATGCAAGCGGGAGGGAACTCCAAGTGGGGAAGTGGTGGCGGTGCGAGGCACGGTGGCGGCAGCGTCGTCGGGAAGTGGTGGTAGAAGTGATTCTGACTCAGCAAAACTTGGAGCACTAGAATGGGGCTGCGGGGCCATTTGGGGCAACGGCGACACCAAAAGGGCTCGCAGGGAAACCGGAGGCTCCACTTCTTCTAGAACAATACCGAGACCGCTCATGGTAATGATGGCAAGCGGGTAAAAGTGTGAGGGTAAACGCTGAAGTCAATGGATTCGTTCAGACAGGAAAACAGTAGTAATGAGGGTGGGGACGGGTCGGTGGGGGGCGGCAAACACAAAATAAGCGGCCAATAAATACCAAAAGGGAAAGGGAAGGGTGTTTGAATAAATTGAACTGGGAAAAAGAGGTTGTAGTTGGGGGAGATTCTCCTAGTCGGAATTGTGAAAGCGCTGTTGGACTTGCCTGCATGGAACCCAAGAGCGGAAACGAAAAAAAAAAGCATGCATACGAAAAAAAAACCAATAAAAAAAGACACTGGTGGTGCGTCAAAAAGGACTTATTCTGCGCACGAAGTAAGCCAAAAACTCAATTGGTGGCGGAGAATCGTGCCATATGCCGGACGCGTGCCTCGCGGTTAAATTCTCTCCAATAGTATCCTCTACTGCACCAATTTCCAACCATCCCCGCCACAGGATCCGCGCATGCGCCGCTACTGCGGTCTCCTTGGGCTGTTTATGCATGCCATTTAAACCGCATTCACTACCTCCTGTCCCTCGGTATCTCTCCCTGATCGTTCCCCATTTAGGTAGGTTTCCCTTTTAAGAGCAGATGTGAATTTGAACCCGGGATCATGGTCTCAGCTATGGCGAGAGCGCGTCGCACGGCTAAAGTTGAGATAATTGACCATTTTACTCTTTCCCATTTAATATTCCTTATCTGCGGTAACCTTCTGCCCCTTATTCCATCGACCTTGATGCTACAGCCAACGGTGCGCATAGGGCATGCATCGCAAACCCATAATCGCGATCTTGAGGCAATTGACAATGGGTTTTGCCCAGTGTGCATAGAGCAGCAGAACTGGCAGATTTATCCGCCAGGTCTAGACCCCACTGCCGACGAACATATGACTTGATCTTGGAATTTCCTTGATGTCGTACGAGTTAGTGAATCCTAAACGGATACATGATTTAAATGTAGAGGTTTGAGGCTGGAGAGGATTTGTTTCGAGGTGGGAAATTCTATTTCGGGCATTTTATTGATCGGCCGCCCAAGAGAGTCGTATCATTATTCCGAATAGGAGTCACAGTATGGAGGGATCGTAGAGGACGTGCATGTGCAACCTGCATGTTATAGCAGGTTTCAGCCGCTTCCCAATCGAGTCGCACCTAGTTACCATTTACGTATGTTCCTGCAGAAAGGCATGACGATGCTCATTATTGAGTGATAAGGTTTTCTTAACAGATAAGGTCCCTTGGCCCAGTTGGTTAAGGCGTGGTGCTAATAACGCCAAGATCAGCAGTTCGATCCTGCTAGGGACCATTTCTTCCAGGGCGTGTGGCGTAGTTGGTAGCGCGTTCGCTTAGCATGCGAAAGGTCTCCGGTTCGACTCCGGACTCGTCCATATCTTTTTGATAACGCCAATTTGGTTCATTCCCCTCCCTTCCCATCTTTTTTTTCCTAATCTGGCTTGTCTAGGAATTAGACCGCGGCGGCTAGAATAAGAGAATAATAGGAACGAAGATGGTAGGGGGATTTTATGACTGTCAATTAACTAAGCAGTTTTCATTCAACATGAACTTCCTTAGGGGTTCATTTTTAAGTCTGGGTAAATATCCTTTCTTCGATAAACAAATCTGGAAATCGATATGCGTAACTCTAAATACATGTTTGAAGAGGTCGTACCAAAATACGTAGTCATTCCTATAAACGCTGTGACAGGGGCCCCTAAATAGGTACAATTATGCAATGACAAATATGGCCATCTTTCGACCGACTGGATGACAACGGGGATTCCACAAGAAGAAGTAAGAGCATTGAAAATATACAAACTAGATTCATGTACAATCTGTTACAACAGCAGTCCCACCAATGCCTTCAGAGGTCGCTTCAGATCGCACTTCTGTATTCGAGAAGGAATAACCAACTCTCGAGAAAAGTCACATCCCGCATGGCCCTCACCTATTACTTTCATTGATTTCAGTCCTTGAAACGATTCAGAGTTCCAGAGGCTCATGGACGGGATAGATGGGAGAAATATATCCAAATGTAATCGTATTAGTCTAGAGTTGCAGCTTTTCCTTCATATTTAATTCTTGGAATCGACAAGAATTCGGGATGTGACTGATTGATCTGGTCTGGGTCTTGCGCATAGCAACCACGAGAATCAATGATTTTCAAGCATCGTACCACTAACTTGTTTGCGGCCAACTGAGGTAAATGCAGAGTGCTTGAACGCGAAAAACCGAATGGCACTTTATTCACCTTTCTATTGCTGCAGGAGATATTCTGTGATATAACCCGCATCAAGACCTGCTTGAAAGGATCGCTAGCATGAGATTTAGCGTACAAAGATCTTAATATTTCGAATGGGAGCTTCATTAGGATACACCGGAGAATCCTCACTGGAAGTGTAGTTAGAGCCATTGCAAAAGCCAGAATACTTGGACCTAATGAATTAATCTGTTCCTCATTGGCCTTTGCTGCTTCTCTTGTAAGAAAATGAATATCAAATCTTTGAATGGATTGTAATTAACAAGATCGCATTTTATTCTTTCGTCACAGTACCAATATGTTCTGGCATATGTGTGGCATGTATAGTTGCCAAATTACATGCGTTTCTGATATTCCCTAGATTCGTTCTGAATTTGCCAGCCGCGCTATAATGTTCGAAGTATGCAATTGAATTAGTAAGGATAGTTGCTGAAGGTACCACAGGAACCCTTACGCTATGAAACCACGGGAGAGGTTGTAATAGTTTGAGTAGTGGGCTCGACCGAAGATCGCTTACCTGAAAACATAGCGGAAACCCATGAAGAGTTGTCGGCAAGTATCGGGTGGATGGTAGGCTGAACGTTAATAAAGCGGACGTTGCCGTGGTGCAAGTCGGCGGGCCGCATGAGCACGGAAAGACCGAAGTTAGATAACCAATGGATTTCACGGTGTGCCGATTAAGGGGAAGAAGGAAGATTCAATAATTTCAGTAAAGGTCATTAAAATTTCTCTAGTCAGTTCATTAATTTTCTGTAAATGTCAGTGACTTTCGGTGGTAACTATTGCAGTCCACAGTAACAGGACTGTACCAAAATAGAATACTAGTGAATCCAGATTCATCACTGGTCAGAACTGAAACGACTCAAATTCATGGAAATTAGTGGACCTGTCTGAATCCCAGATCATGCCGAGGGGAAATGATCGAACCGGATTCATATTAGTTCACCCAGAAATTCCCAAACTTTCGATATCCTTCACTTAGCCTCCACGAGCTAATCCTATATCTCGACCCGTTCTTTCATGTACTTCCAGTAATTCGCTCTGATCGGATCATACTTTTCAGCCAACATCTCGTACAATTGGCCAGCCCGTGAGACATCCTTCTCCTCCATAGCGATTTTGGCCAATGTCTCAACCGCAAACGTACTGGCGATCTTCTCCTGGTCCACATTGCCGTATTTTTGGCAGAATTGTTTCAATTCTGCAAGGCTCCTTCCGGTTGTCCGATACATTCCCACCAAATAGTTCCAGCTCGAAGGATTCTGGGGACAAATGTCTATTCTGGCCTTACAGAACTCCACCTCGTCATCGAAATGGGATTTATCAAACCCGGATCCGCTGGCCCGAAGAAAAAACCGGTGAGTCCACGCACTGTTGTTCCGCAAGTCCTCGTCGATGGCGTTGGTAACAAACTCCAACTCGGCCTCGTCGTCAAAGAGTCCGAACTTTTCTACAAACCATTTGCGATACGACCACACATGGTGGTTTTTGGAGTCTTGTTCGAGCATCATGCGCAAAATAGGAAACTCCCGTTTGTATTCGAACCGAGACGCTGACTCCAGAGCCAAGATATCCTCGATGATTCGTTGTCGATAGTTCCAAATCTGGTAGTTCTTTTCGTTGTCGAGCGCAACTAATTCACACCAGTCCAACTCTTCAAACAAGTCCTTGCCGAGATGTTTGATGATGGTGTAGCGATACTGCCACGTAGTATAGTGGGAGGCTAAAAGTTGCAAAGCCTTTTCAGTGTGAGCTAGAGCTTCCTCGGTGTATACCTTGTTCTCGAGGTAATCTCTCAAAGTGGACATTGTGTCCTTGTAGTTTTCTGTGTAGAGGATCTGGCACAACTCCATGGTTTATGATGATTGGGAGGCGAGCGGGAGATGAATAAAATAGGTGATTCTGATAGAGTACAAATATGGGGACTTGATGGAGGGCCTGCACCGAAGCGGTTTCAGTGGATGCCAGATCGGGCTACAATAAGAGGCTTTGAGGAAGGGGAAGGTGCCAGGAATGGAGTAAAATTTAATTGTATGAGAAATGTTGAAGTGTAGCGTATAGTAGAATTCTGGGATTTATGCTGGTGAGAATTGAGGGAGACAAGGGGAAGAAGTTGTAGAATGTAGAGAGAGAATAGAGTTCATGGAAGTCGCATTACGGTTGGTGCTTGGCGATAATCTCGATGTATGCGAATTCGGCTAATGGATAGTGAAAGAAAATCACAGGATAAATTGTCATTTGCCATTATGTCATTCTTACTGATTCCGAGAGCGCGAGGCAGCCACTCTCCCCATTTCTGACTCCATTTTTGATTCCAATCTCAACACAACATCCTGGTCAAATAACTATCCGATTTACCAGCCACAGCGCTACTTAACATCCGTGTAAGAGTTTTGTTAATCGGCTCTACGCGAGGTTCTATTTCGATCAGTATGAAGAAGATGTCCCTTACCGCACTATGGTAATCGCATGGCCGTAAAAACAATGGCAATGAGGTATCCGGTCGGACAGAGAAATGTTGCAAACAATATACACAGGCAACTACCTGGGACTAACCGAACGTATTGGCTATTAACCATCGTACAATAGACAAGAAGCGTAACGTGACAATCAAATTTCTGAGGCATTGATCATCACAATCATTTGCAATCAATTACAACCTACATTCATTTTTTTTTAGTGGATCATAGTATATGGATTCTTTTCACAGCCAGGAATTACATAGGGTCTCAGCTCCGAAATACACTGTTCAAGTTCAACCACATAAAACCCCGAATATCAGAGTGGTTCGTGGCAGGTGAAATAATTGGGGTTGGCCGCTACTCTCAATTCCTTCGGTGAATCGATAAGAATCTTTAGTTCATTCGATTTCGTTTCGCATCCAATAAAGTTGACAGAGTGATCGATAAGCTCTACTACTGGCCTTTTTGTTGAATCAGAGACAATTTCATCCACATTATGGCCTGTCCAAGGGCAGACTCTGCAATATTCTTATAATTCCAATCCACGTGTGTGTTAGCTGGCTTTCCGAGAATGATTCGTAAAGGATCTGTAAATTGATTCGGAAATGATCCTCCGCACAATCAAATTTGGACTATCCGGTATTTTCCATCTAACACTTGCATTGTATTCTCCATTTTATCCACATTCTCGTATTCTCCAGTATTCTCCATTTCTCTAGTCTTCTTTATCGTGTCTTCTGTTCTCACATATTTCTATTCCCTCCCTCGACTCCCACTATACCCTTATCAGCCACAATCATCAACACGAACATATCAATTCCTACCCATTCTCCTCCAACATCCCAGTATCTCCAACCTTACCTATCTTCCTAATCCCTCCCTAAGTTCCGTAATTCTCTCTCCAATCCTCTTTCATTCTCTCCTTCTGCCTCTCGTTTTCTTCCTCCTGTACACCTATGGACCACATTGTTTCTGATCGCCAGGTGGTATTCCTATCGGTTGCTTCGTTTGCCGGCATCTACTCCGTGCTAACGTTACTCACCCCTCCCAATTCGCAAGTTCCCATATTGGCGGCGGTGTTTGTGGCTTCCAATATGTTCTCCCGAACCCAAATGTTTCGACGGAGTGTTATGGCTCTTGATCAATGGTACAGGCGACTCCCACGGCGCAACTTCCACTTCGTGGGGTCCGGAGAGTCGCCGTCTATAGCTTCTTCGGCGTCGCCGTTGCTGGAAACCTCGAAATCTGAACTCGTCACTGCTCTTCGCTCGTTGGATGCTTATCAGGAAAACTCCAAGAAGTACAATGAACGCAGACGCAAACTCTTCAAGATGATGCTGTGGAGACAGCAGAAGCTCTGTGAGGAGGTGGGCTATGTGAAGAAACTCAAGAAAATCGACACTCACATTCAGAAAAACCAGGAGGTGTTCAATCTCATTGTGGACTCCACAAAAGCTCACCATGGACTTTCCTATAGGGACTTTGACGGGCCCAAAGCGTCGCTACAGAATACACTGGCGACCAATTACCGTGTGGTGGAGGCTTTGGGCCATTTTGTGCGTGATTGGTCTGACGATGGCACCTCAGAGATACTGCCCTTGCTCGACTACATCAAGGACTATTTGGATAAGATTGTGCCCGCCGACGAGGTCCAAAACACGTGTGTGGTATTGCCTGGGTCTGGATTGGGCCGTGTTTCCCACGAGATTGCTCTCCACCGCGATTATGGCGCCGTTTATGCTGTTGAATTCTCTGGTCTCATGCATGCATGTCACCTGTTCGTCTACGAGAAACTGAAGGCCCCCAAAGACAAGAAATACGGCGGATCCCACTCATTATTCCCATATATCCACACATGCTCCAACTTTAACAAAACAGACTCCCAGTTCAGACTGATAGATATTCCCAATGGAGTCCCCAAACCAGAGAATCTCCATGTGGTTCTTGACGACTTCCGGTACTTCTCCATCCCTGAAGACCGTAAGTACAAGAATGTGGTTGTGATTTCTGTTTTCTTCATGGATACGGCCGAGAACCTCATTGACTACATTGATGTAATCAACCAACTCACTACTCCTCTGAGCAGGAGTTCGGTCAAAAACGGCTATTGGATCAACGTGGGTCCACTCAAGTATGGAACAGCAGCACAGGTGGAGCTCAGTGCCAGTGAATTCGCCCGGCTCCGCCCGAAGATCGGCTGGAACGATATTAACACTTTGAACACCTTGGAGGAGCCAACGTCAAAATACTGCCACAACGGAGTCCTTGGCTACATCACCGATAAAGAGAGCTTGTGGCAGGGATACTATGGCCTTGCCATGTGGACAAGTGCCCGTCACGATAACGAACGTACATGTAAATAGAGCAAACAATATGTTGTGTCCAAGCTGAATTCTCGTTTCTAGTCTTCTTTCTAGTGTTCTTGCTACCCTTATATCAGCTTACTTCTTCTATTTACTTCTTCTAATTGCTTCATTTTCCTCTTCTATTCTTTTCTAGTCTAGTCTACTTCATTCCCTATGTTACATGCTAGTGGGCAATGCCGTCGCCCTTGTTGATCTGCACTTTCTTATCCTCTCCTCCACTGACAATACCAATCTCTCTATCCCACGACACTCCGAACACCTTTTCTTTTCCTCCAGCTTCTCGAGAGATGGTGTACAATGGTTTTTCCGATCTCACGTCCCAAACCTTCACGGTTCCATCGTGAGAGGCCGATGCAAACATTTTTCCGTTGGTTGGACAAGCAGCAAGATCAACCACGAAGTTGGTGTGGCCCGAAAGCTTGGAGATCTGCTTTTCGGTGGCTCCAGCCTGTGTCCTTGGATCATGCAAGTTGATATGTCTAGCAGAAGATCCAGACGCAATGAGGTTGACTTCAGGCAATTGGAGAACTGAGAGAAGAGAATAGCCCGTTGTTCTTGTGTCCACACAGCGAGAGGTGACCAAGTCCCACGTTTTAATTGTGTGATCCTGAGAAACCGAGTAGGCCACGGAGGCATCGAGCTTGTCGAAAACAACGCCCTCAACGGGCTGCGTATGACTCTCCAATAATGACAATGGCGCTCTGTGCTTGATGTTGGAGTCCTGCAAAGCCATCTTTCTTCTCTTTTTCGATGCCGACGATGCTCCGGCAGTTTCTCCTCCATAAGGCTCCACCACCGTCATATCCTTTGGAACCGTCGACCACAAGCCAACCACGTTGTCGCTGCCCGCAGACAAGATTCTGTGCGATGATTGGTTGACGTCAAGATCCACCACTGGAGCCTTGTGGTACTCGAGAATAGCCAATGTTTTCGCCAATTCGGGCTCGTCATCGTCGTCATCCAATTCGGTTTCCACATTGCTCGTTTTCCACAACCGAATTTGTCTGTCGTTTCCTCCAGAAACAATACGATGAGCATAGACCCACTTCACAGTTCTCACAGGACCCAGATGCCCCACATACTGCTTCTCTACTTGGCCCGACATGTTGTAAGTTCTGACAATTCCATCGTAAGAGCCAGCAAGAATCTTTGGGGCCACATTTTCCGAGCCACGGATTGCCTGCGCAGCGTCAGTTGTGGAACTGATAGTATCGATTGAAGATACCCAATCTTCGTCGTTGAACGAGGCCAAAAACGACGGAGGAAGGACGGCACGCGCATATTCGATGTTCAAGAAGGTTTCAGACGACAAGCCGTTCTTAACCAAGTATTCCTCGATGGAGGAGCGCAACAAAACTCCATCGATGAGGAAGTCAAATGGTACTGGAGGGTCAGTTTTCAAGAGATGGTTAACCACCTCGGAAAGACCGTATCTTTTCAAGGAACTCGGAACAAACAACGGAGCATCGGAAGTATGGAGAGACTCTTCATCTTCTTTGGTGAAGAAGCTGACTTTGACCTGGGACTCAGACATTGGTGAAGAGATGAGATGAGAAAAATGCGATGAGAAGAGTGTATGGTGATGGAGGAGGTGGTGAGGGCCAGATTTTGGAATGGATGTTGGAAAGGAGGGGTGAGATGGGGTGACGAGTGAATGGAATAGGATTAGTGGAATGGAATGAATTTTTTTTTTTTCCTTCAAATTGGATTGTTGGAAACTTGGAGAAGTAGAGGTGGTGAGCTAGATGCGAACGTGGAGAGGTGCGAACAGTCGAGGGCAGCGAAATGAGGTGATAGAATGGAAGAACGAGAAATGAAAGGTCAACAAATGAAAGGAGGAGTAAAGAAAAAGGAATAAGGAAGGAGGTGAATGTTGAAAATGGGGCATTGAGAACCTCAATTGCCCGTTTCAGCGGAAGTGAACGAAGGTTGGCTGATTATTGAGTCGTTTACCCTTATAGAGCAACCTTGAGACGTGAAACACGACTGTGAATGAAAGCATGGACAACATCAACGAGCATAAGAAAATTTAATTCGACGAGCGTAATGAAATTGAATTAGATGAGACAGAAAAGTTGCATGGCTCGTGTTGCAGCCCACATTATGCGAGTTGTTTCCATTTAATGGAAGCTCACGTTGAACAGAAAGAACACGATAGTTCCCAGGTTAAAATCTCTAAATCTCTTTCGTCTCTCCCATTGATTTCTCACCAACGATCCCTCACAAGCGTGAGAGGACTGATTCGGGTAGATCCATATAATGCCAATTTGGTGGGAATTTGTGACTTCGCCATTCTAAAAAGTAAGGAATGATGACATTACTAAATTCTGTCACACTCAATTTATAAGTGGAGCAGTTATGGTTTCTCCAGGTATCTCCCCTCATTCAATTCCACTTTTGTTTTTGCCCAATCACTTCCCTTCAATTCCACACTCTCCCCCTACATCAGGCCAAAAACTACCGTGCTCCGTCCCCGTGCCATGCTCCCGACCATTCTCATCCCATGCCAAGTAGTCGAAATCATCCCCGGTCGACCCACACTGACCACGCTATTGCTCTTGCGTAACTCCGGCTCCCAGTAATCTCTACTGAAAAACAGGCGCAAAAATCGCTTGAATCGCCGCCAATTGCGTTTCCGTGTTCTTCTTGGAGGGGGAAGGGACCTCATTTTCACGTGACAATCACCGAATAACCTTATTTTCACCCAAGATAAGATAGTGGATGGTGAAGCGATTTGTGGCTGACTCGGTTTGGGTGCAAAATTGAAGTGCGATATTGGGATACCGCGGCCCGCCGCGGCAACTCCCCCAACGCCTTCAACCTTCTGGCACTAGTGCCACTATTGCTGAACGTTTGCTTTACAAATACAGATAAAGGAACCTGAGAATGATTACCGCTATTTTTTCTATTTATTTCACAATCCTAACCTCCACCCCCCTCTTATTCGTATCCTACGCCTTGTCTACTATAGTGACTCGACCAGTTTCATGCAGGAAACCCGATGCCCCAATGAGAAAGAAAAAAAAAGTGATATATATATCCCATCTCGCACCCATTCTCAATCCGGTTCTGGGCAATTCGCTTCCTGTCTGCAAAATGTCCACTGCCGTCGAAGACGTCCCTATCGAGGTTTCCAAAGTGTTCGACACAATCCTTGTGTTGGACTTTGGCTCGCAATACTCCCACTTGATCACCAGAAGATTGAGAGAATTCAATGTCTACGCTGAAATGCTTCCTTGCACTCAGAAGATCGCCGACTTGTCGTGGACCCCTAAGGGTATCATCTTGTCGGGTGGTCCTTACTCGGTGTATGCCGAAGATGCTCCCCACGTCGACCACGACATCTTCAAGTTGAACGTTCCAATTTTGGGTATCTGCTACGGTATGCAAGAGTTGGCCTGGATCAACGGTAAGGGTGTTGGTCGTGGAGACAAGAGAGAGTACGGTCCTGCCACCTTGAACGTTGAGGACAAGCTGTGTCCACTTTTTGAAGGTGTTGACCACTCTCAGGTGTGGATGTCTCACGGAGACAAGTTGCATGCTTTGCCAACTGGATTCAAGACGGTTGCCACCTCGGAGAACTCGCCTTTCTGTGCTATTGCCCACGAGAAGGAGCCTATTTTCGGTATCCAGTTCCACCCCGAAGTGACCCACTCCGTCAACGGTAAGAGATTGTTGAAGAACTTTGCCGTCGACATCTGTAAGGCCAACACCAACTGGTCCATGGAGAACTTTGTTGACACCGAGATTGCTAGAATCAAGAAGTTGGTTGGCCCAACTGCCGAGGTCATTGGTGCTGTTTCTGGTGGTGTAGACTCCACCGTGGGTGCCAAGATTATGCAAGAAGCCATTGGTAACCGTTTCCACGCCATTTATGTCGACAATGGTGTCATGAGAAAGAACGAGACTGAAACCGTCTACAAGACCTTGACCGAGGGTTTGGGCATCAACTTGACCGTGGTGGACGCTTCCGAATTGTTCTTGGGCAGATTGAAGGGTGTTACTGACCCAGAGAAGAAGAGAAAGATTATTGGTAACACCTTCATCCACGTTTTCGAGGATGAGGCCGCCAAGATCAAGCCTGCTTCGGGCCAGGAGATCGAGTACTTGTTGCAGGGTACTTTGTACCCTGATGTCATTGAGTCCATTTCGTTCAAGGGTCCTTCGCAGACCATCAAGACCCACCACAACGTGGGAGGATTGTTGGAAGACATGAAGTTGAAGTTGATCGAGCCTTTGAGAGAGTTGTTCAAGGACGAGGTGCGTCACTTGGGTGAGCTTTTGGGCGTTCCAACCGACTTGGTGTGGAGACACCCATTCCCAGGTCCAGGTTTGGCCATCAGAGTGTTGGGTGAGGTCACCAAGGAGCAGGTGAAGATTGCCAGAGAGGCTGATGCCATTTTCATTGAGGAAATTAAGAAGGCTGGTTTGTACAGACAGATTTCCCAGGCTTTTGCTGCTTTGTTGCCAGTCAAGTCCGTGGGTGTTATGGGAGACCAGAGAACCTACGAGCAGGTGATTGCTTTGAGAGCCATTGAGACGGTGGATTTCATGACTGCCGACTGGTTTGTTTTTGAGGCAGCCTTCTTGAAGAAGGTTGCTTCGAGAATTGTCAACGAGGTGGACGGTGTTGCCCGTGTCACTTACGACATTACCTCCAAGCCACCAGCCACTGTTGAGTGGGAATAGGGGCGATAATATAGAAATACAGAAGATAAGAAATGGTTATATCATCACATCATTTTACACAGCTGATTTGATCACAACTCAGACACCGTTGATCACTTCACTTTTAACAACTCATCACATCATATCATCTATTCGTCTATTCGTCTATTCATGCCTTCATTTACCTAGTCTTTGCCTTAACACCGTGGCTACCAACATGTCTCCATCATGAGATATACTTAGTAGGAATTCTTCATTCGTGTCCCATCCCTCTCGACCAATGAACGGCCGTTTCTCCTGTGCAAACCGATACCAATCTTTAAATTGGAAGCTTTTCTGTGCAGAAGTGTCGAGTGTCTTAAAGAGTGCCTCTTTGGCAGCCCAGCTACCTGCCACATACTGAGCTCTCCTAATGTCTGGGAGCTTCGAGTACACCTCCAATTCCGAGGGATGGAGCACTCGCTGTAGGAAACGTGACTTACTTTTGGCGAGAAGATGCGAAATTCGAGAGATCCGCACGATATCTATACCTATGGCCACCACTGGCATGATGAACAGTGACCAAGAGTTGGAGTCGGGTGCAGGAGACTCCAATTGTAATATGCGCACAATCTGTTACACCAATACCCTCTTCTCCATTTCATGTTACAATGATTATCTGTAAAGACGGATAATCTTCTCTCAACAAATCATCCATTCCGATATTTCGTCACCTAAGCAGAGATATCATCTCCTAATCAGAGATATCACCTCTTAATCAGTGATTTCCCGCATCGCTTCCTCATCTTATAGCCGGAGACGACTGCATCTATAGAGATAGTCAGTGGCCCATCACCACCTCAAAAAAGCATAAATGGAGCCCAATCCCCAACTTTTTTGCCTCCATCTTTTTATCACGCTCTCCTCTTTCGTCACCAGCCCTTCTCTTCCCTCTCGCTCCCCTCCTTCGCCACCACCATCCCCACGCCGTTCTCTTAACCTTTCATTGTTCCTGCGACTAGAAAAAATCTCCATCACCACATATTCTACACCATGGCTTCTTCTGTACCCGGCCCCGTCCCTCTTCTGGCCTCCAAGTATGATTTGGACACATATTTTGGCCGTGTTCGCCACTGTGCCGACATCTCCGACCCAACGATGTTGTTGAACTCCTCCAAAGACATTGAAAACGCTAAACGTCTCGTTTGGGACTACAAAAACGGCGTTGCACCCTCCATGACGCCGGAGTTGTGGAAATCGAAGAAGATTCTCGACTCCGCTTTGCATCCAGATACCGGTGAGACCGTATTTTTGCCTTTCCGCATGAGTTCTTGTGTTTTGTCGAACTTGGTAGTCACGGCCGGTATGCTTACACCAGGGTTGGGAACGGCAGGAACTTTGTTCTGGCAGATCGCCAACCAGCTGTTGAACGTTGCCATCAACATTTCCAATGCCAACAAGTCCCATCCTTTGACTACCAAGCAGATAGTCACCAACTATGCATTGGCAGTTTCTGCTTCATGCTCGGTCGCTTTGGGGCTCAACTCGATAGTACCTCGGTTGAAGACGTTGCAGCCTAACACCAGAATGATTTTGGGCCGTTTGGTGCCTTTTGCTGCTGTTGTTTCTGCGGGAATCGCTAATGTCTTCTTGATGCGCAGTGAAGAGCTCAAACACGGAATTACTGTCTACGACGAGAACGGAGACGCCTTGGGATCATCGAAAAAGGCTGCCTTTTATGCTGTGGGCGAGACTGCCGCCAGCAGAGTCATCAACGCCACCCCAATTATGGTTTTGCCTCCATTGATGCTTGTTAAGTTGCAGCAGACGAGACTTCTCAAGGGTAAATCCAAGTTCGTGGAGACCTTGGCCAATATCGGGTTGATTTTCGCCACCTCTTTGGCTGCATTGCCATTTGCGTTGGCTGTGTTCCCTCAGCGGAGAGTGATGCCTGTTGCATCGATGGAGAAACAGTTTCATGGATTGAAGGATAAGAACGGGGAGGAGATTGTCAATGTGGAGTTCAACAGAGGAATCTAGAAAAGGAAGATAGCTTCCAATTAGACTTGTATAGGATTAGATGAATTATAGAATTCGACCGGCTGCTGTAGATATTAGAGATCAGCGAGTTAAATTCATAGTATGATTCGTTTCCTTCATCACTTCCTACTGCTTCCACCTACTTCTTCACGCCTATTCAACACACTTTAAAATATCTCTGATGTCTCAAGAATCTAACTTTTCTCTATTATTCTATGATGCTATGCATTCTGTTACCAGAATCTCCATCCTTCCAATTTAGATGCCCCCACGGCTGCCTCAATCTCGTCTCTTCCTCCAAAACCAGCAAGCATTTCAGTCGAAAACACCTCACTGGCTTCACTCTCCTCTAGCAATCCCACACCCTTTCCTCCCAACATCGTGGTGAACGTCTCGAATCCGTTCTCCTCAAATTCCTTCTCCACTACGCTCACCTGCTCATCTGTAACGTCATCACCCAACAACGTGATTGCACAGCCTCCTCCACCGGCTCCAGTCAACTTCGTAGCACCAATTTTGTGCGAGTCTGCGATGATCTTGATTTTCTCTAAGCTTGGGTGAGAAACGCCAAGTGCTACTAAAAGACCGTGGTTGATGTTTACCAATTGCAAAAGCTCATTTTTGTCGAAGAATGGCAGCACCATAAGCTGGTATGCATCATTAGCCAAATGCTCCATAGCGTCCAAAATAGACTCCGACGTTTTGGGGAATTTGGAGTTCAATTGAGCGACTCCTCCTACCAATTCAGCCGTGCTTCGTGGAACTTTCGTATTGGTCAACAACAATCTCAAAGCAGAAAAATTTCTTACGCTTGTACGCACAGATGGATTTCCTGGACCTTTCATTCGCTGGTACAAGACCGCACCGCCATGAGTGGCCACAGCATTGTCGATTCCAGAAGGATTTCCATGGAAGCATTTCTCACCCATAAGAGACCACGAATCGATGAAATGTGCATCTGGAGTGTCCTTGCGAGGCAGTTTATCGTCGAGCTTGAGCTCTGGAGCAGCTAAGTGGCCTCCAAGCTTGGCCAAAGCGGTGGAAAGACAAACCGCTGTAGAGGCAGAAGATCCGAGCCCAGCACCAATTGGAAGCGTCAGACGGATACAGAAATGGTGACCTGGGGTTTCCGGCCCACACAAATTCACATAAAGATAAAGGAAACACCGGCATGCAATGTAGTGGAGGTTGTTTTCGGTGTCGGCGAGCAAGTCAGCCAATTGGTCCAAGATTTCGGGCACAAGTTCGTCAGACACGTCTGGTTTGCCGTCTTTTTTGGGCAAATGCTCATTTAGAAGGTCCCAGGGAATGTCATTGACATTCCATTTGTGTTTCAACTGGATATCTGGGAATTCCAATACGATTTCCTCTTTCTTTTCATTGGGTACGACCAAAAGATAAGCTCGAAGACTCAACGCGGCAGCGATAGCGGGCTTCCCGTAAACGGCCGAATGTTCACCGAAGAGAATCACTTTACCGGGAGCAGAGACGTAGAATGACATAGAAGGATTTCTTGGTGGAAATTCGCTGACTTTAGTATGAGTCTTAGAGTCGCGGTGTTGAAAGTTGTACGACAGGAAGTAGGTAAATATAGACAGTGAGACTGTAGATGATGAAATAGACAAAGATGATCAAAGTAGACATGGCAGGTAGAAGTTGACATAAACAAAAGTTGACATAGCAGATAGAATAGACAGTCCACAACTTACCACTATTTCATGATATTCATTCGTATTTCTCAATTGAGATACTCCTTGAGCTCTCTAATATCCCCAATAATGCAGCTTACCAACGCCTTGGACGCAGCTCCTCCAGCATCTAAAACCGCTCCCTCCTCGGGAGTACTGGCCACTATACGCGACGAAAGAAACTTCGGATGCTTAAGCAAATTGTTGATGTAATCCACAAAGTCGTCTCGTTTCTGCTGAGTGTCGAGACCTGGCAAAAGTGGAATGTCTACCTCAGTTGGGCTAGTAGCAGCAACCCCATCGGCTTTCAATGCCGAGCTCAAAAACCGATATATGAACATGATTTGGGTGGTTTCCCATGTTGCCGACGACGAGATGCGCAACGACGACGAATCTTTCGACCAGCTTTCAATGCAAGACTCGATTTGCTTGGAGAATGCGTGGAGTGTCAAAAACACCTCCTTGTGGTTTCCTGATCTGGCCAACATGCCTACCAAGATGGGCAAAATGCCATTGGCCCAGTTTCTGTGAATCTCAGGAGCATTTTCCACCGTGATCCCTCCCTTGCGGAGGGGAATAGAAATGACACTTTCACGAATGACAATGAATAAGTTGGAGTCGAAGAACTTGCTGGCGAAAACCTCTACCGACAAAAGCTGCTGGATGAACATCAAGCTCAACTGGGCGAAAATGGGCTCTTCGTTAACCAAAATCAAATGTGAAAACGAGTAGAGACTGAGCATAATGTCTACGGTTCCGTTGTCAACCACACACTGTGCAAGTTCCTCCTGCAATGATGGCGAGATGTTCAAGGCAAGGTATGATTTCAAAATTGTGAAGATCAACTTCAAATCATCTAAGCGGTCGCCAAAATTGGTGGAGACATGCTTCTTGTTGGTTCTCGAGAGATAAACGTCATTCTGGAGATCGATGATGATATTCTTGCAACCCTTGGTAATAACACGGTCGAAGAGGTTGCGAAGAACACTAAACCTGGATAGAATGAGCTGAGAGTCGTCTCTCACGATCGAAAGCGATACATATATGAGCCGGAGCAACGACTTGCTAGCAAGTAGTTTCTGTGTGCTCTCCAAAGACAACGTCTTGAACGTGAGAAGGTCGCCACACGATTCTATGATGTTCAACGCAGTAGAAGGATTCTTCTTGTAAGAATCAAGACTATTGATAGTGAATGTAATCAAGAAGGAGAGTTCAATTCTCTCGGAGTATTGCTGGGTGATGTAATTCCGTGTGAATTCATCCACTGGCTCCTGAATGCTTACCAACTGAGCAGCGAACTCGAAAAAACCAGGACCAATCTTCTCTGGTGCCTTACGGCAGAAGGTAGTGATAAGCGCACCTAGCGACTTGGAAAGTGCCACTTGAGTAGAATAGTATTGGATATTGGCGCTGGATAGAGTGATTCGTCCTTTGATTTCAGTCCACTTGGAGTTAGTTCTGAAGAGGGGATCCATCAAAAGGAGATCATATACAGCTCCGATGCCGAATCTGTTTCTTTTTTGAAGGGCAACAGAAAACTGAGAAAGCTTGTTGCCTGGAAATGCGGCCTCGAACTCTGAACCGACTTGTTCGTATAGCGAAGTTTGGTAATTATTAATGGTGAAGAACAGAGGCAACTTCTTCAAGAATTCTCCATCGGAGAGCAATGCAGTGATTGCATCCTTGCATTTGTCGTTCTTTGTGGAGAACAAAACCAAAGACAAAATTTCAGCCACTTTGGCATACAACTTGCATTGGTAAGCTGAAAAGATTAAGTCGGAGCTCTCAAGTTCAGAGTCTTTCTTTTTGTACTTCTCCAACATGGATACCAACTCCTTTACGAATGCAACGTCACTTTCGTCGTCTCTGGCAATAGTCCATGAATTGAACGCCAATGCAATGGCATCAAGAAGGTGAACCGTCACAATATCAGGGTAATATTTGATGTCATTCACATTCTTCTTCAATATAGAGAGTAATGATACGACCTTGGGATCTTCATCTTTTTTCTGTTGAGAAAATTCTCCGAAAACATCTCGCCCACTAATGAAAAGAATTGCAAGTCCCTGTTGGTTGGCTTCCATAATTGCACAAAGGAGGTCATAAATGGAAATCTTGACTGCGTAATCATCAAACGCATTAAGCAAGTCAACAGCCAACGAATGCAAAAGGATGCGAGAACTGTCTCTACCAAGATGCGACAACATCGATGGCATGGGTTCCTTATCCCAAGTGCCACTAGTTAAGGCAGAAAACAAGTCAAGGACCGGCTTTCTGAGGTAGTCTCCACGAGAATAAATTTGCACTAGTTGAGGCAACTTCGAAAACAACTCCTTCTCGAAGAGACTGGGAGGTGCCTTTATGGACAGTCTGATGGTGACGAGAAGCTTAGAGAAAGACAAGGCAGACTTAATCCACAAGGAGGAAAAGCATCCAGAGACATCCCTCGCCTCATAATAATTTGGCGACACTGACAAGGAGTCGATCATTGCGAGAATAGAAGATGCAGATCTGGTGGTGGTCGCATCTGTGAACAAGAATGCCTCGAGGATTTTCTCCGATGCACGAGCGAAAACCTTGGTGGGTTTCTCATGTGGTGGAATATTGGGGTCGATGCAGTGGATAGTCTCCAAAGTTTGTCTGAAAACATTCAAAATCAACACGCCCATCTCAAACTTCTGGAATCCCTCGTTGAATTTGCATGCATCGTAGCTCTCAAACACTAGCAAAAGATGTTCGATGAACCGAGCGAGGATTTCTCCCTTTGATTCAGCTGGATAGTCATCATGAACAGACAAACAGTTCTCTGACAATGCGAACACAAACTTGATTAAGTTGGTGGTGAAAGTGTACTCGCCTCTGACCATCTCAATTGAGCCAAATAAGATCGACAGGAATCCTTCCTTACCCTTGTTGGAGAGAAGCGAAGAAGTAGTCAAATACGGCCACACTCGACTGGAAATCACCGGCATCAAGAATGAAAATACCTTGAGAAGATTGCCCAGCAACTCCACGCTCCTGTTGTGCAAACTTTGCTCGAAAAGGCGGAAGAGAACTTCAACAATATCCGAGTCATCCGTGTATGCGGACATGTATTCTAACACCGCAGAAAGCTCATCGGAAGAACCACGTTCACACACGCTAGCAAGCAATTCAATCATGTCAATAAGCAACTGCAACTTCTCATCATCAGAAATGTCGAACACCTTGGAAATATTCTGCAAAACTCTCCCTAGGAACGCCCAACCATTGTAGGTGTGGAGGAAGCTGACAAGAACCTTAGTCTCATCGCCTGTTGCAATAAGCTTTGCCTTAGTTCCCACGTTGATGAGGAATGACAATTTGTTGTTGTTTTCGTATGGAGGGTAGAGGTCGATCATTTCGGTAACCTTGACGAGGTCAGTGTTCTCCAGATCGATATCGTATTTCATTCCAAAGTCAGCCCTATCAAAATAGGCAATATACGACTTCATCTCTGCCAACTCGTGCAAGGCAAAGTTCCCGTTGATGGATGCAAGATTAAGAAATGGAGAAATGATCATTGGAAATTTGGCTCTGGCAAGCACAATAGCGCTCTGGGCGAACATATTGGAGAAAAATTTTTCGATTGAGCTGTCGGGTGCGGCTATTAGAACTCGGGATATACTGGAGGCAATTTCGGGAGTCATAGTGATCATGGGCAATGCCAAGGTGATCAAGTCGCATAAGGTGACGGAAAACATGTCGTCAAACTTGAGGAATGACGCAAGAGCATACATTTCCAGGAAAATCGGGGCGTTCGCCACATTCTTTTGAAGAAAAGACAAGGCTGTTTCTGTTTGCTCGACACTAACTACTGCAAGGAACGATTCCTGTGAGTTGGGAGCATCTTCAAGAATAATGGATTTCTTGTAACAAAGAAGAAGCCATGCGTAGCGAATAATGGAATTGGAGTCGTTTTTGGTGATTGCGTCATTCACAATCATGAACACCTTCCCATCTTCCATGTACAGAGTCTCAATTGGGCTTCCGAAATTGTAGGCCAAGTCCAACACTTCCAAAGTGACGATGGTGATTAAGGCCTGGAAAAGTGTGAATGATTCATACTGATCGACGTAGGGCGCAACAGAAAGAGCAAAATTGTACTTGCTCATGACCTGGAACCATTTCTCCACCACGGTTTTATCTCGGGATTTGTTCAGCACATAGATGTCGCACAAGAATTTGAGCAAGTCCACAGCAAGAAGGAACTTCTCTGTGAAAACAAGCTGCTCCACTTCGCTGTCAGCGTCGTAGTTTCTTCCTAAGTCTGCAATAAGTGATTCCAAAGTTTCAATCACCGAAATCAGGTATTTGGACGAAACCACCAAGGATTGGCCCAAGCTGCGAACCGTCGACGAGTATTTCTCGTTGAAACGGTTGTTGAAACACTCGGACGCAAGCCCAATCACCGTTCTTCTCTCCTTAAGAATTGCTGAAGCGTATAGTTGAATCCTAGCATTCTCAGTCATTGCGGCTACATCATCCGGCAATCTCGAACTAAACTCAGAGTTTTGGCCAGTCGGCTCAAACTCAGGCACCCGGGCCTTCGTCTGGACAATCACCCGAAGAGTTTCCATCACGGAAGTGTTGCAGATATTCGATACTTTTTGGGCCATTGTTACGTTAGCAGCAGTCACATCGGCGTACAAAACACCGCGCAAGGTGAATTCCTTGGTAGTTTCAGCAACAGATTTGTCGCTGGCGCTCTTTGCAAACGGTTCAGATGACGTCAAAATGTCTGTGTTGTGAATCAAAAACTCGTCCAACGCATCGGAGATGTAGTCCTCGGGCTCGGTCTGCAAAAGCGTCAATGCCGAGGCAAAAGTCCAATGGCTGGTTTGCTCCATGGGCCTGAGAGGCTTTCTGACCTCCGCGGACGGCATTTGCATGGTTTTTCTGAATGGAAGTAGCTGGTGTATTTGACTTTTCGATGGGGCAGTATGCACACTATGGGTGGAGGTGTAGGAAGAGCACTTGAAAATGCATGAAGGGTGAGGCTAATGTCTTTTTGCTATTATTTCCATTTGTTTCTTACTCGTCCTTTTCTTTTTATCTTTGTTTGTGGTGATTCACCATCTATTTACATGGGAAATGGCGAGGTTCTCAGAAATAAAGATTCAGTTGTCATCCACTGAACCGAGTCGGAGAATAAATATGATCCTTGTAGTGGCTGATTTCCAGTGGCTGATTTCTAGTGGCAAACTTCTGTGGCATATCTGTAGCAACTGATTTGTGATAGCTTTCTAGGACTAGTGATATTTCTCTGGTGACATTCCAGGAAGCACCTGGTAAGCATCCTCGGCCAGAGATCTCCTATCAACAATTCCTCGAGACTACTTCGAGCAGTAATGACTGCCCGAAATTTCCAGTGGAATCGGCGCATCGGGCTCAGGATCTCCACCCAAAACGGAATCGTTAAAACCAAACGCTTCGGTGTATCCTGGAGTACTAGGTAACGTCACGTTTTCAATGGCAAAGCCCTTAGCACTCGACTTGCCCTCCACCAACTTGCGCCATGCATGGTGGCACTCCACAATCGTCTCTATCGTCTCCTTCAGGTTTCTGTATGCGCCGCTCAACGCAAACTTGTTCTGCGCCTTGCCGTCCGGAAGCTTGTAGTCACGGAACCACTGGCGGGTCGCTTCTAAGAGACCTGGACACTTAACAAACACGTCGTGGATATCATACACCTCGTTGGCCAACGCATCGTCTACATTCACCACAATCACCTTCCAGTCCAACTCGCCGTCGTCCACAAGCGCCAACGAGCCCAAAATCTTGACCGTCTTAACAGTACCAGTAGGAAGCACCTCAGAGCCAATTTCACACACGTCGAGCGGGTCTCCGTCGCCGTACAAATCGTCTACGTCGTGTTTTACAGTTGGATCCTCCCACGTTTGCGGGAAAGCGCCATAATTGTGGATATAGCCGTGGTAGGGAAACAAGTTACGGACAAAACGTACCTGGCCCTTCTTGACATCCTGGACAATTGGGTTTCCCGCAAGATTGGTGCTGATCTCGAATTTGGCGTTCAGCCACCGTGGGACCTCCACCACCATGGTAGCGGTTTTGTTTTCAACGTCTAGCGCAAGCGGAATATCATGAAAGTATGACACGAGCTTCTTTCTGGATTCGTCAACCCCGTAGTTCTTGTAGTCCTTGGAGTATTTGGCACCCACCAGAGCCGAGGAATAGGATCTCGTGGGAAAGGTGGCCAGGACATTGGAGGCCATGACATTGGAGGCCAGCATGTGGCTCGACGTCAAGTGAAGTCTCCCACGTGCCGTGTTGTAGGAGTGAGAGGACATGAGCCGCAAAATTCGGATGTTCATCGGGGTGAAATTGTGGGGAAACGAAGGTATTTATAGTGGGAGAATGAAGCTCATGCGCAGGAGGATATATGGGTGCGAAGGAAGCCAAGGAAGCCAAGGTGACAGAAGGGTGGATAAAATGCTGAGAAATAAGACACGAGAAGGTAAGTTTCTAGTATGAAAAATGTTGGGAAGTAAAGTTCCAGTGAAAGGATAGGGAGGGTGATAGTGAAAGTAAATGATGGTGAATAGTGACGGTAAGTGAGCACAGTGATAGATAATGAGGGTGTGGATATGAGTCTCCTCGGTTGTAAGGAATTGACAGGAAACCGATCGGAAGAGAGTGGGGTGCAGTAACTTAATCCGGGTTTTAATAAACTGATACCATTCAATTTTTCTTGAGGGTAGTAGTATTATAGATTTGTTTCAAGCAGCTAATATCACAACAGTAGTGGGAATTAGCGGCATAGTGCCTCCAGATAATTCTTAAGTTGGCACACTGGATGAAAAAAATATGAGCATCAGCAGTCAACGAACTTCCGAAGAACAGAAGAATAAAGAGGATCCTAAAAAGCAACAGATATTTAATTTATAACAACACTATGAATCAACACATACAGAATGGGGAAGGTAAGTTTTCCAAGTTAGCCCGTGGACATCTACTCCTTCTCATAGCCCCAAACTTCCCCCTCTGCAATTCCTCAAAAGCCAATTATCAAATCAAGGAGAAGCTCTAGCACTAATTGTGAAGGATTAGGACCATCGGCTACCACTGGTGCAAACAATTATGGCAACAAATGTGGAAACTTCCGTTTCACCCAAATTACAAAGTGAGGAAACTCTGATGAACGAAATGGTTGAAGCAGTTGTGGTAACCGCTGACCCACCAATACCGACACCGTTGAAAGCAGTATCGTGACTTCCCTCTTCCAATGCTAAATCATTACTCATTATTTTTGCCCCAACTGAACTCCCGGATCAAAGGGAGCCCTAGAATTCCGCCGGCCAATACTGCCGAAACCATCTCATCGTAAATGTAGATCTACGTTATCCAATGATAGGGCCACATCCACAGCAACCTTTAGTTTTTCTTTTGAAACTGATAGCGAGAACGCAATTGGTCATCCAAAGTGTAGACTTTCATTTTCAAATGATCGTGAGATCCCAGCGGTCCCGTATCTGTTCACTTAGATGTGTAACTCTAAATCAAACGCTTACATCAGCTTGTAGATTTGGGTTGCAGATGCTAGGGAAGGCGGGTCAATTCCGATATCTTCTCACCAGCGCAACCAATTTCTTCCCTAGATTATTCCAGAGCTCAAATAATGGGGTTCCGTGGAAACAACAATGGGTAGAAGAATATTTGAGAGCTCGGTAAGTGCTAGTAACCTAAGTACTAGGAAGAGTAAGAGTATATAGTGAGGATTTCGCAGCCATTCCTCTAACACTGCTCAGACTGGCCCACCCAACGTCCTTGTGCAGACATTTGCAATATGAGTATGGATGTGCAGTGTTAGAGTTAGTTGAGCTATAGCCATTAGAACCACCTATCAGCGTGTAGACTGCTTAGGATTTCCAGTCATCCAGAATGGCGTATTCTCGTGGATCCTTTTCCTGGTATGTGGAAAGGACAGAGGAACAATGAACTATTAAACGCTGGTTTGTGCACAATCTGTTACAACAACTTGAGCTATTTTATGCTACATATCATCGGCTATTCTTCGTACTGACTCTAAATTAGAATTCAACATACATCTCCGAGTCCCCAGTGTCCTGTTCAGAGGATGCTAAGACGAACGGCGTGAGCAGAATCTGCCATCGTGCAATCCAAGTACAAGTTCCCATCATTAACCAACACCTTTAGTGAATATGGCTGGTGATGTATATGGATTACCTTTTTCAAACTCAGTCTTTCAATCTTAACAATCGAGTTACGTCTGTACATGATGAATCCTCTTCTGGGCACCAAGATTCCTCTTCTGTATACAATGCGGAATCACCAACTCTCCAACAAACTTATTCTTTCTAACGGTAACTTCTCTTAAGATACACTGGATAATCTCCAGTGGAAGTGTGGATGGATACTTCAAACTAGACCTTTACATTATTATTAACCACGATTATGGAAAAATACAATATATAAATACTTAAATTAGAATGCTAGCAAAGAGCATTAATTAGAAACTTTTGGTAATTAGATTGCTACCTCTGTAGCGTTATTGGAATCTCGAGTAAAGTGGTGTACATATAATGATAGTTTCTTGCGGAGATACATATAACATAGGAAATTGTACATCCGATTCCACATAATGCAGTCTGAGATACGAGTACTACCTAGAGAAATTCTTACATCTTGATGATATATCAACGGCATCACTGGTGTTCCAATAGTTTAATCAAAATATTGGACTTCTTAGCTGAAGGTATGGAACGACTTTGCATGAAATCGAATTGATGCAGCTCAACAGAAAGATGCTTCCATGCAGTTATGTGCAGCTACATAAAGTTGCATCTATGGAAACTATTGTAATCTACACATAGCAATATGCTAGAACTTACCGAAACCGTGACGAAAGTATAAATAGAGGTCTAAATCCCTAGCAGCCATCGGCCACACATCTTCTTCTAAGAAAGGACAAGTACAGATTTGTCCATTAGGTCCGCATCAATCTTGCAATGGCTCTACCCCTACTTCCAGTGGAGATTCTCCAGTGTATCCTACGAGAGTTACCGTTAGAGAGATTAAGTGTGTTGCACACTGAATGGCCTGTGGGGGATCTTCTCAAGAGGGTTTTGTTGGAGATTATCTCACAGAAAATCTCCTTCGGCGATAAGAAAGTAAAGTCTTGCAGTTTCTTTTACTCAGATATGAAGCATTTAAAATATGTGGCCACGAATAAGCTAGCAGTACAATGCTTGAAAATCATTGACTCTCGTGTTTGCTATGCGCAAGATCTAGTCCACTTCAATCAGTTACATCCTGAATTTTTGCCATCAATTCCAAGAATCGAATACGAAGGAAATGCTGAGATGCTCAAAAACTACACAAGAATAGTTTGTTTTGACAAGATAGAAAAGTTCCATTTGAGTGAAGTCCGTAATTTGGATTATGTTCCTCCGAATGTAAAGAGTATGACGTTGAAGGGCAGATATGGAAACGTGACACATTCGATCCGAAGATGGCCCACTACTTTAACAGAAATGGTGACAGAGAATGTTTTTGCCGCTATTGATTTTGAACTTCCAGAGGGTCTAAAGAGATTGTCCTGCAAATGGTCTTCACTCGAGAGCCGACTTCCACAGGGACTTCAGAGCTTGATCATCAACGAGTCCCTGTTTTCTCATGAGAATCTGACCTTTCCTTCTCTGCTTCTATCCTTAGAAGTGAAACTGCGCTACCTGTGGTCTGTACGACATCAAGCGATGAAATCTCCATGTAATTTGAAGTTTCTAAACATCTCACGAAATCCAATTTCGTCTCTTGAATATTGGGTATTTCCTCCGTTGCTCGAAGAACTTAATGTCGGACATTGCAATCTAACTGATAGCATCGGCCGTGCTGTGTTCCCAAGACTGCTCAGAAAGCTACACCTTAACAACAACAAAATCACTAGTTTCAGAAACGTAAAGTTTCCGGACTTGACGTTTCTCGACATCTCTAACAACAGCGTTAAGACAATGTCCAGGGTGGCTCTACCTTCAACCCTTGAAACTTTATTGGCTGGGGGCCAGTTCATCAAAGACTGGTCTACGACAAAGCTTCCAATTGAGTTAAAAGAATGGAGTATGGGAACAACCAAGGACCCTCGCACATTGACATTTCCTCCAACTTTAGAGATTCTCAGTATGCAATGGAAGAGGCATTGGAGGTTAATATATCTCACCCTAACCCTTCCGGCAACATTATTTTCTTTGATGTTGATGGACCAACATGGAGCAAAATTGGATATGGGTCTCCCATCTCTCCGGTCGATGAGCCTCTGGAGCACTGTGTCGTTTCAAGGACCAATAAAATTGAACTTAAGAATTGAGGGCTGTGACGGCCGTGAGTTTTCTGGGGAGTCAGAGATTCCTTCTTGCGTACAGATGTTAAAATTTACTTGTATGAAGACCACGGATACGAATTTTTCAATTGAAATACTGAGTTTGAAGAGGGTGATCCATTTATCGCGCCAACTATTTCCAATAAAGGTGTTATCTAACGATGGAAACTTTTACTTGGATTGTACGAAGACAAATTTTCCTCACGCCGTTCGTCTTAGTACGTCGATTGAGCATGAAACTGAGGACTCAAGGTTGTTCGCTCGATTTTAATTTAGTTGTCCAAAAAAGCAGTCCAGTAAAGGCTAATAAAAATAGTTAGGGAAGTTACATAGGATTGGCATTCCAGGGCTTTGAGGAGCAATGCTTCAATGACAATTGATGTCCATAATGTTAAGCTATATTGTCTTTATTTTGCTTTTTATATAGACTTAGGTGTACAAGTCGTAGTTACTGAAGTGAACTCCGAAAGGTCTGCGTGAACGAACTAATGCATGCAAGATGTCGATCGAAAATATTGGAAGATGGCACCTTGCAAAAGGAAGTTGTTACCACCCGAAGGCAGAAAATACGAAAGGGTGTACTTATCTTTGATTTTATTCGATTCCGCTATGAATTCGATTTTTGGGTCGACTTCTAATATTTTCGTTGTGATGGGCATGATAAAGTGCGATTGAGTTTTGATTAATTGTTGCGACCTTCGCAATTTACCATGAACTTTGTCTTCTGTGTTGCGAGAATCTTCTCAAATGACAAAATCAAAAAGAGTCAAGTATGAATTAAGCTATTTCCAGAAATCTCTCCTCTGTACTTTCAGCACATCCCCGTTGGACACATGCTTATCATTGCATAGCTGATCGTCATGACAGTAGACTCCGTATGAGGTGCGAGCGACAACCTTTCGCTAGACGTAGAGGCAACACTATTTGCTTTCTGCTCACTGCATTGACAAGAATGTACAATTACTAATTCCAAGTCTCTTTTAGTTTAGTTAATCCATCACGTTGGATGAGTACTGAGAAGGATTCACATAGTTTCACCAACTCATATCGTTGATACTAAAAAGATCACTGTATGCTTCCACTATACTGGGGGATTAGTTACAGGTACAAATGCCATCTTTATTTATCCTTACTACATTCTTTTATATTGCCGAAATCCCGATCAACGAGCAGCGCCAATACCTTACATGGACGGAATAGTAGGTCATAATGTCAACTATTACGGTGTCTGATCTGAAATTCGTTTGGCGCCTTTTCTGACATTTGTAATCCATACAACATATTAATGAGACATTACCGTCCCTTCACTAACTATCATCATTTGATACAAGGCAAACTTAGCAAGCTGAAAATCCCATTGATCATTCATTAAGTTGACTGAAAGAAGCTGTCGTATTTTGACACATTCTTCAAAATTATAAAATTGGACTTCAGCAGCAAAAAGAATCACAAACAAGAAGGCGAACATTCAGAATCAATTCAGATAGGTTTGGAGTATCAAATTTCATACACCTCTTGTACGAATTTCCCTTGGCAGCGATTGTGGCAGAAGTCAATATTTTCGATATTCAGTAAATGAAACTTATCTAAAGTAAACTCATTGGGACAATTAGAGCCATATAATGCGTCTGAATAACAGTATAAATCAAGTCAGTTGCAACAACAACTTTGTGTGTGGCGAATCGCCATAAAGCATCCATTATCTAATCTTCAACCAATACATCTTGTACTTTCTTGGCAGTTGACACACTTTACAGTCTGGAAATTCATACATCTTCGTTCAATTAAATAGGACTGTATTCTCCTCATATTTAGAAGCTTCACGATCTCCGAGTACAGTTATGTTCATAAATGGAAGCTTCTTGTGCAAATATATATGTAAGTGTAACATTAGTTCGGATCTGGTAAGAACAAGAGATCTACCTACAATGGAGCTAGAATTCCTATAAAAGAGCAATCCCAAATAAGTTACACCCCTTCCATGCAAGGAAGGAAGGCTAGTAATCAGTACAGCTCTCTGCGTCAAGTAAACACAGAGCTGAAAAGAAACCCAGTATATATGTTATGGATACTCTGAAATTGTTGAATTTAACAAACAAAAACACAAATTGGTGTGCAATCGATTGCAAAGTCTAGAATGAGGCTAGGAGAAGAGGACCTAGGAAGGAGAACGTTTCAGGGGTAGTGAATCGAACGATAGTTCCATTCTTAAGAAGTTCATACAGTAGGAAATCCACTACTTCGAACTCATTCGATGTATTCTAGGCTGAGTACTAATACCTACTATAGTAAATGGAATGCTATGAATTTCCTTTCTCAGATGAGTTGTATCCACCTGACGAAAAGGGCTCTGAATATCCTATCCTGGAGATAATATGCATGAAGAACTAGAAAGGATGATTGCCGAACCCGCTTCTCAGAATTGAAACTACACATTCGTGGCTTGAAAAGGTCTTTCTCTAGAAACTATAAACTGCTCAGTTCTCTTTGAAACACTTGTCGTAGCCAGTAAGAGTGAATCTGAACTTAATATCACCATCCTGAGTTCTCTTCCAAGCCTTGCCCAAGTTCTCTTCCGAGATATCAATAGTCTCAACCCATGGTTTGATATTGTGCTCAGCTGCGAAGTCAAGCATATATTGGATTTCATCTGGAGGTCCGATACCAGAACCCTGAACCGAAGTATTGTTCGTAAGCAACGAAAATGGAGCAATTGTGATGTCCTCGCCAGCAGGAGGTGCTGTGATGAACACAAATTTTCCTCTTGGTCTAATCATCTTCAAGATTTTGTCCACTGAGCTTCCACTGAAAGAACTACCAGTGTTGACAACAAGATCCAAAGTGTCAGCGAACTTTGTTGCGAAGTCAGGATCATTAGTAGCTGCGAAATGATCGGCTCCAAGCTCTTTGGCTAATTTCTCTTTAGAGTTAGTACGAGAAATGGCAGTAACTTCAGCACCAAGAGCTTTAGCAAAAAGAATAGTCATGTGTCCGATTCCTCCAATACCCACGACACCAACCTTGGTGCCCTTGCCAACATTGTGTTGAAGAAGTGGAGAAAATCCAGTGATTCCTCCGCAAAGAAGTGGTGCAGCGTACTTGGTTTCAAGGCTGTCTGGGATCTTGAAAGCAAACTCCGAGTTGACACGAATGTGCGAGGCATTTCCACCCATTGTGTTGACACCAGACTCCTTGTAGGTTCCAAAATAAGTTCCTACCAGATTTCTGCAAGCGTTCTGCAAATTTTTTTGGCAGGGATAACATGTATTGTCGCAGTCGCATTGGGCACCGACCCCCACTCTATCACCGAGCTTGAGGCCCTTCTTCGCATTGGGTCCAATCTTGACGACTTTTCCAATAATCTCATGTCCAACAGCCACCGGAGCGTATGGACGACCCCAATTACCAGCAGCAGCATGGATATCGGAACCACAAATTCCACAAGCCTCGATTTCAATATCGACATCATAATCCCTGAACTCCTGAGGCTTGTATTCGAAAGTTTTCGGGTTTAACCAGTCGTCGAAATCAACGATACCGATAGCTTTGAAAGTCTCAGGATAAACCATTGTGAAAGTTGGCAAATACAAGAATTATCTGTTACCACAGAAATACCAGGAATCGCCTCATTTTATACTCCTATCGATTAGCACTTCGGCATCGATTGTTCCTATTGTTGCTCACGTTTATGGCTATCTCCGTTGTCCAAATCTGATTTCACACCGCATGCAGTCATAGCCAAATCCGAGCTTCGCCAAACAAACTGGACGATCACAACACAATCTGGGTAAATGACTAAAAAGAACTCAGAAAAGCACATTCCTAGTTCATGTACCTGTCACTACATTGAGAATGAGTACAACCAGCTAAAAATATAGGAAGTAAGATGGAACAAGAAAATGGGTAATAGATGGAAATGTGGAACTAAACAAATGGCTTCAAAATTGAGCGATTTGTTGCACCTGCCGCTCCGATTTCAAATATTCAAAGCAAATGGAAGCATCACCGATGCCCAATAACTCTGGAAAAAAATTGACGAATACTTCTCCACAGCATTTATTTGAACATTATTATGCTGCAATTTAAAAATGCCTGAACGGAATACCTTGGTGGTAAGATGGTATTGCTGTTATCGGAGAAATAGAATTCTAGCCGCGGTTCTTCATAATTGCTGCGACACCCCTGCCAAGCAACGTTTCGGAGATGACCATAATAGGAAAGAACTCCGAGAGGACCTTAATAGGAAAGAACGCGGAGATATCCTAATTAGGAACATATATGGATATAATCCTAATTAGGAAGTCTTGACAGTTCTCGTTAGAGGCCAGTAGGCGGATTCGGATTAAAGATGTGAGGTATTAGCACGAATGTGTCTGGACGGAATCAATTTGACATCCGTTCTTTACCAAGCGGAGAGGAGTTAATGTCTGCGGATCCGCTTTTCAAGTACATGACATATGGACCAAATTAGTAGGTACATCGTGGAAACATCTGGTCGGAGGTGTCGGAGAACTAAGATGGCTTTTCAGCTGTAGGCAAATAATTCCAGGATCTTACTTCCACTTGCTATACATGTATACTAATTATTGGGTATCTAATGTCTGCTAAATAATTGCGTATCTTACATCTGCTAAACATTAGGGTATCTGGTATAATTTGTACTGCCCATCAATGTTTCTGTTTGTTCCTTGTGCTTGTTTCTTTCGATTCTTTACCCTGCTGCTAGCAACTCAACGGTAGTCTCAACAATACCGTCGGGCATCTTTCTGATTTATCTAAGGCTGTCTCGTCTTTCGTCCGTGGTCAATACCAGCGTCTGTCCCTCAAACTACTTAAATGGGCGGCCCAATGGCAATAAGAACAACTAAGATCTTTGGTCACGACCCTACTAGCCATGCTATTATAGTATCCAGTCTGAGCGATGAGATGTTGATGCATATTCATTTCGATCCCGGTCACGCAAGAAATCTCAACATCCAACTTTTGTATTCTATAGAATGAGTTTGAGCCGCAGTCAGGAGCGCAACCAAAAAGAGAGGAACACTAGAGGAATGAAACGTCAAAAAAATGAAAATCTTAGAAATTAAAATCTCCGAAATGAAATTCTTAGAAGTGAAGATCCAAATATATGAAGATGCTTCAAGCACCCCTATTATTTTACAAGATTTTTACTTACTCTCCGTCTGTTTTCTCAACGCCCAGGTTCCAGATCCCCACGTCCCAACTTCAAAATGCGTACCAATGCAAAAAAAAAAAAGAAAAATTGAGCAAAAAATCTCAACGCCGACTACAAATACCACCCATCCACAGCTTCTCTCCACGCTAAAATAATCTCCCCGTTACAGTACCACTTCAGCCACCGTCTCCTTGACTCCACTCTCGCCTTTAGTCTTTCTGCAGGACAACAGTGGATCTCCACACATTCACCACCACGGGTTCTATCGGCCCCTTCCGAAACCAAAAGAAAATGAACAAATATAAACATCCCGCCCTCCCAGATTCTACCCGGTTTTTTTCTGGCTTTTTTTCTCCCGTCTTTCCCCTTCCCCCCCTCTCCCCACCCCAATCTTAAGGGTTCTCTGACCTCCTGCAGGACATCCAGCCTTGATTATCACTCTTGCTTAACTCACATTTGGTATCTTCTCCCAAACGCCCCGCTGCTATCGCCCAAGTCGATTTGTATGGTCTAGACCTGCTATTTCTCGCTGCTTAGCCTCAATATCGCCACGTTTCCTATCAAAATCCGGCGTTTTTCTCCCCATTCATGTCCTTCAACTACCCGTACAACCGCCACGAATCTTCAACAAATTCGTTGGGGCTGAACTCCCACCAGCCGGACCATGTGGCACCTGAAGGCAATGAACCTGGTAGTACGCTGCTGAACAGCCCGGGCCAACTGCCTGGCTTTCGTAATCCGTGGTACGGCGGACTGTCGGCCGCCAAGTCTCAGAATCACCAACTTTCTCCACAAATGGCGCTTCTTGGCTCGAAAAGACAATCGTTTGCCAACCAGCTACCCACCACGTACGAGAATGCCAACCAGCAGTCGACGGCGCTGTCGTTCATCCATCCGCCGACGAGATCGGATAATCCTTTTAACCATTACTACACCAACCAGGAAGTGCTGCTCAATCAGTTTCCGGACCGGCGTATGTCGGCCGCTGTGGACGGTTCAATGTATAATCCCTACAGCAACCCTTTTCTGGGTGATTCTGCCGCAACTGCGGCAGGCCCGGGCCAGGTGGTTCCCCCCAATATGACTCTGGGCCAATTTGGCTCCAATGCCGGTTCCGCGGGCCACACTGCACTTGTCGGTCGCCGATTATCGGTTGCAGTTGGTGGGCCTGGACATCAGCACGTAGCCTCTCCGTACCTCAATGCTCGGGTGGGCCAGAGTCCTACCGCAAATTCATACTATTCCGCTCCGGTACCTCTGCTGCCTATCCGGAGGGTCCCTAAGGCAGTCCGTGTGCACAGAAAGAGTGACTTGAATCCTCGCACTCACCATCAGCCGAAGTATAGACGTCGCTCCGTTAATCTGATTCATATCCTGCCGGTCAATGCCCTCTCCGTGTACTTGACAGAGCTGTACGCCATGTGCCAGCCTCAGAAGTTCAGATATCTGAAGACGACCAATCCGAAACGTGTATTGACAAAACCTTCTGAACCAAAGTTCAATAATGGCTGCGACAACGAAGACAGCGACTACATTTTATATGTTAACGATATCTTGGGCCAAGAGGAGGGCCGCAAGTATGTGGTCCTTGATCTCTTGGGCTCTGGAACGTTTGGTCAAGTCGTCAAGTGCCAGAACTTGGCCAACCAGCTGACGGTTGCTGTCAAGGTGGTCAAATCCAAACCAGCCTATTTGAATCAGTCTATTTCCGAAGTGAAATTGTTGGAGTTCTTGAACCAGAATAGCCGCAGTTCCAGTTTTGTACGTCTCTTAGATACTTTCATGCACCGGGAACACCTTTGTCTCGTGTTTGAAATCTTAGCTCTGAACTTGTACGAGCTCATCAAGCAGAACCAGTTCCATGGACTCTCCATGAAATTGGTGAAATCGCTTACCCGCCAGCTTTTGGATGCATGCGTTCAGCTCAAGAACTTCCAAGTGATACACTGTGATTTGAAACCTGAGAATATCTTACTTTGCCAGCCGGACAAGCCTGAAATAAAAGTCATTGACTTCGGCAGTGCTTGTTTCACGAGACGAACCATCTACTCATATATTCAGTCTCGGTTCTATCGCTCTCCTGAAGTTATTTTGGGTTTACCATATACTGAGCTGATTGATATGTGGTCGCTTGGATGCATTGTTGGTGAATTGTTTTTGGGTCTACCAATGTTTCCGGGTTCCCTGGAGTACAATCAGATTTACAAAATTGTGGACATGTTGGGCTGCCCACCTAGACACATGATCGAAGTTGGGCGAAATTCTTTAAATTACTTCAACAAGATCCTTCCGACAGACCCCGCAGGCAAGAACACTTATGAATTGAAGACACACGAAGAGTATGTTGAGTTTGTGCGCTCATCAAACGGAAGAGAAGATATTTCCAAAGCAGAACAGCCTAACAAGAATTACTTCAACCACAAACTTTTGAAGGATATTGTCATGAACTACAAGATGCCGTCGAGAAAAATGACACAGATAATGATCGATAAGGAGAACAAAGACCGTGTCCTTCTTGTCGATTTCCTTACCAAGGTGCTCAACCTTAACCCACTTGAGAGACTCACTCCGCTGGAAGCTCTCAAGCATCCATTCGTATCTGAATCTGCATCAACACTGAAAGATGCAGAATCATCGATATCGCTTCTGCTGGCAAATTCTTTGGCCAATGATCCGTTTAAAACGGAGGTTGTTTGAAACGACAATAAGTTGGAATGAGACGCTCAAGGAAAATTCCTTTAAAATCACTAGAATAGTGGACTACTTCTATGTGGAGAAACATCCATGCATCCGCGGAGTTGATAGTCGTGCGCGCGCAAAAAGTTGCGCCCAACTTCACTGAAAATCGTAACGAATACGCAACGCCAACCAACTACTCATCCAAGGTGCGTTCTTGCTAATCAAATCACAGAAAGAGCATTTTCGAAATGAATGTAAGTACGAGTGCTCTCGGAGTGAGAAGAAGAAAGCCAAAGTCTCAGAACATTGATGACGATGAGAACGCTGCAACTTTGAAACTAGGGCCAGAGTTCCAGCTCATGCAGATTACCAACTCTGGAGAGAGAGAGCAACTTATCGCATTGAATTTATCTGAGGCTAGACTCTTAATTCGGGCTGCGTTGAAGGAAAGAAAGAGCAAAGTCGGCAGTGCCCAGAACTATGGTGATGACGAGGACGAAGAAAACCAGAGGGAGGACGAGATTGCAAACATCGAACTTGCTGGGCCAAACCTGAATGAGATTGTGCACAAGGCTTTGAACTACTTGTCGGCTTTCAGTAGATTCAAGAACTCTTCTTCGACTGAAACAGTCGAAAAGCTTTTGAACGACTTCAGCAGTCAGGCTTCTGAGCCCTTGCATCCATTTGAATTGGCACAGTTGGGTAACTTAGAGTGTGAAGATGCCGAGGAAGCCAAATCGTTAATTCCTAGCATAGCACACAAAGTTTCGGACGTGCAGTTAAAGACTTTGTTAACCGAGTTGAGAAAGTACCAGACATTATCTTGAGCTTGTCTTCATAGAAGATGACTTTCACTGGGCAACATGCCAATTAGCTGTCTTGGGCGAAATTACGTCTAGACCCTTTTCACGAAGCACCTGTTTTGGTGTTCCTGTAACATAGTGGCGGATGCGACCATAAAATCCGTTAATTATCAATAAATCAATTCAGCATTACATTGCAACACGGGTGCAAACATAGTAGACGCACTAGACTGATATATCTATCTTCTACTTATTCAATGCCTTTCCATTATTCAATACTGTTGGTGAAGCTGTTTCTATGTGCAGGACCTCCAACTACAAAGACCCATCTCACAGTTTGTAAATGCACTAAACCGCCATTATGGATAGCGAAGACGAGTACGATGAGTTTGGAAACTATCTTGGGGACGATATTGGAGTTAAGTCTGAAGACAGCGAAAATGACGCTGCAGAAGACGGATCGGATGAAGAAATGGATGGAAAAGTCAACAATAATGTCGAAATGGAATCTGTAAATGAAGCAGATGGAATGAGCATAGTCAGGAGTGATTCGCTCGCTCAAACATTTGGAGAGGCTCAAACAATTCTAGTGGATCCATTGCTGCAGGGCAAAGACGAGCCCATCATCAAAACCGTGGAAGATAAGAAATTGAATGTTGAATACGTTTTGGACGAGGACAAATTGCCCGAAGTCACGTATTCGAGAGAGTACATGGCACAATTATCTGAATTACTTCCTGAAAGAATCAGGAACGTAGCATTTGTCGGCAATTTGCATACTGGAAAGACCAGTCTTATAGACCTATTAGTTCAACAAACCCACGTTGGAGTTTCTGCTGCGAAAAAGGAATTGCAAGAGTTCAAGCCGTTGCGATATTTAGATACTCATATTCTCGAAAACAAGCGTGGACTCACCATCGGCGCCAAGTTTGTCTCGCTTTTGGTACTGGACTCATCCGATAGATCCTTTGTGTTCAATTTGGCCGACACTCCAGGCCATCCAGACTTTCAGGACGAGGTTGAGTCCACCATCGGGGTTGTTGAAGGTGCAGTGTTGGTAATTGATGTTCTAGAAGGATTCACAAAGCGAGACAAGCGGATTCTAGCGGTATTGATTAGGAGGAATCTTCCATTTTTGATAGTTCTCAATAAGTTCGACAGACTCATTCTCGAGCTCAGATTGCCTCCCAGCGATTTCTACTACAAGGTCAGATCCGTTTTGGACGACATCAACGCCTTTGTGCATCACCATGAGTATATCGCAACCTACACCCACGAAAAGCTTGTGAGCCCGTTGAAGAACAACGTTGTGTTCTCATCTACGAATCTTCAAACATGCTTCACGCTACTGACGTTTGCAGAGATATACTTACGAAAACATCCTATTTCAGGATTAGCTAATCACCAGCTAGAAAAGCTTTTATGGGGAGACTTCTACTTGGACAAGAGCTCTCGCCGGTTTGCAAAACTAACTCCTCATGACACGCACAAACGGACATTTGAGGAGTTTGTCTTAGACCCATTGTACAAGTTGGTCACCTACACATTGACTTCAGACCCCGACGGAATGAGGCTTGCTTCACTTCTCTGGGATAACTTTGGAGTGACTCTTCCGAAATCTAGTCGGAACCAGGATCCCCAAACTCTCTTGCGTGAAGTATTTTCTCTAGTGTTTGACAGCACGGCCGACTTTGCAAAACTGATCGTGGCCACTATTCCGGACCCTTCCACAGCCTTGAACCTTAAATTGTTCTCCAAAGGTCTCGATCTACAAACATTTGACGATAATGGTATAATTGGTGAGGTTGTCAAAATGGTCATGACTACTGACAAAAAATCACACTATGCTCTTGTCCGTGTCTTCCAAGGAAAATTGACGGTTGGCACCAAGTTGCGAATTGTCCAGGGACCCTTAGACACCGATGGAGATCATGTAGTGGAAGTCAAAGAACTATTCATTCCCGGAGGACGGTATAAGGTGCCAGTAGAGGAGGTATTTGCGGGAAACATTGCCATTGTGGGAGGCATAAGCACTCCAATCGAGAAGACTGCCAGTGTTTATGGAGTTGGAATCAGCACCGAGCTTCTTAAACCAATCCACTACTCTCGGTGTGGCCAAAAATCCGTTTACAAGGTGGCTGTGGAGCCCGAACACCCTCAAGAGCTTCCTAAACTTGTCGATGGATTCGCCAAATTGAGCAAATGCTACCTATCCGCAGTGATCAACTCGGAGGAGAACGGCGAGCACGTCGTTTTGGCTCCGGGTGAGCTCTATCTCGACTGCTTTCTTCATGATCTCAGACACATTTTCCCCGACTATTTATCGATCAAGGTAAGTGACCCAATGGCCAAATTCAGTGAAACATGCAGCGAGAGATCAGTGACCAAGATCACCACCTATGGTTTCAACAAAAAGAGTCTGATTTCCATTACAGCAGAGCCACTTAAGGACAAAAACCTCACTCGAGCCATTGAAGAGGGCAAAATCAGTCTTTCTCAGCCCCAGAAAACGACCGCCAAAATCCTCAGAAATGACTACGGCTGGGACGCCTTGGCTGCAAGGTCCCTCTGGTGCTTCGGGCCCGAAGATATGACGGCTCCTTCTATGCTTCTAGATGATACGCTAGAAGGAGAAACAAACAAGAAAGACCTATCGGCATGCAAGGACTTAATCTGTGCCGGCTTTAAGTTGGCAGTGAACGAAGGGCCCCTTTGCGACGAGCCAATTCGAAACACAAAGTTCAAGATCTTGGACGCTGTTCTCGGTGGATCGGGAATCAATTCGAGTTCTAGTCACTTCATTCCCATCACGCGAAATGCCGTCCACACGGGATTTCTCACTGCCAGTCCGAAATTGATGGAGCCAATGTACAGAGTCAGCGTCATCTGCACATATAAGAGTTGCGAAGCCGTGGAAACCATCTTGGGCAAACGGAGAGGCTGGACTGTTTCGGAAACACCAGTGCCGGCTACTCCACTTTACGAGATCCAAGGTTACGTTCCTGTGATTGACTCCATCGGCTTGGATACAGACTTGAGACTCTACACCCAGGGCCAGGCCATGGGAATGTTGGAGTTTGCTCGGTGGGATATTGTTCCAGGTGATCCATTGGACCAGGACTGTGAGCTTCCAGCGTTGAAGCCAGTGCCTCGAAACTCTTTAGCTCGGGACTTCGTCATGAAAACCAGAAGAAGAAAGGGTCTCAGCGGTGAGCCTAATTTGAAGAGATATCTTGATGCAGACCTTTACACCCGTCTTCGTGATAGTGGGGTCATTAATTAGCATAAGCACAGTGACATTATGTGCTTAACACATCGATATGTATGCAGCATCTCGATATGTGTTCAGTATACAATTTGTTCTTACATGCTCAACTTCCGCTTCTTATGTGGAGTCTCTGACTCTCCTGAATCGGTTCCGGTCACTTGGGCGAACGTGCCTCGTTGTGCTGCCAACTTCTGCAACTTCTGATACCTGGAGACAAACCGTTGCTGCATGGAAATTAAAATGGTGAGTTTGTCTGCAACGTTGTCAGTGTTCTCTACAGCATCGCTGTTGGCTCTCAATGCATAGAAGCAGTTGACGATGTCATCTAGCTTTGTTTCGCGCGTGAAGACATTGTCCTCGGTGACGGAAAGAGCCAACTCAGGAATGTCGATACGGAGCTCGTCTTCCGCATTGAAGTTGTATGCGTTGATCAAATCGCCATTTCCCCTGAGAAGCTGGAAGAATTGGTCAAGTGATTTACCAGTGATTTCGTCCATACTGAATAGGGAGATCATATCTTCTAACATATAGTTGCTTTTCTCGAAGAACGGAGCTAGTAGGTATTCGTCTCCACAGACACATAGAAATATAGGCACATCAACACTTATCTGAAACTTTTCTCTCCCCTTTTCGTGAGTGTCCGATTCCTCTGTTACGTTGAGCGCTATCTCTTCAGTTTCCGATTCTGTGGATATTGATTCTTCTGAATGTCGACTTTCAACATTGTTGACTCTCGAAGCAGAATCGGAAGTCAGAACAGGGTTGTAAAGTTTTTGGAGATTGTAATCATCCTCGATGTCTATGAGCTCTTCCACTTCCTCAACTTCCTTAACTTCCTCAACTTCCTTAACTTCCTCAACTTCCTCGACCTCTTCAACTTCTTCTGGTTCCTCAATAACTTCAACATATTGGGCCTCTTCAATCACCTCAACTTGCTCGGTCTCCTCGAGGTTCTCTATCTCTTCCTCGCTATCCAATTCAGTCTTGGACTCCCCAATGCCATTTGATTCAGAGCTTTCATTATCCGGTTCTCCATTGTTGTCTAGACTTTCAGACTCCAGTACTTCAATAAGCACATTGTCCTGCTCGTTTACGTCGTCCTCGACATCGGTATCAGTAAGAACAATACTAGAACCTGCATCATTATTGATTTCTTCAATAATAGGACCTTCTCCGTTCTCATCTTCCATGGTTTCCTCTTGTAGATTCAGGATTTCCGAATCATCCATATCATCATCACTACCTAGTTCCTCGGCAAAAGTGCTCTTCGGATTCGCAGAGTCTGAAAATTCGACAACTAGATCTCCTTCAACATACCCGTCATCTAGAATTTCGTTATCTGCGTCCGATCCTGCTAGATATTCCTCGGTGGACATGTTGCTTCTTACTATACGTAGATTTCGCATCATATTGTACCTGGACATAACCTACATATTACATGTCTATGCGTAGATGTATTATACAACTGCCATTGAAAAACAGTGGCACGACTTCTTCTGTAGCCAGGTTATAGTCCTCAAATATTGGTTCTGGCAGTGACCCAGACCCAAATTATGGTACCCACACCTTGAATGATTGGGGGGTCCCAATAGACAAAGGCTTGACAACGGTTTCGGTCTTTGCAACAGTTGACGATCCCTCTGCAGTCGAAGCACTCACTTCAGTAGAAGCAGGCTCTTCATCTACAATGGACAGCTTGGCAGGCTTGAACAACAACGATTGTGCATCGGTGATGAGATTAGCAACGCTCTCAAGTTCTTTCAACGACAGTGAGTCCATGGTAGACTTGAGAATGGTAACTGCCTCGCTCAACTTCTTCGCAATGTTGACTGTAGATCCAGTTAACGCAAGCCTATCAATGAAGATTTCACTCTGTTGTTGCGCGAGATTCTGTCTCTCTCGCTGATATATTTTCTCGAGCTCATCGATCTTTTTAATCTTGACTCCGATCTTATTCAACTCTTGGTTAAGGATGGTTGACGTAATTCTTTGCATTTCCCTCTCTTCATAATTTGCGAACAAATGACTTCTTGCACCAACTGACCCGAGCACTGCGGTCGCAGCCTCACCAAGCAAATCAGATGAGCTATCCACTTCAAACTCCTTCTTGATGTCTTCATTGAGTTCACTAGAACTTTCACCATTGCCATTGCTTTCAATGGAGTCCTCTTTTATCACAGAGTTGTCTTGACTACTCAGACCATCTTCTCCTGCGGTCGCTTTTTTCGTCTTTCCGTACGCCTCCTCAACTCGCTTAAACAATTCTTCATCAATCACTTTTGAAGCATTAGTACATGCAGACTTGACCACGTCGCTATCCACCAAATTGGTCATAAAAATCAAATTGCTAATGACAGGGTTGTCAGCAGAAAGTACCGGGAAGTTGGAAGCGAATTTTAGAATTCCCAAATCCTTATCGCTCAACTTGTTGAAATCGTCCTCAATTGGCAATTTCAAAAATTTGAGAATGCATTCTTGTGGAGTTCTACTACCCACCACCTCAGCAATCTTATACCAATCATTCTTGTGATTTTTGATTCCCAAAAGCAAATTCGCGAGCTCCTTGGGCGACCAGTCGTCCTCGGAAAGCCTCTGCTTCTTTGCTGGAGGATCGGATGAAGCATGCTGATCTTGGATAAGATGGTCTACAGGGCCATTCATAGAACCGTTGGATCCCATCATCTTCTTCAACTTGTCTGCATCGATGTTATCAGCGCTTGGCTTGTATGTTTCGAAAGGGAAAAGACCTCTTGGAGTGTCATACTGGACATGGAACTCACCAGTGTATGGCAAGGCAACCAGTGAGCCGTTCGGCAATTTCTCGAGCGCATAAGCAGGTTTAAACTGGGGATTAACCTGATAGTTGATGAGGCCCCACTTGTTCAAGAACCGATGAACTCTCATCAAGGTTCCGACATCACCAACCAAACTTCTGCGACAGGATGTAAGGGTAAGGTATTCGTTGGGATTGAGCCTGTATGCATTGACCATGAAGTTTCTGTAGTTAGCATAGATCTTGGGAGACTTGGATGGATGGGACAAGTTGAAGAACTCGGGGAGAGAGTCTCTTTCAATCTGGTGGATCAGTTTCATATTGAACCAGCTGGCATATGATGGCACCACAATGGCGTGGGTTTGACGGATTCTGGTTTTGTCGTCTACATCGATATCCACATGGCCCATGCCCATGTCCTCGGTGTCTGACAAGTGGTCTTCCACCAACGGTTCCTGCTTGACGTCCACGTCATCGTCGTCACCCAGGATCTTGGGAGGGGTTGATCTTCGGCTCTTTCCAACGCCGTTTTTGCCGGAATCCTTGGCGGATGCCTCCTCGGAAGACTCGTTGGAAGTGTCGTTAGGAGACTCCTTTCGGTTGTCGTTTGCGGTTTTCTTCGAGAGAGGGCTGGAGTCCTTTTCTTCTGGCACGGAGGAGTCGACCTCTTCCTTCACAGTCTTCAATTTGGAGGAATCTGACGCGTCAGGCTCATTGTCCATGGTCATTGTGTCGGTGTTCTTTTCAGCGGACTCCAGATCGCTTGGAAACGTCAACATGTTATCGCCGTTCAGATCTGGCTGGTCCGCGACGCCGTTGTCGTTGGATTGCGGCGCCAGGGCATTCGGGTCGTTATCCATTTGAAGATCCACATCAAACTCCAGCAGATTGGCATTGAGGTCCAATAAACCAGAAGGCGCGTCGGCCGACGGGATGTCCAAGTCCATATCAAATAATTCCTGGTCCGGCGACACGTTTGTGTTCAAGTTTGTGTCCATAGCGTCGTCCAAATTCAGATCCATGTTCAGGTCCAAGTTCAGGTCCAAGTTCAGGTCCATGTCGTCGGGAATTTGGTCAATTTGATTGTTTTCGTCCAAGTTGGCATCTAGATCTGGCAGTAGACTGAGTTTGTGGTCGGCCATGGTTAGATTAGAACGTGATAGCACTGGCGGTAATGAATGTGGCTAGTCAAGGAATTGACCCCGGAGCAGGTAGAAAAGGGCCGGTCCGGAAGCGAAATGGGAAAAAAATACAAATAGTTTTAGATAAATATGGATGAAGTTCAACACACGGCGACTTCAGCGGGTTCCAGACACTCTTGATAGCAGGTTTGGTGAAGTGCACCCAGCAATTGTTTTTTAAAATGTCCCTCCCCCCAGTGGTCGTGCGGAGGCCATGACGACGAGAGTCGGATGCCGTACCACGAGGAAGTTCTGTGGTGTTCAGAGAAGAAGGAGAGAAGATGGAAAATTGAAGAACGAGAGACGACTACCAGTAAAGTAGGAGTCAGAGCAGAGAAAAATAATGGTGATGGGCGGCGGTGGAATATACGACCATGATGCACAGGAAACTAAAAATGCACGCCATGCTGGGCATGAAACGACAAGCCGCAATCGGTTATGTGACGGCCGATTGTGTGGGGAGGAGGAAGAAAGAGGGTGAGGAGGAGGATTTGAGGAGAGAGGAAGACGGAGAGGCGAAATTGAGGAGATGCTGACAAGTGCGACAGGAAAACCCATGAGGTGGATGGAAACCACAGATGGGAAATGGAGGAGCGAAAGTGAGCATCCAATTAATTTGACGTAGACAGGCAGCTATGCACGATGCGCATGCGGATAGATCCGGAGATAGAAGGACGGGGGAAGAGGAAGCAAAAAAGAAAGGAGAAGGAAAACAGAACAAATAGGAAAGATGGGAATAGGAAGGGGAAGGGAAAAATGGAAGAGGAAAACGGGAGCAAGAGGACCAGTAGAGGAACAAGAAGAGGGCCAGAAGTGGAACGAGAAGTGGAACGACAAGAGAATGAGAGAAACAATAGGAGGAAGAACAAGGAGATGTGAGGATGGCATGGACTGAGATTACCAAAAGACTATGCGTTCCGAGGTTTCATAACGATGACCTCATAAAAGCTTCTGCAAAATGCTCCTGCGGCAATTGCCATATAGTAGTGTCTTGGTGATGCATGTGTGGGTCACAGGATTCTGGATTGGGCGGAGCAGAACCATATTACGTTTCCCCTCGTTTTTCCGTTTAAAAGTTGTACTATAAGCAAATGACTCTTTGCATGTTTATCGGCGCAACGATAATGGTATGCTTCTGTAGTTTAGAATGGACAAATGTGGTTTCGATGAATTCTCGCTCTCAGGACTTGTGCTGCAGGGCTCGTATTGCTCATCTCATACATCATTGCTGTCGGTAACGGGCTATTGCAGTATCTATTTTTGATTCCCTGTGTCTGGACCGATATGAGTTTCCTCGTCTTTTTTTGAACGACTGGAGGAACTCTTTTATTTTGATGGTCCAGTTTACACTACCATAGTCTTCTATTCTGAAAAGCCATATTTATTGACAATTCCCGATCACCTTTCACGTTTCCGACTTATATTTCCACATCCACCGACCACTCTAAAAACCCCAGCATCTAACCTATAAATGGCTCTACATATCTCTAAACATCTCAAAACATCCCTAAGTGTCCCTCAACGAATCCCTCCGGATATCTCTTCTACATTGTGCGCTTCTCTACAGTCTCCTCGCGGCACCATCCTGAACCCATCACGTGCCACCATCCAGGGCTCGGCCCTAGCTGCCTGCACTCTCCTCCACCCTCACCAATGCGAAAATTTTAATTTTTTTCATCTTAGACTTCTTCTCCCAACATCAATAATGGTTCGTTACGCTGCAACCCCAGTTAACCCAGCTAAGTCCGCCTCTGCTCGTGGTGCCTACTTGAGAGTTTCCTTTAAGAACACCAGAGAGACTGCCCAGGCCGTCTCTGGTTGGAACTTGGAGACCGCCCAGAAGTACTTGGAAGACGTCTTGGACCACAAGAGAGCCATCCCATTCAGAAGATTCAACTCCTCCATCGGTAGAACTGCCCAGGGTAAGGAGTGGGGTGTCCAGAAGGCCAGATGGCCAACCAAGTCCATCAACTACGTCCAGGACTTGTTGAAGAATGCTCAGTCTAACGCTGAGGCCAAGGGCTTGGATGTTTCCAAGTTGAAGATCACCCACATCCAGGTGAACCAGGCTCCAAAGCAGAGAAGAAGAACTTACAGAGCCCACGGTAGAGTCAACGCTTACCAGTCGTCTCCATCGCACATTGAGCTCATTGTCACTGAGGAGACCGAGGAGATTGCCAAGGCTGACGACAACAAGAAGGTTAGATTGAACACCAGACAGAAGGGTAGATTGGCTTTCCAGAAGCGTATTTCTGCTTAGGTACATAATTAATCGAGCACCGCGGTAACGAGAATCGATGTAGGTGAGAGTAGAGATGAGAAGTGGCATTTGGGAGTTGGATACAAGCTTGAAGAAAAATGAGAAGTTGAGGTTGTAGACACCATGAGGATTTATGTGGTGAATTTGATGTTAGTAAGTTGATTTTCCATCTTCTGCTCATTAATGGAATTTCTCTTTCGCACTGTTTTGGTATGTAAGTAACAGTCGCTAGCTTGATTACTGGGGCATTTAGACTTTGATTTTCAATCCTTCAACTATTTTCACACTTTTAACTAATAGCCCATTTCACGAGAGTTCGTACTTTCTTTGTCTAATGAGGTGTTATATTTATAGTTGTGTACTTTGTATGGGATGGATACATTTGTGTCTTGAAGAAAAACGGCTGTCAGGTCAAATACAGGTAGCGCTCCCAGCAGACGGTGCAGAGATCAACACAACTTTCCTAAACATTTGGCCAGAATTTTCAAGGAAGACCATTCCAAAGCAGTTCTGGATGCTAGACCGGAAGGATCTTCAAACCGGATGAATCCTCAACATCTTCTTTATGTAGGTTGTCATGTGCTTTTGTGCTGTCGGTAATGTCTCAAGTTCGCCTATCAGTATTGTCAGACGACGATATATGCATGCATGGTGTACCCCAATAGATGTCACCGACAGCAGCCAACACTAATCTGCAGCAATAACCACCGGCTCTAATTACAGACCGCTTCACCTATCAATCATTCACAAGCAAAAAAAAAATCGAATCAAGACAACTGAATGTCCGTTGTAAGATTGCATCCAAAATTCTGTCCACTACTCTCACATGCCCCACCAACTTCGACAAAACTGCATAACGGTGCCTGCAACAATAGTTCCAGCCCACTATCTCGTTCCTTGAATACCCGTATACCCATTCGTGCATTTGGCTCCACAAATATACACCCTGTCACACAACCAGAATGCCCAGACTACCACCTCTATACAAACCACCTAACAACAACACAACTGACTGGTGACCAGTCCATTTGGATAGCAACCACAGAAAACTTCTAGAATAATACCAAAGTTTGCCCCCAATCTTCACCCAAGAGTCTACAGGTCTTTGTCGCTTATCTATTATATCCTCTATTCACTATTCTATCTCTATCCATTGAACTCACCTCCAATTCATCGATTATCCTCTACTAATTTATATTCTTATTCACGGCAAAGTGTGCCATCACTTGCGCATCGCTATAAGCCCTCTCAGACCTATCGACAACTACATCAAAAAATGACATCACCATTGTAACGAAGATGTTGGCATAATGAAACCCAATATCTACCACACTCGCACAATTGTGCGCTATCAGACGAACTTGGTCGGTGAAGTTGTCGACAACGTCCAAAAACGGACGCAACAGAAAAGAGAAAGGCTGGTTGGTGGCGAGAATTTTGGCGTTTGGGTAAAAATCCCTGTTGTTGTTTAGTTGCAAATCGCCCTCCTTATATAGTGGGAGCAGCAGGGCTTGTACCACCTCTGTCTGCAGACCATTCGTTTGCAGATGCCACAGGGTCCAAGGAGAAAACTGCAATTAGGTGTGATTGGCAAAATGAGTTTCCGGGAACTACGTTGCTGGTTGCTTTGCATTTGGAGTGGTAAAGAGAGTGACGTTGAGGTGAGTGAGATTGAGGGTGAGGCTGATTGAGTGGGAGTGCGAGAGTGGTAGTAAGTGAGAGTGTGATCTTTAGAGTGCAATGACGGTGGTGAGTGGGAGTAGTGGAGAAGCGGAGAAAATTTGATTTAGGATTATTCTTTATATAGTAGTACACATGACTTTTGCATCTTCTCTATGTCAGCTACTGGTTCACTCGATGCTTATCATTGGCTCACCTGCACAGTTACGGCCACAGTAGTCCACATTCTCTGATTATCCATGCCAAATCAAAAGATTACAAGTATTCCTTCTGATTGTAATCGTCCAATTGCATCTTCACTTCGCCGCCATTTTCCCTTGAGGTGTCCAATCTGATTTCTTCCCTGAGAACTTTTCATATTGATGGCAATTCTAATTGAGCCATTTCAATTGTGAATACGTCCATAAAAATCGCTGAAATAAGTGGAGATGTTAAATTGAAGGTATTTTTTGAAGAGAGCATTTGAATTGTTTCAGATTAGTGAATTTAGTATGTGTAATAGTTTAGATTAGAAGAATTCTTGCCGAAGAACGTAGTTGCTTCTATAAAGTATGGATGAAAGCCTCTTTGAGTAGACGGAGGGAAAGACAGTGGTACCAACTACTGGCAGAGGAAGATAACAGTTGTTGGGATGCAATGAGGATCCATTGGGGACCATTTGGGGGATCAATGGGGATCAATGTGGATCAATGTGGCCATGAGTGAGGTCTGAGGATGCCCAACAACCGAAAAAGCACTCCTAAGTTCAGATAAGTGAAAGGAACAAAAACGCTGATTGGTGTACAATCTATTACAGTATGGTTTCAGGACAATATTTCGGATTGGCAGATGTGATTTCGAACAAAGTACGTTCCGAGCAAATAAATGATGCAAGTAGAACTGGCAAATGGTAACTAATACTGGCCATTAAATTCATTAATGGGAGCTATGCCAAAGGAGCCGAACCGTGCTTTAGGAATGAGAAAGAGAAATTGGGCAATTGTCACCGACCACCTGTCACCAATTATCACCAACCACAATATATATCGAATTATCACAACCAAAAAGAATATAAAATTAAGATAGAACGAATTCAGCTCATGCTTGCAATTGATTCAGCTCACTAATTAACTCTACACTACCACTTTCACATGCCCCATCGTCAGAATCTTCGCACAGAACATTTCAGTGCCAACAACCATGGCCCAGCCCTTAATCGCCGTCTGAGTATCATATTTCCATGACTTCTTGCATTATTATTACCCTCATAATCCATTGTGACCCGGAACCATACAAACAATATTGGTCTATTAGATACACTTCACCAAAACCAAACATCATGTGGAACCACCCACTTTGGTAGAAGCCAGTTGGTGGTATACCACTCATTATGCAACTCCAGAAAAGTCAATGTGCTTCACTTCTCATTGCTTATCTAGTATATCTTTATATCATAGCCTCTAGTCGCTCATTCTGTTCATATTCACTAACTCTATTCATTCCATTCACAAACACTTATTCGGCGCAAAGTGGTCACTTTTACATCGATAATGGCCTCGGACGAGAATCATACTTAATGTTGATTGCGCAAACGTGGCGAGGTTGTGCGTATATTGAAGCCCATTATCAAGCTGTGCTAGCTGGGGAGCTGGGCAAAATTGCTGTAAAGGCAAAACAATGGACACAACAGGAAAGTGAGAACAATCGGTTGCAAATTGAGCACTTTATGTAAGGGCCAACTGGTACCTGCACATCGGCTATTTGACTGAGCCAAGTTTCAGCAGTGAGAAGTGGCGTGGCGGCATTGGTCGTGGGTGGTGGTGCCATTTATGTGGCCTGGAATGATTTATTACGAGCGAGCTGATAACTTGGAAAAGACTGAGAGTAGGACTGAGAGCAGGACTGAATGTGGAAAATGTGGGATTGGGAACAATGTGAAGCCATGTACGGGTTTCGGCAGATCGGTGAATGTGCGACCTCGTAGGTACTACTTGTCTCGAATTTACAGGACATCACAGCTTGGTCGTGCTGACACTGTATTAAAATCCAAAAACATCTTCGAGTACTCAGTGCCATGCTCAGTGGTTGCACTTAGACGCACGGCGTGTGGAAAATCTGTCTTGGTGCATTCCATGTAAAAGTTTCCATCACTAACTAACACCTTTAGTGAACTTAGCTGGTGAGGTATATGGATCAATTTCTTCAAGCTCAGTATTTCCATTGTAACATTCGACTCCCTAGTCATCAGACACGTAAATTTTAGTTTCTGTACTCGAGAGGTAATCACCGACTCTCGAGAAAACACACGCTTGCGGCCCTCAATTCTTAACCTCAATATTCTTGGTCCTTGAAACAACCAAGAGTTTCAACGGTCCAATGACCGCAGAGTTGGGAGGCCTATATCCAATTGTCCACCATATTGGTCCACCAAATTCAAAGAAATTAATGTTTCCGGAAGGGTTAGGGTCAGAAATTTAGACCTCGAATACCTCTTCAATTTCATATTGAGAACCTCCAAAGTTGGAGGAAATGTCAATGTGCGAGGGTCCTCATTCGTTCTCATAGTCCATTCTTTCAAACCTCTTGGAAGCTTTGTAGTAGACCAGTCTTTGATGAGCTGCCCCCCC
>JANIJQ010000036.1:0-78756 GCA_030557965.1 Sungouiella middelhoveniana | reverse complement strand
CAGGGCGTGTGGCGTAGTTGGTAGCGCGTTCGCTTAGCATGCGAAAGGTCTCCGGTTCGACTCCGGACTCGTCCAATCTTTTTTTCTTTTTCTTCGTCTGGTACTGGCATTTCCTTACCCCTACATCACAAAGCCTACCTTACTCTAGTACTCACCCTGTATAATGCTATTTACTCTTATTGGATCCTCTCGACTGGACCACCTGGCGAATCTGCAAGTCTAGCGGTCAATACCTCCACCCCGTCTTCGGTAACCAACATCATGTGCTCGAATTGAGCAGAGTATTTTCCATCCTTAGTAGCAGCCGTCCACTTGTCTGGCCATGTGATGTCCTTATACGTTCCCAAACAGAGCATAGGTTCTATAGTGAAAACCATTCCTGGCTTTGCAACACCAATCGCCTTGTTTTTGGCATAGTGAGGAATGTTGGGCTGGCAATGGAACAACGAATTGATTCCATGACCACAGTAGGTGCGGACAACCGAGCATCCGTTCTTGGTGGCATGTTCTTCAATGACATTTCCAAGATTACGGAAAATTAAACCGGGTTTGACCTGCTGAATAGCCAATTCCAAGCATTCACGGGTCGTCTCTACCAACCGCACAGTGTCTGGATCGCACTTGGCCTTGTCGCCCACGTAGTATGTCTCGTTGAGATCGGAGTGAAATCCGTTCAAGTAGATGGTGACATCCAAGTTGATGATATCGCCGTCCTTCAACACAGTGTTGTCGGGAATTCCGTGGCAAATCACTTCGTTCACAGAAGTACACAACGACTTGGGGAAATTGTAGTAGTTGAGAGGCGATGGGTATGCGTTATAAGCCATACATTCCTTGTGCAAAATGGCATCGAGTTCGTCGGTAGTTACTCCGGGTTTCACGTGTGCCGCCACTTTGTCCAAGATTTTCCTAGACGTGACACCCACTTTCCTGATTTTCTTGATTTCCAGTTCGGTCAAGATGGTGATCTTGCCAGTTCTATCGTTTTTGATTTCACTCAATGGACGCCCGTCCTGGGCATAGTCCGGCTTTCTGATATGCTCTCCCACAGGCCGACGGGGGCTCAATGGGTATGACGGTCTTAAATCTCCCGAATAAGTGAAGTTGGGAAAAGGATCGAAAGGCTTGCCATCTTCAGCAGGATGGGTAGCTTTGTGGACGCCCCACCCATTTCTAAAACATAATTGGTTGCAGAAAACGGCAGAAGTGCCCGCTTTCAAACATACAGGACACTTGAGTGCCGCATCTGTTTCTTTGCCACACTGTGGTGCACTACAAATAGACATGATTACGATATAAGTTTTTTCGATGATGATGTAAGTAGGCTACTGCCTGCAGACAATGCGGTGCCGATGATGGGCATGGAGTCAGGATTTTGGCTCAAAAGGAAAAAGGAAAAAACGGCGGGAATATCGAGTAGCTTCCAGAACCGGACTCATTTGCCGAGATTCTCGGGCCCGAAGCTGAGTGGCAAAAGCTCGTCAAGCGTCCGAACAGTACACTTATCTCCAGTAGATGAATACATGTATACAGGAGCGGTGAGATCGAAGAATTCTCGAATCACTTGTCTACAGATTCCACACGGGGAAATCGGGACATTCTGATCGGTGGAAACGGCAATTGCTTTGAACTTGCGATGTCCCATGGCTACCGAACGCACTATGGCGGTTCTTTCGGCACAAATGGCTCCCCCATACAGGGCATTTTCGACGTTGGCCCCGGAGATCACGTGACCGTCGTCAGTAAGCACGGCGGCCCCAACTCTGTGAGGTTAGAATGGACCGGAGACCCGAAACGGAAGCTTAAGCAACGTACCTGAAGTTAGAGTATGGAGAGTACGACGCCTCACGTGCTGGATGTTAGTATGGTAATTGAACATGACAATCTATTGGACCAGCAGGAGGAAAAACATGGAGGAAGAATATGGAGGGAAGACATAAAAGACCCGAGGTATGTCACGTGACAAATTTACACACCAGTTATGGATTCATCTCTGAGGGTGGTGATTTCTTCTTCGGTGAGTTGAGACATGACAAGTTAGTGTCCAACAAAGTTGAGATAAGAGTGCACCTCTATCAGGAAGAGACCCGTACATCCCCCTTTACATCGCCCTCATTGTTCGTACCAACTGCATGTAAGCGTGGTTAGTCCCATTCTAGAATTGTAGATACATTCCGTATCCATTCACACCGAGGATCCCAGAGCATGTGATAAAAAATAAGGGGAAGCTGTAGCAATTATAAAGGATAACAATGCCTGCTACCAGATTTGGAAGCGTTCCGCGAATCCCTACCTCCAACCTCCCGCATCCTACTTCCCATCAATTTGCCCGACCACGTGACCCCAACCCACCATCGGATTGGGCCCTCGTTGATCATGACATCATACTACTAAAAACTTAAATAAACAGCCACAACTCTTGACAAATACCCCAAACTACACAAAAACGTCCTGCCCCAACCAGACGTGTCCATGCTGTGATGACCGACCTTTTTTTTCTTCGACATGGCCCCAGAGCAGATTTTGCCGCCAAGAATGATCCGCCAATCTACTCTGCCTCACGGCCTTACGACCCTCTGGTGACAATATCGACGGTAGGGTTGACGAACGACTTAGCCAAGCAAATTGTGGAGTTGGTGGATCTCCAGAAGGCCCCAAAGAGGAATGTGTATATCCATTTCAGTCCGTACTTAAGGTGCTGCCAGACTGCCGATTTATTGGCCACAGCATTGCAGAAGGAAATGGCACAGGTACCAGAATTGAAGATTCGGTATTATTTGCTAGGAGACTTTGCGCTTTCCGAGTGGATTCACGAAAATATGAAGAACAAACCGCCGTTTTCCGACTCCACCGAAGCATACCAAATGTATTCCCCCAATATTAGACTACTACAGAACAAGAAATTGTGTCTGAACTTTCGGCCCACCACGCAGCTCGGGCCATGGAACGAGCCGGGTTTGCTGTTCAAGGATTTTCTGGGTAGATGCCGCCTGTATTTCGAGAAATTGCTTGCCACTTACGATAAGCCTTCCCACGCCAATGATATGGTGATTGTGGTGTCTCACGGATACGTTGTGTCGACAATTTTATCATATTTTGTCAATCATCCCATATTTGAAGAAATCCCGGAAGCATCAATGAATTATGCCCACAAACAGGATGGGGTTTGGACGTTGAAGAAGGATAGCCTTGGACTCTTGGAACGAGAGGGTACTGACGGAGTGCTCAACATGGAGTCGGAGATCGTGTACTACAAGACGAATTTTGTCAAAAAAAATGAACTTGATGAAACGCAGCTGTTTCCTGCCCTCGGGTTTGGCGGGTTAAAGCCCGCATCTGAAAATGAACCCAGACCTTCGTTTAAAGTGCAGCTGCAAGACCTGAAACCGCTCAAACTGAATCCTCTCTGTCCATCTGCTAAGGACTGGGATCCTCGTCATTTGCATACTTTCCGGGTGAGATCTGATTTTGCCAAGAAAGTCATGAATGATGAAGCATTTAAGAGAGCGTTTGACTTGTCGAACCCTCCAATGCATCCCGTGTCGCCCGAAGTATCTCCTAATTCGGAGCCCACCCGTTCAAACTCAACCATTGACTTGGTGAAACTTCGACTGAATGAGGAAATATATCATCCGTTCAAGTTGCGCTACTCTCTGGCTTCAGATATCCCAATCCAATACTTGAATTCGAAGGTCAATTCCCACGCCAGCTTGTCGCTGTTGCACCGGGATGTCAATTCTCAGAACAATTCGGCGCTGGATTTATTGAGATCCAATCTTTTTGGGCCGCATTCGTTTGGGTCGGCGACGAATGGCCTGGGTTCTCCTCGAGACGAAGGTTCCGACCCAGAAGGTACTAATATGAATGACGTCATCCAGAGACTCGCACGAGTACGATCACTCCAACGGAGAAGAGCGCAGTCCACCACGCCCAAGTTTGGGGTGATTTCTGAGAATGAAGTTTTGCGCAACGAAAGAAAGACGTTGGCCACCCAGAAGGAAATCCAAGAGGAGAAAAAACCGCATAAGAGGCAAGAGAATAAGAAATTCTCGCTTCAGTTCAACCAGGATTCAGGCAACGATTCCAGCTCGAGTAGCCATTCCAAGAGCCCTACGAAGTCGCAAGCTCTGGATCATGGTACCCGACGCCGTAGTAGCAAGTCCATCCCATCCAATGCTTCGGGCGGGAAGAAGCCGACACATCTGATTTTCTACAATTTGGGATCTGGGTCGAGTTCCAGTGATTCTGAGCTGGAGGATGTGACGAAACAGAATTATCGATGGTTTGGGCAAAATGCCTAGAGAGAGAAGAAAACGGGAGAACAATCAGGGAAAGGAGAAGAAAGAGGAGCAATAGTATTCAGATGGAACAAATCGAATATTCGAAGGAACGAATCCACACCCGTTATTGCATGCTGCAGTGCACCAATTTCTTCGAATTTACCCCTATGGGAGGTGGCAGCATATCACCAGGTTGATTATAGAAATCGTATATAAGCATGCCTTCGGGCCCCAATAGCTATTTATAAACATAGTCTTAAAACAGTATCCCAAGAATGTTGCAATGACATTTCCAGCACTCTCTTCTATTACTCAACTGCATGCACTCCGATAACGATCTCAGCTACTTTCACCACAGTAGCTTCTACCAAAAGCTACCAAAAGCAAACAATGCCAGCTCTGGAATCGGCAGCAAGCATTTCCAATTTCTCGTCGAGCTCAAATACAGCCAATTTCGGCCTTTCAAAATATCTCCTGATCCCCATTTCCGTGAAATTATGCTACATTCACACTTCCAGTTCCAATGCCCACAAGGTTGTTACCAGCTCCGAGAAGTACAAGAACACCCGAGTGTTCCAGAAATTGTCAAACATTAGCTCTAATTCCGACTTATTTGTTCGCATCCAGGTCCTCGATGGAAACCACAATCCAATTGCCTCGGAGGTCCAGACACCTTATAAGGCGTTTTCCAGCAATAAACGTGTATGGAACTCCTATGTCCGACTTCCCGTGGACTATCACCAGATGGGATACGATGCATACATTAGGTTTACAGTGATGGAGATTGTTGAAACGGCTCCGTCGGTGTTTGGGACGGGCACTTTGTCTCTTTTCAATCATGAAAATGGAACCCTTAGGAAAGGCTCGTACAAGGTTGCAATTGCACCTGACGAGGGAGAATCTGATATAATTTACGGTGATGTGAAGGGTACAACTTCCATTGAGAACCGTCTCATCCACTACGAAGACGGAGACTACCCGGTAGTCCCATGGTTAGATAGCCTTGCACTTCCCGCTGTGGAGAAGCTCAGAGCATCCACTAGCGTTGCAGTAGACGCAGACGAAGCACCGTACTACTTGTATATGGAGCTTCCCAACTTCCTGTTGCCCATAGTGTACCTGGATGTGAACTGTTGGGTGCCGGACGTGGTTCCTCTGTCGAATTACATGGATGAGGTGGTTGCTACCGATACTGGCCCGCTGACTGCGCCAATGGTAATCAGATCTATTGACATACCAACCACTAAGAGCGATGATTTGCAATTGGCCAAGATATACGATCCCAACTTCCATAAACTGACGTTGGAGAGCTTCAACAATACCGAGGCTGATGAACCCAGACTGGTGGGTGTTCAGGGCGTTGCTTCCGGCCAAAATGTATTGGAAATTGATCCCATTGAGCAGAAGTTTCAAACTTTGGCCACCAATGTTAATAACACTTCACTTCTCGATAAAGAAGTCAAGCCTTCACCTCAGATGCGTGACGAACTCTGGAAGATCTTGAAGAAGTCATCGAGTGCTGTTCTAAACGATCATGACAAGCGCCTTCTCTGGAAATTCCGCTACTATTTCTCCAAAAACTCCCTTTCTGATGACTCTACACCGGCCGCTGCTCCTCTGCAATCCACCAAGCAATTCTTGACTAAATTCCTCAAATGCTTCAACTGGGAAAATGAGTATGAGCTAGACCATGCATTCACGGAGATCTTACCTTATTGGTCCGTGGACAAGATCGATATTGGCGATGCTCTAGAGCTTTTGAGCAATAGTTTCAGTCCTTACACACTTACGGCCTCTCTCCGCCGGCGAATGATCTCTACAACCAACTCCAATGCCAAAGACATCAACACGACTGAAGAAAAGAAGATCAACAAGATTTACAGCTGCGCTCGTAAACTCAGAGCGTTCGCTGTCGACAGACTTCGTCAAGCGAGCGCTGATGAACTTCTCTTGTACTTGCTTCAGCTTGTTCAGGCTCTCAAGTACGAAACTATGACGGACGGAGTTGATGCACTCCGGGAGGCTCCCCTTGCTAAGTTTTTAATCGAAAAGTCCGTTCAGAACGGCAGCCTTGGCAATTTTTTCTACTGGTATGTGAAGGTCGAGAACGAGGACCAGCTTAGCAACTCTAAGCCACAAAGTAGTACAATGATCGGCCCTTCCCAGAAAGGTATCAACTATTCCATCTACCAGACAGTTCTCAACACATACATTGAACAGCTCAAAGAACATTGCCAGTTGACCAGACTGCCCGAGTATAAGTACTTGAAGATGCAGATCACGTTCATCAAGAAGCTCACTAACCTTGTGGAACTTATCAGAACTTCGTTCAAGAAGAACGAGGCCACCAGCAAAAAAGTGCAATTCCTTCAAAGTTATCTCGCCGATAACTCCAATGAGATGCTTAAGTTCCCTCATCCGTTTCCGTTGCCTTTGGACCCTTCGGTGATGATCTGTGGCTGCTACCCACAAGAATCGTCTGTGTTCAAAAGTTCACTTTCTCCATTGAAAATCACATTCAAGACCATTACCAACTTCAAAGAACAACAACAGCAACACTCGTCCCAGATCTTCAGCTCGAAAAAGAAAACATATGGCAAATACGCCTTAATGTTCAAAATCGGAGACGATCTCCGTCAGGACCAATTGGTTATCCAGATCATCACCTTGATGGACCAGCTCTTGAAGAATGAAAACTTAAACTTGAAGCTCACTCCATACAAAATCCTAGCAACCAGTCCCGTGGCGGGCCTAATACAGTTTGTTCCCAACGAGACATTGGATTCGGTGCTTTCAAAATCATATGCGGATGTTTCTAACATGGGCCAAGTGGTTGGTAGCTCAGCTACTGCTCCAGCTGGCACGGTGACAGGAAATGGCATCTTGTCGTATCTCCAGCTACACAGCCGCAAACTCCAGGATGATGAACCAGAACCAGAGAGTGTTCTTGGTAAAAAGAAAAATTCTGTCCCTACTGAGCAGCAGCAACAGGCCATCACGAGTGACTTGGGAGTTTCGCCCATAGTAATGGATAACTACGTGAAATCGTGCGCTGGATATTGTGTGATCACATACATTTTGGGAGTAGGAGATCGCCATCTTGACAATTTGCTTCTTTCCCCGAACGGAAAGTTCTGGCACGCTGATTTTGGCTACATTTTAGGCAGGGATCCTAAACCGTTCCCGCCATTGATGAAACTTCCTATCCAGGTAATCGATGGCATGGGTGGCATGGATCACGAGAACTTCAATATCTTTAAAAGCTACTGCTTCATCACCTACACAACGCTTCGAAGAAACAGCAATTTGATTCTCAATTTGTTCCAGCTAATGTTAAATGCGAATATTCCAGACATCCAGATTGACCAGAAGCGGGCAGTGGAAAAGGTTGAAGACAAGTTTGCTCTCGAGATGACCGAGGAAGAGGCCATTTTGCACTTCCAGAATCTTATCAGCGACTCTGTCAATGCATTCTTGCCCGTGGTGATTGACGCCCTTCACAGTTTGGCTCAGTACTGGCGTGCATAATTATTCTGTCTTTCTGAACTCGGAGAGCCGACGGTAGTGTTCATAAGCACGGAATGCAATCGTGACTACGGCATTCAAGGCTCCGAATGGAGGAAATAAATCTGCAATGACCCATAATCTTGATGGAGTGCATTCCTTCACAACCTCAGCAACTCGACCATGTAACTCGTCCAACGTGCCGCTGTTATCAATTACTATATCTGCACGATTGTTGCGTTCTTCCGTGGAAAGTTGACTATCAATCCGGTGTCTGCAATCCTCCTCTGAAAGTTCTGGATTTCTTTCCAAAAGTCGTTTCAATTGGAGCTCCCTCAGACAAGACACTGTGATTATCGTCCCACAAATGTAGTGGAGTCTTGACTCGAACAAGAGCGGTACGTCTAGAACAGCCAGAGCATTGCCACGGAAGTACAAGGCCAATAATTGTCTTACAATCTCTCGTCTCACTGCTCCATGGACAATCTTATTCAAAATGGCTAATTTGTCCTTTTTACCGAATACAGCACGACCCAATGCTGGCCGGTTTAGCGACTTGTCCTCATTGACCAAATCAGGGACTTCGCTCTGAAATGCCTCCACAACTTGCTGGTAAGCTTTGGTGCCTGGCTCGACCACCTTTCTGGCAATGACGTCAGCGTCTACTACGGGTAATCCGAGATTTTTGAATTCCTTTGAAACTGTGGACTTGCCGCTGGCAATTCCTCCCGTAAGTCCAATTACTAGCATGAAGGTAGAGTGTGGAGAACTTAATGTTTGGTTAACCTGGGCGATCTATATGCACCACTACTGTTAGGGCTGACTGGAACTACGACACGAGCTTGAAGGAAGCGAAAAGAGAACGTCTTTAATAGAGGTCATCTGAAATTAGATTATTCCTGTGTTTCTTCCTAAGATGGAATTGATCTTTTCCTGCTGCTCCAACACCGTTGTATCTTGTGGAATTTAAAAGATTTCACCTGAATCAATCTTGCAGCATACGCTATTGGGCCCTCATATCCGGACGGCCTTTTTCGAAGTGGAATTTGATCATCTCAGGTTAGTGCATGTCCTTATTAGTGGATTGTAGACTCTCGTTCTCTCACTGTCGTCTAAGACTGCAGGAAGTGTTATCTTCTGAAATATTTCTGTTGATAGCAGTATCTCATCCAAAGAAGCAGATTAAACAAAGACTCTTGATTCATTCAAGAGTGATATCAACTTCAATCAGATCAATATAGCAGTCATTACTGCCCACTATCAAAGATCCAGATTTCTCATATAGGCTAACGTACTGCATGGTATGTTCACATCTACACTAATCTCTTCGAGCTTTCATAGTCTACGAATTCATAGTCATGTCTGTTTACGTGCTAGGAGCCGGAGCCATGGGCTCATTAGTGGCGCACGAGTTGGCGCTTAGCGGGAAATTGGCACCAACGCTTCTTCTCAAGTCTAGGCCCCGTTTAGATGCCTTTCACAACGATGGCTCAACTATCAATGTAGTCAGACCTCTGGGTTCGGAATCTGTGACCAGCAAAGTGAGGTTGAATGCGCTAGTGGGACCACCGGTTGGGAAAGACGGTAAGTCGACCCATATTGACAACTTGATAGTAGCCACCAAGACCTATGCAACCTTTAGTGCTCTAAAACCATACCTAAGCAATATTTCCAAAGATACAAACGTACTAATACTTCAGAACGGTATGGGAATGGTTTCCGCATTGAAAAGTCAGTTCTGGTCTGATCCTCATCAGATGCCCAGTATATACCAGGCCATCACAAATCACGGAGCCTACAAACTGACACCGACCACTATTCATCATGTTGCACCTGGAGCGCTACTGATTGCGCATGTTCCAGAAGGATTTCACGATGAAAAAGAGATGCCGGACCTTGTTCAGGCAATTATAGATGCGCCAGCACTCAATGCTTCATATAAATCCTACGAGGACCTACTCTTTATTCAAATGGAGAAGTTGGTGGTCAATGCATGCATCAATCCCCTTACAGCAGTGCTCGACTGTTTCAACGGTGAGTTGCTTAATGGAAAAGAGGTAGTTCAGATCATGAAGAGAGTGGTCAAGGAATGTCTGGACTGTTTCAGAGCCGAGTTTCCCCACCTCGAAGATATTCCTACTACCAGCACCTACTTGGACTATGACCGTCTTCTTGCAACAGTGTTGGAGATCTGCAAGGCCACAAGCGAGAATAGTTCGTCCATGAGAGAGGACATGCGTCACTTGAACACGACGGAAATCGATTGGATTAATGGATACATTGTTCGGTTAGGCTATAAGCACCGGATTCCAACTCCAACAAACAAGATGTTGACCAATTTGGTCAATACAAAGATGTCGATTGAGAGGGCTCGCGAGAACATGGCGCTCGAGAAGTCTATTTTCTAGCTTTGATCTGCTTTCTCGCATTGATCTATTTCCTTGCATTGATTGGGTATTCTCTAGAGTTATTTCGGGCATTGAACTAATATTTTCCACCACTCATCTATTCAGACAATGCACTCAGTGCTATTTCTAGGATATCTTTGTACATTGAATGCACCGCCGAAACCCGTCTGGAAGTTTCTTCGTCGTAGTCTTCTTGGATACCAAGTTTTCTTTCACAGTCGCTAATTAGCTTCTGCAAGATTTTCCGGAGTAACTCCTTCAGCTTGTAGGCATACACCTGCCCGTCGGAAATCCCATCGATGAATGCCTTGAGTCTGCGGGAATCCCGAGGAGCAGATTCTTGGAGCGTTGCCAAAGCGATTTCTGTCCGAAACGACATTCCGGTCTTGATCACGGTGTACTCGCCATAGTAGCCACAGGTTTTGAGATATTCAACCTGTAACGGCCGAAGCAATGGGATAATGAAGTCAGAGATGTCGACATAGTTCCACTTATTCTGGGGCAATGCAAATCCATACTCACAAAGCAAGAACTCGTTGGAGTGGGGACCATAACTAAAATACAACTCCTGGCCAGGAAGATATTTGCACGAGGTCATCACCTGGAAGCCAAAATTGTCGATCTTGATTCCGCATTGGTCGTCGTTCAGATGATTAAGAAAATCCACGTAAGGAGCCAACGTGAAGTTGTCGGAGGAATCTTTGGCCTGAGGGATCTCCATGTATAAGCAACGAGAATTAATACACATCCACGCCCAGAGAAAGTCGTCTCTCGATATTTGCGCAGCCACCAGAGGGAACTTATGCTGTATCACCAAATAATCTTTCTCAAACCTAGCCACCACAGTCTCTGCATGCTTGCGAGCCGATCTTGGTAGCATTCGCCACAAAATATCACAGTTATCCACATTTAGCGCCTTCCACACAATTGGAGCCATCCCCAACTCACCAATTTCAGGCTGCATGTCGATAAATGGTTTCCAGAATGACAGACTGCCTCTGGATCTCTCGAGAAGGAGAAACATGGCAAGAATCTGGAACGACAGAAGCTCCAAAAGAGATTCGAGGCTCATCTTTGAATATAATTCGCCCACAGCGTCCTTGACAGGCGGAGGAACACAGATATTCATGTAATGTGGCTCTGTAAGGTGAATGGAAGGATTATACCTTGTGATGTGAGCAACCACAGTGGTATAGTTCATGAGAAGCAGCGGAGGAATCCTTACAAGACACTCGATGGAGGATATGGATTCTGCGGCGTAAAGACCACGACCAGAATCATCGGAGTGCTTCACTATGAGTTTTGGTGAGATGTAGGCACCATTTGATGGTTTGTGGGAGGCGACGGTATTGCCATGGGTAGTAATCCAGTGAATAAGCCGTTCTACCCGCTCGTTGACGTTGAGCATGGAAACTTTTGGCAAAGAGGTCTAATGGTTTTGAGATATGAGATTAAAGATTGATCTATAGTGTTTCTGAAGTACAGGAAGAGATGGGCATCGATTAGATCAAGAGAGAGCCATTGGCCAATAAATTGCAAAACCACATTAAATTCAAATAGAATTATATTAGCATCTGATTATTCTAGACAATTTAGTTCCTCATCCATCGCCTCCCACTATTCTCTCGTTGATTCTCTATTCACTGACCAACTCACGTCATACATAGATACACTATCGCGATCAGATAACTTTCAACGATACCCCAAAACCCCAATTTCGCCCCCCACACATGAGAGTACTCTGCGTGGCCGAGAAAAACTCCATCGCCAAAGAAGTGACGCATGTGCTTTCGGGCGGCCGCTCTCGCTCCAGAGACTCCACCTACAAGTACGTCAAGAACTATGACTTTTCCTACAACTTTCCTGGTCTTGGCCACTGCGACGTCACCATGACCGCAGTGTCGGGCCACATTCTCGGGCCAGACTTTGGCCCCGAATACGCGTGGGGAAAGTGTTTTCCCGGGCGCCTCTTCGACGCTCCGTTCATCACGGCGGTGACGAACGATAAAGACAAACGATGCCAAAAGATCCACGATAACATTGTCAAAGAGGCTCGCAACGCCGACAGGTTGATGATCTGGACCGATTGCGATCGTGAGGGCGAGTACATTGGATGGGAAATCATGCACATTGCTCAACAGAAGAATAGAAACATCACCTTGCAGAATACCTGGAGAGCGCAGTTTTCCCACTTGGAGCCTTCACATGTAGTTGCTGCCGCTCGAAATCCTCAGACTCTCGATATGAGGTTGGTGGAGGCCGTGGAATGCCGCCAGGAGTTCGATTTGCGGGTGGGAACGTCATTCACAAGGTTTCTCACCCATGTCTACAAAAGCAAGAACATGGTGGGCGAAAAGGAGGTGGTTTCGTACGGAACGTGCCAGTTCCCAACACTAAGCTTCGTGGTGGATCGATATCTTCGCGTCCGGCGCTTTGTTCCGGAGCTGTTCTGGTACATTGATGTAGTGGTAGACCATAAGGGCCAGAAGGTGCAGTTTTCGTGGGCTCGGGGCCATCTTTTCGACAAGGCTTTTGTCTATTTGATGTACTCGCAAATTATGCTGGAGAATCCACCAGTCGTATCCAGTGTTTCTACAAAACCAACTCAACACTACAAACCATATCCATTGACTACCGTGGAGCTTCAGAAGTGCTGCTCTCGGTTTTTCCGAATGACGGCCAAAAAGGCGCTAGACGCTGCAGAGCTGCTCTACACTGCCGGGTTCATCTCGTATCCGAGAACCGAGACTGACCGGTTTCCAGACTCGATGGACCTAAAATCCTACATCGCCAAGCAGACCCAGGATGGACGCTGGGGAAACTACGCACAATCATTAACCAGCGGCAACGCGTTCAGAAATCCTAACGGCGGAAATCACGATGATAAAGCCCATCCTCCCATTTATCCAATCAAGTATGTGAATATCAACTCTTTGAACGAAGATCAGAAGAAAGTGTACGAGTTTGTTGTGAGGCGATTCTTGGCGTGCTGCTCCGACCACGCAAAGGGACTCCAAACAAGCATTGAGTTGCAATGGGGAAGCGAGCGGTTTACTGCTGGAGGAGTCCAAGTGACTCAACGAAACTTCCTCGATGTGTACCCATACACCGACTGGAAGTCGTCGGCACAACTTCCTGAGTTCCAGCTCAACGAAACTGTCAATGTTCACAGCGCAAATTTGAAAGAGGGCAAAACGTCGCCTCCCAAGTATATGACAGAAACAGAATTAATTGCATTGATGGATGCCAATGGGATCGGAACTGATGCCACCATTGCAGATCACATCGACAAAATCATCGTGCGAAATTACATCAGCCGGCGCAAGATGGGAAATCTGGAGATTTTCATTCCTACTTCGCTAGGGATTACCTTGATCCAGGCATTTGATGCCATATTGATTGACCGAATCTCGCTTTCCAAGCCGTTTCTAAGACGGGCGCTCGAAGGGTTTCTCCAGAAAATCGCCCGGGGAGAGATTAGAAAGCAAGATGTCATTAATCAGTTACTTCCACTCTATAAAGAAGCGTTCTTGGAGAGTAATCAGAAGAGTCATGTGATGATCGATACTTTTGTGGAGACAAACAGGAAATTGGACCGCGGAGTGATCTAGCAGTGATCGTAATTAACACATCGAAGTATTCTTCACCGTCGCTGAGATTCTAAGAGAAATGCTCTACAGAAGTTGGTTTAGATTTGCAACACTTCATCCAGTTTGTTTGTAAGTGTTCCAATTCGGATATTCTAAAGGTTTGGGTGCAAAATCTTGAAGAGCGCACCCGTACACCTAGGACATCGATCACATTGATCTTCCATTTTCATCATCTGCAGCGACAACATGCCTCCCAAGCAGATTTGCAAATTTTACCAGAAAGGTAATTGCCGAAACGGAAACAGATGTAATTTTCTACATGTGGATCCTGGTGTAGAGGATAACCCCAACAGGGTTACGTCGGCTTCACAATTTATGAATTTGGATCCATCCATGATAGCCAAAGAAATTCGGCAAGACTTAGACGAGTATAAACAATTCCAGATGAACCCAGCACTTACGGCATATGGAACGGGAGAGTTTGCAATCAACAACTTGATTGCAGGCAGAGATGTTTCGCCTGAGGAACTACGCATACAATACATGGAAGCTCAGCTGAATAACAACCTCAACGAGTACAATTCGAGCATCGAGCTCAAGAAGAAGGACATGGAATACTGCATTAATGAGGTCCGCAAAAAGGACACGCTAGCTGCTCGGTACCAGCAGGTGGGCATTACCCATCGCGATACCATGAAACCATTTATCGATAAGACAGTGGAGCAAAGTATGGCCGAATTACAGAAAACGGTTGGAAGCAACGTCAATGGGTTTGGAGGAACGTCAGGCGCGTTTGGATCGTCTGGATTTGGTCTGAACAGCAACCCATTCGGCTCTAATGCCAATCCTTTTGCATCCGCTGCCAGCAAACGGTCTGGGTTTGGAACTTCTGGGTTCGGCAGCTCTGGATTCGGCAATAGTAGCAATGGATCCGGAGCATTTGGACTGATGTGCGCCTCCAGTGCCAACTCCAACTCGGCACCAGCTGCCTCGACCAATACTGGTTTTGGCAGTTCTGGATTTGGAAGCACTGGCTTCGGATCCAGCGCCACAGGTGGTGCATTCGGTTCACAGAAAACAACTTCGGGGTTTGGATCTGCGGGCCTTGGCCTGTCTGGGAGCTCAGCTTTCGGGTCTGGCACCGGCGCTTTTGGCACACAATCTAACACGAACCCCTTAGGTTCAAATAATGTAACGACGACTGCCAATACCGGTGCTGGTGGATTTGGCACCAGCACAACTACTTCTGCATTTGCAAGTTCAGGTTTTGGGGCATCCACGCCGAATAATGCAAGTGGATTTGGTTCCAGTGGGTTTGGTTCCAGTGGGTTTGGCCTGAGTGGTTTTGGATCCACTACAACTAGTGCATTTGGCCAGCAACCCAATCCAACTTCCAATGCCGTCTCCAAGGCCCCTTCGGCATTTGGAACCTCTCCTTCTTCTTTCGGCACAACTACAACTAATACCCCTTCAGCATTTGGCAGCACCACCGTCACCGCCAACACCAATCAAAATTCCACAGCCGCTAATCCTTTCGGCTCTACAACGCAAAGTGCCTTTGGTCAGCCTGCGCAACCTGCCACAACTGGATTTGGAGGGTTTGGCCAGACCTCAGCTGCATCTGGCCAGAAATCTTCCGCTTTTGGAGCTTTTGCATCATCAACTACAACTCCGGCATTTGGAGCATCGAGTAATTCTATGCAGCCGTCAACTAACGGTGCTAATGTTGGTTCTACAAGCCAGTTCGGTGGTACTCAACAGGCTGACAACAACTCCGCTGCAAAATCTCTCGACAAGTTCGACCCAGAGGTTGCTAAGGTATTCTTGGCCACCAGATTTGAGCTCGGCAAGGTTCCCGAAGTTGTTCCGCCACCGCAAGTATGCTAGAATAGTTCCTCATGGCCATATATAGCGTTAATGTATGTGAGGATTCTAGGTTCCTGATACAGGATTACAGCGTGATAAGAGAAGATTAGAAACGTATAATATCTCTCAGTTAGGGAAAGCCTTGTAGTCTCTCAAGTATACTTAGTTTATCAGTTGTTAATTCGTTAGTTTAGAGAACTGGCACAAAACCCTAATTATATTGTTATCTAGAAGAACACACGGCCAAGACCTTGACACACCGGGAAATGGGTCTTCATTATATTCAGTCACAAGGGTAACACACCAACACTGGTTACACCTTTGTTAAGCATCCATAATAGATATGTATCGCCTTCTCAAACATTGTAGAGCTTAATCACCCTTTCACTAGTGATCTGCTCATATATCTGCATATCACTATGGGAACAGTGTGCATGCTCAACATGTCGTTCAGAAAGGACAAACATGCAGTACTGAAGCAGTGCCGTTGCACGCCGCTCATCGGACGGTAACGAACGGACAAAGCGAATGACCAATGGGAGTAAGCTTTTCCCTACAAAACTACGAATATGCCACTAATGAGGTAGTTGGGCGTGCTAAAGTACGGCATGGTACATCGTCGACTCATTAGAGGGAAATACTATTTAAGTCATGGTATTCCCATATCCAAAAGGACAGAGAGAGAGAGAAAGATAAAGAAAGATAAGGAGAACGTGGGATTCTTAGTATAGGACATAGACTCAGTAAACCTTACCAGATAAAATCCTACATCAGATATGACTGAACAAAGTTGGTATATCACTGAACTAATTCACGTGACCACTAAAATTCAACACAACAATGTACCTGGACTGCACACTCCATATCACTTCTTCAAGTTCCATTAAGTCTACTACACCATCAACTTGCAACACTATCACTAGCATGTTATGATCTGCGTGGAATGTACCAACCAGGACATAGAATGCCTCTATTCGGAATTCAAGAGCAAGTACATAAAGCTCACCATCTGTCCCCAATGTGGTAATTTAGCGGATAAGTACATTGAATTCGATAATGTCATGATCTTCCTAGATATTTTGCTTCTCAAGCCTCAAGCATACAGGCATTTGGCATATAATGTGGTTGAAGACGTCATTTTCGGAGACGTGAAGGGTAAAACTTCCGGATCCAAGTCGTTTTTGGCCCGCTACAAGAATCTTATTCGCTACTGTATTCTCGCGATCTTGTTCGAAGTCTATCTCATATGGGCGGACGAAGAAAAGAAATTGCAACAGACTAAAATCATGAAGAAAGTGTTGCAGGCACCTGCTCATTGGCAATACTTCTATTTCATTTGTCAGCAGGCTACGGAGCGAGTGACATTTTGCTTTCTTATCGACTTGTTCTATAAGAAGTTGTTACGTTGGCCCCAAGCAATCAACAAAAGCCTACCGAGCCGATCCCAGTCGGGCTACTTCTCAAGCGTGTTGCTAGTCACCACAAGTATGTCGTTGGCAGTGAAATGTCTCCCGATTATAATGCTCATTTGGCCCTACGATAACATTGTGGTAGCCTCTGCAGCCGTAGACGTCTTGGGAATTTTCAACACCATCGAGGCGTTGAGAATCAATACTGGTTCCTCGTATGCCACCACATCGCTTATTGTGTTGGTGACGACGATTATGCTGGTGTTCACCAAACACCTTTCCATGGCATTTCTCGTAACCTGCTTAACTCCCAATACCTCTTTCCTCGATATGCAGAAGGACAAACTCGAAATGCAACTTCATGAGATCAAGTCACTTATGTCATTCTTATGCCAGTCATAGTCTTGCGATCTTCCTGTGATCCCGCACTATTGCCAATTTGGATGTGATTAAAGAATTGGAATACTCTTTCTGACAGGAGCGCCGTCTGCACTCACATGAAGTACTTCGTCGTGGTCCACAGCGATCATAGGCCCGTTGAGTTCCGCATACAAGTATGGGTACTCATAACTCTGGTTGACCTCCCTACGCTCGTCCAAAGTTTGCTCTCTGGTGGTGGAATTAGTTTGTGCGGAGAACAACTCGTCCTCTTCGTCACCACGGAATGGGAGTTCGTTATTCACAATGGACCGCAAAGCAATAAATGTGGAAAGTGACGTGTAGTGCTTGTGGTAGTACCAGAAAACAAAAATGGTGAACAAGGGAAGTGGAACAAGCAAAGACGCAAAGAGAAACACTTTTTCGGATGCGAGAGTGCCGAACATGGTCATGTGGAAGATTAACAACCCAAAGATTACTCGTCTCACCATTAATGGCCATACTTTTCCAGTATTATGCGGAGGATGCACACATGCATAAAGGAGCTGGTACTTGAACACAAAATATCCCACAATAAAGTAAATCAAGCCAGCCGTGACGATTTTGGTCGAGATCACCGAGTATGTGATGGTGATGATTAATATCAAGATCGGCTGTGGCAATTGCAACCCAAAGTTGAAAACCGGTGGTTTGTAGAGATTCAAGTAGTCCCGAGGAGTCTTGCACCAAAACAAGTTCCCGATCGGGTATTTGAGAAGATTTCCAAGTAGTAGAAGTTTGTAAGGAAAGATTCCAATGCCTTGAAGAATGATCAAGTCCACATAAAACAAACTCAACTTCTTGAGCGATCGGGCTAACTGGTAGGCAATCTGAGGCGCCGTGTCACTTAATGTAACGGTACCAAAGAGCGTGAACACCAAAAACAAATTGACAAAGATATAGAAGAAGTTCTTGGATACCGAGGAGAGCTCTTCGTCTCCATGGGAGGTGTAGCCTTGTTTTTGGGTAATCCAAATGTAGAAGTAGGGAATGACGATATTGAATATGGTGAAGACATATGGAGGTAAGATTGTTGTGACCAATGTCTCTGCCCATTTATGGCCCTTCAAGAACTCTCCAAATTTTGGTGTGATCTTGGAAATACTGTTTACATTCAAGAAATTGGACAAAAACCTCACTGGGAACACCAACAACACAGAAATCAATCCAATGAAAATCATCACTATCAAGATACGCGTGTTTCTTTCATTGCGGGATAAGCATAAGTTGTCCCAGATGATGTCATGAGGCGCAGGGGCCAAACTGGTGATCAAATGGTTTACTTTTGGATCAAGAACAGCCTGGGCTAACATCTGAGCCTGCGCCACCGATTTCATGGTCAATAGTGCCGTGGAACTCGGTGGATAGTCTCTCAACCGGCTTCGGCGAATCTCCTTATCGAGCACCTCTAGATGCTCATTATAGTAATTGATGCTGTCGACATCAGGCCCAAATAGGCCAAATGGACCCTTTCTGAATTTCGGGCGATACATGTCATCATCTGTCAATAATGGTAGATTGGTCACGCTGGCATTTACTCCAGAAGCGGCTACAGAATGGTCATCCAAGTGCTCAGATATCTGGTCAATTATCGACGCGGCATTAGACATCGAGGATTCGGGACTTCCGGTCCTCCGTGGAGAATGATAACCAGAATCGTTTAAGTGGATAGTATCGCCATGTGAGGCATTGATTCGAGATGTTCTCAAGTCACAAGTATTGTCTAGACCATTCTTCTGGAAATACTCTACCCACTGCACCTCTAGATTCCTCAACATGTGTTTTCTCGTGTGAAAAAGATCGTTGAGTGCTTTCCATTCTTTCACAATGACAACGACATCAACCTCTCCCACGCCTAGCGAATTAATATGGCGCTTTAAAGCTTCCTCTTCTCGAAGAATGGGGGGAATTCCAGACAACTTGATCGTTCTGTCTGTGATCGAGCTCTGCTGGCCCAAGTAGTTTTGTCTCATTGCAATAATCTTTGTCGTTTGCCTATATAGCGAGTAGAGCACCACAAATGTAAACACATATGTGAATAGCGTGTACATCCATAGGAACGAATGATAGTCGTCCTGCCCGCTGCTATTAAGGAACCGAATTATCCATTCGCTGAGTTTTCGCCGGTAGAGACCAGTCACATTTCCCATCACATCATTACTGGGCTTGTTTTCACCATCATCGTCCCCGTCTGGTATATCAACTCGTCCAGTGTACTTGTAGCGAACAGGAGAGATGATTGTAAAGGCAAAAACTACACATACAGCAAGAATCTTGATAGACATTTTGAAAAAACCAAGGAAAACCACCGCATCTAGGCCAGCATGTTCAAGCACTTGTTTCTCGTCTATTCGGTACACAATCGGCATCCACCCAAATAAGGAGGACGGTAGCCTCGGCAAGTTTTGCCGCGAGAAGCTGTGGAAATAGTTTGTGTTCAGTTGGTTGAAGTTTGCCACGTAGATTCGGGGGTATTTCTTTCGAAGAAAGCAGAATACCATGAATGCCGATAATCCGAGAAACAGAGCAATCAAGATCTGGACTCGGGCGACTCGGGCACCAGAACTGTATCCGTTATGGTCTCGTATAGGGTCGTAAATGGGATTGGAGCGATTTGTTGCCGAGTAATCACTCATGTTATCTATTGTTGTATCTCAAGTTCGGTGATTAGCTTATCTAAAAGGTAAGTTGTCACGTGATCATAAATGGCAATTTTCTGGGCTTCCAAGCAAGAGCTGCTGGCTTCGAGAAGTTATACGATTTTCTTGAGTTCTAACCCTTGGAGAAGTCAATTAATCTCATGCCACAACAATTGTTACCGGTTTACATACGGTTGGATTGACCCCATATTTGGCGGTGTACGGGTGTTTACATATTACACCACTTTTGCAACCAACGCGTAAATCTCATCTTCTTCATTATGAGTTACCTATATATCAAGAATTTCATAGAGGAGCAGATTCAGATTCTCAATCAGCCCTTAGTCATTGACGATGAGCTCCGCGCAGTCATGGCCAAGAACAATATCAGCGAAGAAACAATGAAAAGTATTGTTCTCAAAGCCAATCTTAGACTCAAACGATACAACCGGAGCCGATTCAACAGACAGGCCGTTCATCAGATTGTTCAGCAGGTGGTGAACAATGAGAAAGAAAAAGTTTTTAAGGTGAATGAGGCGTTGGCCAAAATAGATATGATGATACCACTGGTTCTACTTCCTGAATTCTCACTGGTTGGAGAAAATGGCGACAGAGTCCGAATGATGAGCGAATTGATCCATGAGCTTCCCGAGCCGGAATATCTTTTTGCTGCACAGGAGTTTGTAGAGGAGGAGCAGGGAATTGAAGCTGAGGGGAGAGGAGAGGAAGAGCTCGTGGGCAATGAGCAAGACAAACCAGAAAGCAAATCGGAATTCTCAACAGATTTACTAATTCAGGATGATCAGGAGAACCTCAAGGGCCAAGAGAGGGTTGAGGAGGAACAGCGTAAGAAGCAAGTGGATAAGTACCATGCAGAAGTGAGCAAGGAACTAAAACAACACGTCACCATGCATCAGCAAAGAAACGGGGAGTTAAGATCACAGTATACGGAACTACGGCGAGAATTGCGTCAATTGAATGAAAAGTTGGTGTATAGCCTGCAGAAACTCGAGTATCTTCGACTGTTGAGTGGAAAACTCGAGTTTCTAGAGAGGGACAAACCAAGGGAGCGTCCAGATAGTGAAGAAGAAGATAGCGAGGTGGAGGATTCGAGTATAGACTTGAAGGTTCAGATGACTCGGTTTCGGATATTGATGGAGAAGCTACAGTTTGCAATGAAGTAGTCCAGAGAGCAAGAGGCAAGGCAAGAGGCAAGGCAAGACACGTTTAGGAATACGTAGATGAGTGAAATCAAGAATTAACTGCATGGAAGCAAGCTTATTGAATGGAAACAAATCGAAATTCAATGAATACCTTAAAGCAGTTGAATGGAAACAAAATACAGAACTCAACGAAATCCAATCCAGATTCTGGTCCTCCCAGTCTACCCATCTACACCAAATAAGAGTGGAGTGTATTATTAAAGAATGTACAACGGCACAGTGCTTAGTCAAACAAACCGAAGCCCATGTCGTCATCAGACTCCTCAGCAGCCTCTTCCTCCTCCTCAGCAGCTTCCTCAGCAGCAGCGCCAGAAGAAGCAGCGGCAGAACCAGAAGAAACAGCAGCACCACCAGTTGGGACGGAAGCCAATTTGGTGTTACCCTCAGCAACCAACTCCTCGATGGTCTTGCCCTCCAACTCAGCCAACAAGGTGGAGATTCTAGAAGCGTCGACTTCGACACCAACGGACTCCAACAAGGTGGAGATGTCCGAAGAGGAAGGAGAGGTGTTACCACCCTGAACCAACAACAAGTAAGCAGCCAAGTACTTCATTTTAGAATAATCGATTTAAGCGGGAAAAGTGCAGACTATCCTTTGATGAGGAAAGAAAATTCGGTGTGAGTGGAAAATTTTTTTGGTGGAGGAGGTGATGGTACTGGGTGTACGGGTGTAGCGTGAAGACTTCAGTTATATTAGTAGATGAAGAGGAGCGGAGAGGAGGAGAGGTATGGGTGTAGAGTCGAATTGGGGGTTCTTTGACATTCTTAGAACAATATTATGCTGGGAATGGACCCAGCTGAAGCATAAGTTGTTTTGTACTGGCTGTTGAATGGAAGCGTGGCACGTGACTGTACTTGGTGAATGTAGAGAGTTGAAGAATACAATTGGAGGGGAAGGGGGAAATGGGAAATGGGCGAAGGGTTACTTCTTGGGTGATAAATGCTCTGAATGCCTCGTATTCGAGCCGATTCTTGACCTCCAATAGACAAATTACTGTTACTGGGGACTTAGTGGTGCATATGGTACAAGTATCCAACTCAAGCTGTACCAATAAACATTGCCAAAGGTCCAATGAAAAGAAGATAAATTAATCATCCAACACTTGACTATGCCTTTATTATAGGTAATGATACGATTTGAGGACCTAATTTGATCAGAAATGTCCCGAATGCCCAGATACCTGCTTTCTATAAACACCACCAAAAGCAGTCACATGATCACGTGCGTTTACTCTGTCAATGGAGACGACAACCGAGTAAATGTAAATCCGTACACCACGCCTATTCGCACCGCGAAACCAACCCTTGAAGTCACGTGTTTGGGTCTCCACCTGCACTACCACTCGCACTCCCCTCTGCACTCCTTTTCGACAAAATTTTCACACTTCTGGTTCCAAATTTTTCTTACCACAAGTACTAAGCATATCATCATGGCTGAGACTAGTATGTTGATATCGAAAATGCATAAAGTTGAAGAGCAAATCTCGAACCTGTTCCACAATATTGATCCATGTACCCGGTAATGACCCATTTCCCAAAAGAAAACGTTTCTGATTTCCATAGTGCCAACAATTTATGAAGATCCACCAGACCAGCTGAATCCACTGGAAAAGTTTACAATCGATCATGGTTAACGAATTACCATACCCTTCCCCATTTACGTCCTTTTTCCAACTCCTTTCGAGCTCTTTTACTCATTTCCCCCCCTCACCAAATACTAACTATCCCAGCTAACCAGAGGAAGAGAACCTTCAAGACCTTCTCCTTCAAGGGTGTTGACCTCACCCAGTTGTTGGAGTTGAGCACCGACGAGTTCACCAAGCTTTGTGGCGCCAGAGTCAGAAGAAGATTCTCCAGAGGTTTGGGCTCCAAGCCAATGGGTTTGATTGCCAAGTTGAGAGCCGCCAAGTTGGCTGCTCCAGCAAACGAGAAGCCAGCTGTTGTCAAGACTCACTTGAGAAACATGATTGTTGTTCCTGAGATGATTGGCTCTTTGGTTGGTGTCTACAACGGTAAGGTTTTCAACACCGTTGAGATCAAGCCAGAGATGGTTGGCCACTACTTGGGTGAGTTCTCCATCACTTACACTCCTGTCAGACACGGTAGAGCCGGTAACGCTTCTTCTAGATTCTTCCCACTCAGATAAGCGTTTCACCTATCCCATATAGTATATTAATCATTGATACGAGCGAGATGTAGAATTGAGGAGCTAGGGTAGTTATGGCTATTGGTATCCTTTCATATTTACGAGTGATCCGTCACTTTTCTATGAACTTTTTTTTTATTTGATTCACTGTCCGCATTAACGTCTAAATTTTTATCTGCGGCTCAGGTCTTCGCTAAACTACATAGAGTGAAAAGTTTCACCCATCCTATAAAAAAAGTGCTACATGCCACTGTGACAGGAGGATCTGGATATTTGGAAGATTCCAAGTTCAAGGTTCCATTGCCTATTGATTTTCCTATTTAGTTGAGGCCCACTTCAATCTTCACTTGACTCATATTCCATTGAACGCTACTACCTCACAATTCTTCATTCTACCATGGTTAACACAACCAAGGAAATCACATACGGAGCGATTGCAGGATCGCTAGGGAAACTTATAGAGTTTCCCTTCGATACCGTCAAGGTCAGACTCCAATCTTCTCACCACCAACAGTCCACAACCAAAATCATCACCGCCATATTCCACAACGAAGGAATCATCAATGGCTTCTACAAGGGCATTCGGGCACCATTGGTGGGCGCATGCATGGAGAGTGCAGTGCTTTTCTCTGCATTTCAATACGGCCAGGAGGGCCTATCTAAATTAACTGACTTGCCGAGTGATTCGTTAATCAGAGTGTGCACAGCCGGAGCATTTTCCGGGTTTTCGGCTTCATTCGTGTTGACTCCCGTAGAATTGATTAAATGCAAGCTTCAGGTGGCCAATCTCCAGTCTTCCACGGCTAACGAGTCGTATATGTCGATAATTCAAAAGATTCTTAGAAATGAAGGTACATTGGGGCTCTGGCATGGATTTAATCTGACACTTCTTCGAGAAATGGGAGGAACAGCAGTTTGGTTTGCATCATACGAGGAAAGCGTAAAGAGCTTGAACAAGAAATTTCCAAATCAGAAAAATACAAACCTTCTAGTCAGTGGAGCAGTGGCTGGTTTCGTTTTCAATCTTTCCATCTACCCTATCGACACCATCAAATCGAATATCCAGACGTACGACATGACATCAGGGTCGAAAAAGAAGTTGAATTTTGTTTCAGCATTCAAACACTTGACTGGAAGACCCGGTGGCTTGCTTAATTTATACAATGGACTTGGAATTACTTTGTTGAGATCAATTCCAGCGAACGCAGTCATTTTCTACACGTACGAGTATTTGAAGAAAAACTTTTAGATATATTTGAATATTCATTAATCATTACATAGGCCATTTCAATTTGTACAATCTGCATTCTATTCTCATGCTAGAAGATATTGGCAGCGGCTGCCAAATCGTCCGCATTGATAAGATCACATCCCAACTTCCACAACGTGGCCCAATGGCTATCCCTCACGTGGATGGGCCAGTCGACTCCACCCCAGATTCTCGTCTTGATGCCGATCTTGTGTGCTGCATCAAAGAAATTCTTCAAGGTGTTCATCTGATCCCCTGAGAAATCACTTCTCACGGCCCTCAAATAACTCTCTCTTCCTATCAATTGCTCCAACGATGCACTGGCAAAGACGCACGATTTCCTGAACTTTTCCATTTTCTCGTCGTCTGCTTCAAGAAAGTCTTGGAGTGGACAATCACCATAGATATACCGATTGGCATTTTCTGTCTCCTCATCCAATACATCCCAGGGTACGTTTCCTGTTAGTGTAATGATGACTGGACCTGGCAGCATCTGCCCCGATTCGTGGTTATAGTACGCCAAGTAGTCTTTCTCTATGAATTTTGACAAGTACTCCTTCAAATAAGAATAGAGATCTTTGCCTTCTGTCTTCAAATCGAGCCAAAAGTACAAGGGGCTCTCAGGAGCATCATAGAAGATGCCGAACTTGCTGTCAAATTTCTCTAACATCGGCACAGAGTAGTGTTTGTTTGCACTTTCCAAGAATTTGTAGATGGGATCAAAGTACACACTGTCGAGGGTGTTTTCAGGATGCAAATAGATCTGGTTGTGTCCCACGTAAATCTCTTCTGACGAGAACTTTGCCGTGGTTGAAGTGGTTGTGTCGCTGACTGTATAATCTTCTTGGAAATGCCATATATCTCCTTCTACGCTCACACACCCATACAGCAAGGCGTCCAACAACGGTCTTTTACGCCAGTAATCATTGTGGGAATGGATTGGTTTCAAATGGACGTCACGTGTTAGACTTTCGATGGTTTCTGTGTTGCACTGGCCAATATTTGTGTTTGCAATATGAGGTCTAAAAACGTTAATCATGATGGATATCCGAGCTGAGAATGGTAATATTTGGGTAGTTAAATTTGGACAAGAATAGGATAATTGTGCCTTGGGAATTGCTAAAGAAAAACAAAGATTGCAAGGAGACTAAATTTGATAAGTAGATGCTATTTTTACTATTTGGGCCCACGTGAATTTCGGCGAAAGGTTCGGCGAATCCGGCAGAATGCGACCATGAAATACTCAAATTCTCCTCTATTTCATGTTGTGAAGGATCTCATCCAAATAGTGGCTGATCTTATTGACGTTGGAGATAGTATCCTGCTGCAAGCTTTTTAGCGTGTCGTATTGTGCCCGAAAGCGGAGAAAATCACTAACACGTTCAAAAGACTTGAGAAGGGAGTCTTTCTCAAATCCCTTCAATACTGTTGAGGATACCTCAACGTCGAAACTGTATTCTTTCTCGACTTTTAGCATCACCATTTTGGACTTGAAGCCTTCCACCTGGATCTCGAAAAAGTTACGGAGAACAATCAAACTGGGGATAATACCCATCAACAAACTAGCACTAACAATGCTGAAATCGCATGCCTTTAGCCAAGCCGAATTACCTCTGGAAATAAGCTCATGCGATGCGAACCAATCCCGCGTAGCGTCCAATGAGGTGACCCCATACAAGACACCAAAGCGTGCGGATGTTTCTGAAGGTATAATACCGAGATGGATGTTGAGAAGATCAACAGTTCTGATTGTATCCTCGATAACTTCGATCAAACAAGACCATTGAAAGTCATCCATATGAGCGAGAAGCGACGGAAGCTCTTCCAAATTGATAAGGTTATTGATGGATAACGCATTCAATCTGGGGATATAATCCTCAGAATCGTCTGAGTTTGACTTGAGTGAATGGACCTTCATGGTAGAGCGGGTGAGTGCTTCGAAAGCTAACAAGTGGTTGATGAAGTGACACCTCTGGATGGTGCTTGCGTAGAGGATCAAGAAATTGGCCCACAAGTAGTGGGCATTCAAGATCAACACGTCGTCTCGGATTAAGTACAACCTCTCTCGGAGCATTGTCTTGAATTGTGGATCGAGAACCAAATTGTCCTTGGACAACTCATTGGTGGAGATCTTATCCATCACCTGTTGAAGTATCAGAGCAGCTTTTATTGGCGTTGTGGAGTCTTCACAGATTCCTCTTTGGAGATCGTCCCACGAGCCTCTTCTGGAATCCTGACACTTAACATAGCGCTCGTTTGTAACTGGAAGAGGGAATTTCCGTTCGTTGAAGTCATTGATATCAGCACGCATAATGAAGTTATCGTTTCTCAACATGAAAAGCTTACAGTATGGACGACCCTGCCTCAAGCGCAAAACTTGCGACTCAATCCAGTAGATCCATATCATCCTGATTAATGCTTCATGCTCGTACCGCTTCCGGGAATTCAAACTACTGGAAGATTGCAATACTTCAAGGTATCGATTCTCTTGGATGATTTCATACATCTTATCGCGGATGTCAACAGAATTATGGAAATTGTCTCTGACCTTTGAAGTTTGATGGATCAAGGTGTAGCAGAGAAGCATGCCAAAGTCATTCAAATTATCCCAGAACCGTTCCATATGACCTAGCCAATAGGATTCGCTCTGCTCAAATGGCCATTTGCGCTTTGTGCATACAACAGAGATTATGGCATGGATGATGGAGCTGTCGGAGTTGAGTGCCAACCTCTTCAAGAAAAGATTCTTGTTAGGTAGCAATACAAGGTTTGGGTTAGAATATGTGAAGTAGAAATCGAACACCTCGGACAAGACTGACCATTGAGGAAGACTATTTTCTTCAAGTTCGCGGTCACTGAATGATTCGGGCCGAATGGAAGCTATTTTCATGTCGGTTGCAGTGGAATTCGGAGATATTGATCGAGCTCCACAAATTGCAGGGACTGAAGAGACTTGATCTCCGGCAGTACTAGTTTCAGGTAAATTGATCGATGCCGAAGTGTCTGAAGCTTTGGATTTCTCCAAATCTGGAGGAGCAAGTGACATTTTCGAATTGGTAGCAGAATTAGAATCGACAGAAGCAGGTCTAACATTACAATCAGGTTTTTGCCAATGATTTGGAGACCCAGACTGTAGCTCTTGAAGAGTTACATTGGATTCACGAGAATGATGGTTGCTACCTGTTGCAGAACCTAGAGCAGGTTTAGACTCGAAATCTGTCGACGATGAACCTTGTGGAGGCGGAAGCCCAAATGGTGAATGCAGAAGATGTTGTGGTGGTGGATGTGGAGGTTGATGTTGATGGAGGTGGTGGTGTGGAAGTAGAGGGTTGTGGAAATGCGGAGGATAGAAGTAGTCACCCATTCTATACATGTGTGGTGGCGGCGGTGGTGGTGGAGGAGGGGCGGGAGGATGTGAGGGGAAATGATGGCCAGGGGATCCATGATGATATGGCGGAGGATGCATGCTTGGAGGTGGATGAGCAAAATGCGGAGGATGGTGAGGAAAATGGTGATCTAGCTGATGCGGATAACGGCCGTTGAACTTTTGTGCACCAAACCCGTAAGGACCAGGGCCACCATGAATCAGTCCACCAGCGAAATCATAAAGATTACCTGTCGAAGAAACTTCGCTCGGCTCATACTGAGGCTTGGGAAGCCTTTGGGTACCATCAAAGGAAAGGTACAGAGATCTTGGAGACAGATGCTTGAGCTTGTTCAGATCGTCCAACATGTAGCGATGCGAGCTATGGCTGGAGGGGACCGAAGAAGATACATTCGAGTTTTCAACTGGAAGCGATTTGGACAGCTCTGAGTGCATTTCCAATTTCATGAGTTTGGAACCCGTCTCGGAATTGGGATTATCGATGGTCCGTTTCCGCCGGCGTCCACCACGCAAACTCTGGACAAAAACACAATCGATACCCAAGAATCTGCAATTGGAGCACATCGGCGGAGCATTGGGAGCCTTCGTCAGTAGTGACTCTCCATCACACTTAATTTTCTTTTCTCGACAAGAGAGACATGCTCTGCGAGCCACGGGCCGTTTGGAGCTAGACTTTCGAGACTCGCTGGCGTCAGACGAACCAATAGATGCCGTATGATTGTCGGACGCTTCATCTGGGTTAGGCAGGTTCTGTCGGAATTCCATGATTAGTTTGTACTTCGAGAATTATCATGAATGGGATAAATGAAATGACGAGTAGGAGCGTACGCTAGGGAGAGACTCTGATCAAACTAGCGAACCAAGCGATTGACGGGAGGGAGAATCGAGCAACGGATCAGGCTAAACACAATCTCAGATGGAGTTAAGTATTGCTGATTGTGGACCGGCTATTAGCAGCAGGGGAGCAGTTTTTCTGTGCTCAAGAAGGATAGAATGGCACCTCTAGCGCGTTTATAAACCGTCGACTATCAAAAACGGCGCCGATCGGCGTGAATGTGGTAGTTCTGGATTGATAGTCACCGGATGACGATGTTCACACCCAGGGAAATGATCGCGGAGGGAGCAGCAGGAGGCAGCCGAGAGTTTAAAAGCAACGCCAGGGTCACAATCAACACGTTGACGCTATAACAATAGCGAAAACCAAAAAAAGACGTGAAAAGAGCCGTCTCTTTCAACATCGACTTCGAGGTTCGATTTCTTATGCATGACAAATGGTAGTTCTGCAGGAGACGAGGCCCGCAAGGGCACCGGCATCGGAAATTCGGGTAAGCAAAAAGTGGGGCTGGGTCCCCCAAGATTTATGGCTAGGGACTTCAAAATGGTTAGATTACGAGGGGCAACTACAATAAGGGAGATGGGGAGATTCTTGTGAGGTTTTGGAAGTAAACGCTAACAATTCGAAATCTCCAACCGAAAATGCCGTTAGTGCGCAGGAAGTCAATTATTGGCCAGCAGGAAGCAACCAACCGGCAGAATACTAACCACAGTAAAAAATATTCACCGAGCGGTCAGCATTTTGAAAAGAATCTAGGGGAGAGGCAGGAGAGAAAAAATGAAAAAAGAAACGAGTAGGGAAAGAATTCTCGTGCCTCAGTAAGCCTTCCAGTTACGAGAAGATGCCGCACCGGTTTCTGGAAACGGACCCCTTTCATGCCATCCGAAATGACACAGTGAGCCATTCTCAGAGTGGGGCTGAGCCACACACTATTTTTAGTGTCGATGTCCGAAACTAAGCACGAACCGAGACAATGGAGTAGTACACATTGAAATGAGGCTGACACAACTTTCGCAATGCCAAGCGAATAGATAACAACCGTCATGGTAGAGATGTAGCCCATTTGTAGATATCTGGGGGGATCTCGTATTGTATTCTTGGCTTGGGAACGACCCACCTTTTTCTTTTCCGGTTTTGAAAGTTTGGTGTTCCGTTTACGAAATATTGGTGGAAGCCGCAAGTCTGCATGGCAATGATCTAATGCAAGAATCGGCAACTGGATGCGGAGTTCCGTTTATATTTCGGGCAGGACAACACTCTCGTTGATGGAGATTTCGGAGATTATCGTGCACGCCGGCTAGCCGCACGGCACGGTTCGCTATATGAAACGCAGGACGGTAGATCCAACAATAGGAAAGATCGAGGACGAATTTTATTGTTGGAAGCAAGAAAGTTTATGTAAAAGTGTGAAGCTAGTTGAAGGCGGGTAAATTGACGGGTGTGAAATGATATAATGTAGACACAACGTTTAGTAGGGTGGAATAGTGCTGACACAACGTTAACTAAAAATTGCTAGAACCAAGAGAACTCAAAAGACACAAAGTAATCAGTTGCAGAAAGATTAGTGAGACATTCCCAATAGTAACTACTCTCGTCGACTAATTGGGAAATAGTCGACAGTATGTAGAAAAAATATCCCTCGTTCCTCTCCCTATACTCCACCACTTCCCCAATCTAAAAATAATCACCATTCATTTCTATTTTAAGCCCTAAGGCCCTTTCTCACCTTCGTACCCTTGAGAATGGCTACAAGCCGAACACTCCCACTCAAAAGTTCCTCCTTGAAGTAGAACAAGAAAGCAGCGGTCGAAATCGATTGGACCAACTTGATGCCCAACCCACGGTACAACCCTTCAAGGCCCTCCTCTTTGACAATTTTCTTGATCTCCTGAACCATAGAGAGCTCGACTTCCTCCGATGAAGTCTTCTCCAACTTCTTTTTCTTAACGTGCATCCGGGACTTCAACGTAATGTATGGATATGTAAGAGAAGTTGCAACCAATTTTCCAAAAGCACCAATGAAAAACGCCTTGATGGCGTTGAACGACGCTGCGCCATTGGTGGCCACAATCACGTTCTTGACTTGCTCAAATATGGTATACTGAATGATTGGGTTGATCACCAATACTAACGCAGGGAGAACGCCAGCAAACAACGTCCCCACGCCGTCAGTCTCGATGATTTCCAAGATTGTCTTCATGGCCGACTGAGACGAGACATTGTGCTCCTTTGCCTTGGTCATCATTCTGGTGTTGGCAACCCAGAATGGGTTTGTTCCGATTACAGTGATAGCACCGGCAACTGCCCCAGTGATAATCGACTGGATCGTAGACAATCCCCGCGGCTTCCTTCCCGGGGACCTGTTTGCTCGCAAGAAAACGTTGGAGGTGAATTCGTAGAAGTAGTAGTAGATGAAGTTAGATAAAGTGATTCCATACAAAGCGCTTTCAAGTCCCGAGTACAACCCCAGAATACCCTTCTCCTTCAATATTTGCCGAGCAGCTGACGTCGACAGCACCTCTTCCCCGTCATCAGCATCTTCTTTCTTCTTCTTGGTGGTTTGAGCCAATGTCGACAATGTCACCAATGGATAAGTGACTATCATAGACAATGCGCCACCTCCGGCACCAGAAAGGGCGTGAGCAAGTTCGTCGTCACCAGCCATGATACTTTTCTATTTCTGTTTTGTTGATGTTAACCGGCTAGGTACTTTAGACCGTGCAGAATGATGTTAACTATAAACACTAACTTGTGGTTTGAGGAACTGTTCGCAGGCGATTAGTTCAGGTTGTAATGTTGAAGTGCTATATGAAGCGATATCAATGCGGTTAATAATATAAAAAGAATTTGTGATCGAACGGTGGAATCGATACAAGTAGATCCGAGGTTCACCGTCACATGTTTTGTGGGGAAACTCCAAACATCTGGTTTGGTGAAAGACACACCCGTACACCACATAGTGGATGGAGCCGGAGGAACGGGCCGAGTTGGGTGGATTCGAGGATCTAGCCAACGGTTAGGACTTGTGGTGTGGGGCATATTCGGGAGTTAGATAGGGTTTTGATATTGTGAATTTCCGTCGCGTTTGTGTTGAGGATGCCGAGGAGTTCTATCATTCGCGATACGAAAATTGACCTTGCAAGAGGATGGAAATAACCACTTTAAGGTAGGAGGCTAATTTTAATCTTTTGAAATAATTCTGTTCTATGGATAATATTACCTTGAGATGAGTTTGCATTCCGACGTAAAGAGGAAATCGACGTGTTAGAAGAATCAATGTGTTATAGAATTGGCAAGCACTGACAAAACTGAATTGAAAAAGTGCTAAGAAACTCACTTTGAAAGTGTCAGCAAAAGTATTACCCAATAGGTAATGATATTCCATGATGATCAAAGTCCATTGCAAATTCATATAACTTCTATCATCAACAAAGGAGGACTTCAACCGGATAACTAACCAATTGGTATTGGGTTCTTACAATCAGAAATAAGAGGGTTTGTTTTCCTAAATATTTCTTCACGGGATACATAAAACTCTTCAGTTCAAACTCATATCCAGCAATTAACACAATATCATCACCGACTCCAAAAGCATTAAGAAGGTATGGAACTTAAAATTCAACCATTCAAGCAAGGTTTTAATTGCAAAAATGAAAGCTGCTTCAAATGCCTTCAAAATTCGATATGTTGTCAAGCCGGAGATTCTATGAAACCTTTTCCCGTCATTTTATGATTCACGTTGAAGTGGTGGAGCCGCCAAAGTCCTCCCATAGTTAAGCCATAGTTAGGCCATAGGCCATAGTTAAGCCATAGTAAAGCACCCAGACGCATAAGAAATTAGAAGAGCAATAGAAATACATGCTTCGAGATCCGAATTATTCGTTAATAGATTGGAATGATAAATTGGTGATATGGTTCTCCTTTGAACCACAGATTTATGTATCATGGAGACACATTGAAGACAGTTTTGTTTGGCAGAAAGATTCGAATATCTTGAAATGAGAGATTCTCTGTTATATCCTTGATTCGCTGAAAGGAAATCTTCTTCATTCTATTTCATCCGAATTCTGGATGAGGTAAGATGCTCTTGGCCAAACAAGTGTCTCTGCTACGCTCTGATTCATTTAAATAAATTCATCGTAGTTACTTGCTGATTCTGTATCCTTTTCAAACGATAAATGAGAATGACATAATTGTTTCAGCAAATTAGTATAACAAATCTACATTCTACATCACCAAAATTGTCCCCAACCTCCCCCAACTTCCTATCGCACCACCCACCTACTGCCCACCTTGACCATTCGTTCTATCGTATGTTCCTATATACATTATGCGAGACCGGCCCAGCCCGGCCAAATGCTTTCTCTCTACACATCAACCTTCCTCAGCTTCTGCAAGACCTCCTCAGTAATAGCTTCAAGCGATGTGCTACCCAGAAGCAATTTCTCCTCGACAAAAAGTTCAGCAGCCTTCTTTCCATGCACAAACGTCACCGCACCCACCAACGCATACATCATCTGTGCACTTACTTTCAACTCACCGCTCTGTTCAAAGCTCAACTGCGAGTTGTAAGACTTCCAGAACATGATAGTATTCAACTTGGCGTTCTTTGCAAACACTCCCAATGCCATTCTTCCCCCCAACTCCTTGGCCATGGGCGTTCCCAACACGTCCAAGTTCTTGCCGTTGACCGCAAGCTCGTTTTCCGTCTTTTTGCTCACTACGTATTTGGCCAACATCAAGTTCAACAACTTGGAGCCCATGGTGCTCAACTTCTCGTTGTACGGCTTGATTCCGTTTCCAAACGATTTGTGGGTCAAGACCTGCAAGGCCAAGTCGTCTGGGATCGCGTATTTATCCAGCAAGAACTGTTTGATATGCTTCAAGTTCTGTGGATCTGTGCCGTGGAAATGGCCCGAGGCGGTGGTGAACACCTCGGCTGGGTCTCGGCGGATTCCGCCGACCCTTGGACCCGTGTGCAAGTAGATGTTTCTAGAAAAACGTTTGGAAAATGCCCGTATCGACATTGGAGTATTGTTCGAGGTAGAAGTGATTTTTCCACTGAGAAAATTCCTCACTTAGGTGGAGCATGTTTGTGCAGGTTAGCATCTATAACTTCACAAATTGCCAAAAGTTACTGAGGTCATCTCTACTAGAACTAACGCATACAGCGGAGAAATTTTGATAGAAAAACGGGAGAATGGACATTTTCAAAATTCTTTCCCGTGGGGCCTCGCTCAAGAATAGCAAGCGAACCGCTGCAGATTTCTCGGTGCCCAAGCCTGAAAAGCCCATCGCAAAGTCTATAAATGTGAAAGCTCAGGTGGAAAGGGAGACGGACTTTTTCAGAACGAAAGGAGGTAAGAAGGACGCAGAAGTTCATGACAAGAGCGACGAAAATGACAAAGACGAAGAAAACGAAACCATTGGCGATGACGAACCATCTCATGATACTGTCATCTCCACCGAAATCGAAGCAGAAGAATTCAGAAAGAGATCCCGGTCCAAAGTCACAGGTAATGATGTTCCGCTTCCCATCGGACTGTTCCAGGACCTTGTTTCTCGCTTCAACATGAACAAAAGGCTCTTGCATAACCTTCTAGATGCCGAATTTGTGGAGCCTACACCAATTCAATGTGAAGCAGTTCCTACCACTTTGCACCAGCGCGATGTAATTGCGTGTGCTCCCACGGGTTCTGGTAAGACGTTGGCGTTCTTGATTCCAATGATTCAACTTCTTTTGGAGAACGCTCCCGCCAAAAACTCGAAGGTGAGAGGACTCATCATTGCACCAACAAATGAATTGGCGCTGCAGATCCACCTCCAGCTCCAGACCCTTACCAAAGGCCACAAAAGTCTTCCTAGCGCCATCTTGTCGCGGCAACTTGCTACCCGGCTCCTGGATAATCTTGTTTCTGCATCCAAGTATGCCATCATCGTATCTACTCCATTACGTCTAATAGATGTGGTGAGGAATGGACATATGGATCTCTCTTCAGTGGAGCAGTTGGTAATTGATGAGGCCGACAGATTGTTTGACCGAGGTTTTGTCGAGCAGACAGATGCCATCTTAGCGGAGCTCACCCACCCAAAGCTCAGAAAGTCCATCTTCTCTGCAACCATTCCTGCTGGAGTTGAAGAGTTGGCCCACACCATCATGAAGGATCCCGTGAGAATCATCGTGGGGCACAAGGAAGCAGCTGCCTCCAATATCGACCAGAGGGTTGTGTTTACCGGCAGCGAAGATGGTAAATTGGTTGCTGTTCGTCAGATGATCCAGCAAGGAGACTTCAAGCCTCCAGTGATCATTTTTTTGCAATCGATCACGAGAGCCAAGGCATTGTTCCACGAATTGTTGTATGACAAGTTGAATGTGGACGTGATCCATGCAGAAAGAACACCTAAGCAGAGAGACGAGGTGATCAAGAGATTCAAAAATGGAGACATCTGGGTACTTATCACCACCGATGTTCTCGCACGAGGAGTCGACTTCAAGGGAGTCAATCTCGTCATCAACTACGACGTGCCACAAACAGCTCAGTCCTATGTTCACAGAATCGGAAGAACCGGTAGAGGAGGAAACGCCGGTATGGCAGTCACCTTCTTCACCAAGGAAGACAATTTGGCCATCAAGCCTATTATCAACGTGATGAAGCAATCCGGGTGCAAGTCAGGGTACAGTGAATGGATGGAGAACATGAGCAAGCTTTCAGCACAAGATAAGAAGAATATCAAGAGAAGGGAAGCCTCCAGAAAGCAAATCAGTACTGTTCCAAAGGTCGTCAAGCAGAAGAGAAAACAGAGACAAGAGATGATTGCCGCTTCGAAGAGACGGAAGGAGGAGGCGTAAGTCGACTAGAATGTCGTCAATTGGTCACCTGCTTACAATGCATTCTACACATGCGTCCTGGAAATGGCGTTGAATATATATATACCCGAATCAAACGTCTAGGAGCTTATGCCCTCTTTATAAATGCAAGCAGCACCCACGTCTAGTGGTGCTCGGCGTGGCCCACAGATGGGTAGCCAAAGAGAGATCTTCTACCAATGACTTCTCCAACCGAGAAGAAAGCCAATGCCTGGACTCCGTAGATGGCAGCCTTGGCAGCGGTGGCCTTGTTGGCCTCAATGGACGAGAGCTTGTTGAGCAAAGCTTTCTGTTCGCTTGGGGTCTTCAAAACCTTGAACCACGACTGGTAAACCTGCTGGAACTGGGCTTGAGTTGGTGGAGCCAAACCTTCGCTCTTGTAGACAGCCTTGGCGATCTCTCCACCGACCTTACCCCAGTAAACAGCACAGTTGGCGAGCTGGGTGGACTTGGCAATGGTGGTGTTCACGAGACCAGTGGCCTTGTTGATGATGGCAGACATTATTGGTAGTTGGAGATTAATTTGGTTTTTTCCACGTATAGTGCGATTGGATTTTTTTCTTCGGATCCGGTTGACCAATCGAACGAAGAGCTTTGTTTGTGTGCAGGTATGCCCATAGGAGAGTAGTCAATAAACCGGAAGAAGGTAGATGATGGAGGTGGTACAGTGGCGGGGATGGGAACGGATGAGTGTTTGCCGCAGATTCAGTGCAATTTGAAAGTGGCAGGAGGTTGGCTTTGGAATGGTGAATTCAAGGAATGCGTGTGGCTGTGAACAGACAGGTCAAATGGCATAAAATATCAATGAATATCACTTCAATCATCAATATTAGTTAGGCTCCATTGATTAATCAAAACATATACTTCAATTGGACATGAACCAGGAACAACCAATGCTAATGAAATCTGGCTGAATTTATACAAAATTCAAACCACACTCTCTCCTGCTCCGTGCATCGATTCCTTTCTTTATCTCTTCTCTCTCCCTCAAACCTCTAAAGTTGCATCACACTGAAACGATCTGGCCAAATCAATGGCGCAACTAGACTCCATCCATACAAAACAAAGCACACCCACGAACTAATAATCTTCACCCAACTCGAGAAATACGTTCTGCCCACAGGGATGAAGTCTCCTACATCATCTTGGTTGACATTGATGGTGAGAAGCGTAGAGATGTACTGAGTAGCCAAGAAGAAAATGAGATGGAACAACGTGTAGTTGTATTTTACCAGCAGATGCTCATCTCCTCCTGTTCTTCCATCATCCTCATACAAATCTAGCTGATTAAGGGCACTTTCTGGTAACGAACCCTCGTCTACCGCCTGTTTGATGGCCTGATATCTCATTTGGGCTCTCTCGCTTGGCTGAGAAGTCACTGGCGTCTCCACGACAGGAGATTCCGTCTCAAAAAATGATGAGTTGGCTGCACGAGTAGTAGTGTAGGCCAACGCCACAAACGTGAACAACGCTCCCATAATCACGCTCAAGGTTCTGGTTCCTCTGGACCGGACAAGAGGATTGCACATTTTGTCGTCTGGCTCTGACACCACCGCACTAAGAACCAAGTACGTGCAATACAACACGACCATCGATGCCTGGGCCAAACCTGCGTTGGGATTGGACTCCTGGATGTTCTGGTTGATGGAGATTCCCGAAACTATAATCGACAAAATCAAGTTGATGGTAATGGCAGATTGGTTCATGGAGCAGCCATTTCCGGCGAAAAATACATACATCAACACCGTCAATACAATGCTGCACACATACATGGCCAAAGTACCTCCTACTAGCAATTTCTTCCAGAATCCGGCATTGTACTCATCTTCGCCAGTTAACTCTTCCAACTCGATTTTCTCCAAGCATTTTTCTGCCCAGGCGTGGGCAAAGTCAACAAGAAGCACCAACCCGATTCCAAGGAAAATGGTGGAGAAAATGAGGGCAATATGGTTGCCGTAGAAGACAAAAAAGTTATCAGGAATAAGCAAGAAGTTCACCACCAAAAGCGTCAACCAAGCAAGAATTTTGAGCTTCCAGCATCCGTTCTGGATCACCGCACGAGGATTGGCCGTGGACCGCACGTTTACGAGTAGCGCTGCTAATACCAAATGAAGAACTCCGAGTGCTAGGTTGATTCTATACACTGAGCTGAAACTGATACAGTTCTTGCCCTCGCCACACTTATTGTTGATGAGACCGAAGCTCATCTTCGCCAACTTATTGACAATGAACGGCGAGAGGGCAATCCACGAGAATAGCGAGTTAATCATCAACAAAAAGGCGTAAGTTAGTCTTGTCATGATGGCGGAGGTAAATGTGCCACCAATGGAAGAACAGAAGGCTGAGCAGGCTGCTGCACCAAAACATGAGGCGATCCAGCTAGTGGACGCCAAGGGGATAGATACGAGTGCTCCCATGGATGTGTAGATATTGTAGTTGATAGGTGATAAGATTTGTAGGAGTGACGGTGCGCACTATGTAGGAGAGGTATTAGGAACACTTGAGAACATCAATTTGAGTGGACTTCAGATGGGGAAGTATAGATATTCGAATATAAACCGACAATGAAATTCTTCCTGTTTACACTCCCTTTGTATACTTCTAATTAGGTTATTCTCTTGGGAAGTAATTGATGCTAGTGAGTGAGACGCAGAATCTACAAGTTCTGCGCAAAGAATGCATGCCTGATTAGGATGGATCCTTTTGTGCAGATTTTCTCTCCATTTGGAAGTGCCAACGATGCCATTCACTATATGGCGATGGTTATATTCGAAGAAATATTGTAAAGTATGGGGAGGCACGGGTGTTTACATGGTGGTGTATGGGTGTTTGGTTCAAAAATGTACGGGTGTTTTCTATGTGGTGTACGGGTTTCAATTTGGCTTTGTGCTTCTCTGTTTGTGCATCCTTCTATATGACCCCAACGAATGCTGTAAAGTATAGTAAAGAAATAAATATCTCGCCATGCATCATATCTAGCAACTTCATTCAAGTATCCCAACATTCTTTAACGAAAACTCTCCGCCAAAGTCGTCCGACCGGTGCCTCGCCCATTTCCCACTCACAACACCTTGAATAAATCTCCACATCTACATAATCCCTCTAATGGCAATCCAAATTATTACTTCAACAAGAACTCTTAATGCCCCTCTCTCGGCCTCGTCTGGATCGTTCATAAATCTTTCCATGTTCCACCCACTGAACACCCGTGCACCATTTCTGCAACCCATCAACTACTAATTCAACATTACCCCATAACCCCATCATATGTCGTTTCGGAAAAGAAATGAGCCTCTTCAGGCAAGCGGACTCCCTGCCTCTGCCAGAGCTCCAAATTTGCGCACTCCTGTGAATTCCAGAGGATCAATAGCGCCCAGAAACCCTTTGGCTTCTTCTCTGAACTGGACCGGGCCATCGCCTATGGCAAAGAAGGAACCAACCCCCGAGGGGGATCCTCTTGCGGGCAATCCCGGGATCAGACCTTCAACTTTCACTTCACAGCCCACAGTGTCCACTGGATGCGCAGATTTGGACAAGATCATCATGCATCTGGGACTTCCATTGGGTACATCTCTTCTCATTGAAGAGACTGGGACCACGGACTTTGCGTCGGTTCTCCTCCGTAATTTTGCTGCCCAGGGCGTCATTCACAACCGAATCGAAAAAAATTCTCTTTATTGTCATGTGGTGGTGGTTGGAGCTCCACCATCATGGGCAAAAGATCTACCTGGAGAATACAAGGGAAGCAGCAAGGACCAAAAGAAGAACAAGATTGCACAGGATTCAACCAAGATTAGCGTTTCCAATATGGCTGAAAAGGACTTGAAAATCGCCTGGCGGTATGGAATCAACGGAGATAAACCAAAAGAATCTGACCTATCCTCTAGTTCGGTGAACGAACACTATATTACCCAATTCGATATCACCCAGCGGTTAGTTCCTGGCCCCAGCGCACAAGATATGACGTTTGTACCCATTTCGGCTTCATTTGCTACCACAATTGCCCAGATTACCCATGTTGTCAATGTACACTCTAAGCAAAACCAGGTGGTGAGGATAGTGTTGGCTGGTTTCCTCAACCCGTCGCTCTACTCGCCCCAATGTTCGTCGCCAACTTACATTCTTCCATTTTTCCTGTCTTTGCGGGCTCTTCTTGCCAAGTACTCTAATGTTGTGCTAGTAGCATCGCTCCCACTTGACTTGTATCCACGAGAGAGTCTTCTCACCCATGCGTTTGAAAGTTTAGTGGATGGAGTTGTGCATTTGCAGCCATTTAATCCTGATATGGCCGCTTTGGTTGAGAGAGCGTACAAGAATGAACCTTCGAAAATACAGCAAGGCTTGGTCAATATCATCAAGGTTCCGGTATTATCAGAGAGAGGACTCATGATGGTCCGCAACGGCGAGTATGCGTTCCGAAACGGAAAGAAAAAGTTTGAGATTGAGGAGTGGGGAATTCCTGTTGAGGAGGAAGCTGAGCCCGAGCAGACAACCAAGAACATTGATTTCTAGTCATCATTTTTCTGGTCAAGTTTCGCCATGCTTCTCCTTATCAGCATCCCTATCAGTATCCTTTTCGCATGTCTTTTTGGACATTTCAACAAGCAACAGAACGTCCTTTTGAAGCTGTGCTACTGACAACTTCAATTCTCGTACCTCATCCAATATGGTCTGTTGAAAAACCTTAGAATCTCTCAATGAAGTTGCGGTGGCGGCGAATGTGTTTGATATTTTGTCAATAGCATCGGCCATCTGATCAATGGCTGCCATATCGTCCTTTTTTTGAGAGTCTGATGAGAATCTGGTCAATTTCTGACGCTTCTCTGGCAGACTTTCTAGTTCATGGATCTGCTTCCTTCGTAATGGAGAACCAGACCTTCTGATGGGGGACGGGGGCCGAACCTCGGGATCCGGAGCCAGCAAACGAGTCGGAGCCACTGCAAACTTTTGATACTTTGTATCTATGCGAGTTGGAGGATTAGCCATAGTAGACGTTGAAAGTTCAGGTTCGATTTGGTAATGCAGGACTACGCGTATGTGGCTATTTTAGTGAGGTAGTAGAAAGTGTGAGAAATGTGATGGGAAGCAGGCAATATGGATATGAAATTGGGAAGAATTAAGCAGTCGCAAACTTCGAACGAGTTCTTGTAGTCATTTATCTCTCCGTTTCCGTCGGAATGACTGTCCTATTCCTACCCTCCAAATGTCCTCATTCGCACATACTAACCATCACAGCCATGAATGTGACTGAGCAAACTGGCACAAAACACGAAAAATAAACAATCCAAAAACTCAACCTTTCCAGAACCCCATACTGGAAACGCCTCCCAATCAACAATCTCCTCCTCCCACCCCTGCCTTCTCCCCTTTTCCCCATCCATTGGTTCTTCCTCGAGATTACTCCTGCACGCTGCACACAATTTACCAGATCCAGCTTAATTACGCGCATCACCATCTTCTCCACTACTCTTATTCATGTCGCTGTCGCCCATTCGAAGCCTGGCCCAGGGCAATGGGTCCAACTCGCAGTCACAATCGCAGTCCCAGACCCAGAATCCCGTCCCGTCGTCGCCGCTCTTTTTCGCTTCGTCGTCGTCAAACCCTGGCTCAGATATCCATCAGTCGTCCAGAAAGGATATTTCGTCGCCTCTTCACTACACATCATCGAGTCGTCACCACCCCTCCGATGGTTCTAGAGCTCGTTCCGATAACCTCACCTCGGACGTCGATCGGATCGTGCGTCGACCCATCAGATCCGACTTGAATGCCGATGTTCTGTCGTCTCCGATGAGAAGAAGAATGTTCGATGAAAGGCAAGGACATCACCATTCGGGCCACCCGTCGCTGGACAGTTCGCAGATTGGGTCGGAAATTTTCGATTCGGGAGAACCTGTGCGTGTTATCTGGGGAACCAACGTGTCGATCCAAGATTGTACCAATGCATTCAGAGACTTCTTGATGCTGTTCAAGATGAAGTACAGAAAAGCGTTGGATAACCAGCCGGTAGAGCCCGAGGATTCGGAGCTCTACTACGTGGGGCAGTTGAACTTCATGAAGGACTTGGGAACCACCAACTTGAACTTGGACGCCGCCAATTTGTTAGCTTATCCTGCTACCAAGAAGTTGTACTACCAGCTCATCAACTATCCGCAGGAAGTGATTCCCATCATGGACCAGACCGTCAAGGACTGCTTGGTGTCGTTATTTCTGGATCTGACCGCTGTTCCTGCTTCCATCGATGATATTGAGACTAACATCTACACTATTCGTCCCTACAACCTCAATGCTGTGCGTAAAGGTATGCGTGAGTTGAACCCCAACGATATCGACAAGCTTGTGAGTGTGAAGGGTCTTGTTTTGCGTGCCAGCGCCATCATTCCCGACATGAAGGTTGCATTTTTCAAGTGCAATGCATGTGACCATACCGTAGCAGTGGAAATCGATCGTGGAGTCATCTCTGAACCAACGAAGTGTCCCCGCCAGGTATGTGGCCAGGTGAACTCCATGGCGTTGATCCACAACAGATCGTCTTTCGCCGATAAACAGGTGATCAAGTTGCAGGAGACTCCTGATTTAGTTCCTGATGGACAAACCCCACATTCTGTCAATTTGTGTGTGTACGATGAGTTGGTGGACACTTGCAGGGCAGGTGACCGCGTTGAGGTGTGTGGAATCTTTAGATCGTTGCCGGTGCGTGTCAATGCTCGTCAGAGAGCGTTGAAGAACTTGTACAAGACCTATCTCGATGTCGTTCACATCAGCAAGATCGACTCGAAAAAACTTGGAGTGGACGCCTCTACTTTGCAGCAGCTGGCCACCGAAACTCAAGAAATTGATCAAAAGCGCCAGTTGAGCGCTGATGACATCGACAACGTTAAGGAAATTGCCCAGAGAGACGATTTGTATGAGTTGTTGGCTCGGTCGCTTGCTCCTTCTATTTTCGAGATGGACGACGTCAAGAAGGGAATCTTGCTCCAATTGTTCGGAGGTGCCAATAAGCAATTCCAGAAAGGTGGTCGCTACAGAGGAGACATCAACATCTTGCTCTGTGGAGATCCTTCGACCTCGAAATCTCAGCTTTTACAGTATGTTCATAAGATCTCGCCGAGAGGTATCTACACATCAGGAAAAGGCTCTTCGGCCGTGGGTTTAACTGCGTACATCACTCGTGACATCGACACTAAACAGCTCGTGTTGGAGTCTGGTGCGTTGGTGTTGTCTGATGGAGGTGTTTGTTGCATTGATGAGTTCGACAAGATGAGCGATGCCACGAGATCTGTGTTGCACGAGGTCATGGAGCAGCAGACTATCTCCATTGCCAAGGCAGGTATCATCACCACGTTGAACGCGCGGACGTCGATTTTGGCGTCGGCCAACCCGATAAACTCTCGGTACGATCCAAATTTGCCGGTCACCTCCAACATCGACTTGCCTCCGCCATTATTATCCCGTTTTGACCTTGTGTACTTGATCTTGGATAAAATCGACGAGTCCATCGACCGCCACTTGGCCAGACACATCACCGATATGTACTTGGAAGATGTTCCCGATTCGGTATCGTCTAATGCAGTGTTGCCAGTTGAGACTTTGAGTACATACATCCAGTATGCCAAGGAGAACATCAACCCGGTGATCACCGCCGAGAGTAAGTCAGAGTTGGTGCGGGCGTACGTGGACATGAGAAAGATGGGAGACGAGTCTAGATCCAACGAGAAGAGAATCACAGCGACCACCAGACAGCTTGAGTCGATGATTCGGTTGGCCGAGGCACACGCCAAAATGAGATTGAGCCAGCATGTGGAGCTCGTGGATGTTAAGGAGGCCGTTCGGTTAATCAAGTCGGCCATCAAGGATTACGCTACTGACCCACAAACTGGTAAGATCGACATGGATATGGTGCAGACAGGCACTACCACGGGCCAAAGAAGAATGCAAGAGGATTTGACGCACCAGGTGCTAGCGGTTTTGGACAATGTCACCTCGATGAGATTTGTGGACTTGATCAACAAGCTTAACGAGAACCTGAATGTTCGTATTGAGAACTTCGAGCTCAACGAGTGTATTCGTCGGTTGCAGCAGGAGGGTAAGGTGGTTGAGTCTGGCGACACCCATCGCCGCACGATACGGAAGCTTCTGGGAATGTAGTGGGATTAATTTATAAGTGATTTAATATATGTACCATAGAATTCATGATCGTACTATAGAAAAGTTGCCCTCTTCTTCTCTTCAGGAGTGGCTGTTTTGGGCTCTGCAACTTCAGCCTCATCATCCACACTCGAATCGTCGCTCTTCACACCCACTCCTTCATTTTCCGCCATCTTCAACATCTCCTCGAGCTGATCATCTAGCTCCACATCGGTCACTGAATTGTACTTGTTTCTCGTGATGGAATTGGCCACCTTGAGCTCCTGGCCCACGTCTACAGGCTGTTTGTTTCTGATCTTTTCCGTGATTTCCCTCAAAATGCGGAACTTCGTGTCGTAGGCGGCCCGAAGCGCCTCGATTTCCTTTCTGTTCTTAGTAGCATCCACCATCACCGACCCAAACACTATAGTGAGGAAAAGCGACTTAGCCACGGGCCCCGAGATCAAGTCCCGGTACGACGGCTTGGCCCGTGGCCGGATCGAGTTCCTCCGCACAAAATCTACCCGTAGAGGTCTTCTCCACATGGAACTAGTTGGTGGTTACTGGAGTGCAGGTATCTTCAAGTAGGCTACCACCAGAAAAAACCCACTGGTGATTCCATCATTTATTGATCTGCCACAGCATGACCGCCGGCAAAGTCGCCTCCATCCTTCTGGTGGCTATTGTTTCACTCACCATTCTAAATTTTCTTCTAAAGTACTACACGTATTTTGTGCTAGTGGTGGCTGCGCACAAGTCTGCGTCGCAAGAATCTGGCCAAGATGATTCTGGGGCCGTTCCTCATCCTCACGAACTCTTTGTGCCGTTTCTTACATTTATCCCCACCGTTTCGCCAGTAATAATGCGCCCGTGGGTGATTGTTACTGCGGGGCTCATTGAAGATTCGCTTGTTCTGCTTGGATTCACCTTGATGGCTGTGTTCAACTTGGGCAGATTTCTCGAAGGCATGTGGGGGCTGAAGGAGTTCTTGCGGTTTGTGGTGGTTGTTTTGGTACTGTCCAATTTGGCGGTGTACCTTTATTACTGGTTGAAGACGGCGGCGTTCGGTGCTGGTAATTCCGTTCCTCCGGTTGTGATTTCTGGCATGGCGATCGTCATGGCGCTACTTGTAGCGGTTAAACAGCGCATTTCCGACCACTACGTGATTCTTTTCCGGGGTTCTTTGCGTATAAAGGTCACCTACTTGCCTTTCATTCTTCTTGTGCTAGTGTTCTTCTTATATCTTGTCTCGGAAAACTATCGAATCACCTTGCTTCTTTCAGTGTTTGGGTTCGTGGTTAGCTGGGTGCATTTGCGCTACTTCAAGGCGTCGTCCAATGAGCGTCAGTCGTACCTTCTCCCATTCACTCTGAGACGGGCTTCCGTAGCGGGCGTGCCTCCTGTTCCTCTGACTACTCCGGCATTGACTTTTGACAATAATTTATCTAAAGGTGATCGCTCTGACCTGTTTGCATTGGCTACGTTCTTCCCGGGCCCGATCAGCCCCCTCGTACTGTTGGTCAGCAATTCTGTGTTCAGATTCATGATAAAGAGACAATGGGTGGATCCCAAGGATTACACTAGCTACGATGATGGCGAAAATTCCCAGGACGACTTGGGCTCTGTCCAGTCCAAGCTTTTTAGCTTATCGGCTTTGAAGGGGGCCGAGGATGTTTCTCCGATTCCCAGCGCGGGCAACGCCTTCAATAAGATATTGGCATGGTTTACCACAAAGGAGAGTGTGGACATCAAGGACAGCATGGATAAAAGACGAAAGCTTGCAATCCGAGAACTAGACTAAATTATATTTGCATATTCGCTGAGTTTCACCTTGGCGCACTTCCTTCTATTCTACACTATATAATGCTATTTAGGGGCACCCCACTCGCTATTAAGGGCTCTCTCTAATACTGGCTTTTATCGTAGCCAAGATTAGATCTTGTCGGTCGTACCATTCGCTGCCGGTCTCTTTCATGTTGAACAGGAGTACATTTTCTTGTGAGATGTGCTTCACCTGCCGCACGTTCTCGAGCCTCAACCATTCCCGCATAGATAGAATGTACCACAAAGAACGTTTGCGGAATCTGGTGAGTCCTTTGATGGCGTTACTCTTATCTGGAAGAAGTTTCGCCACGTTCTCAAATGTTCCATCCTCTTCGCTTTCTTCCTTATGGTCTGTAGATTCCTCGTTGAAAGCTGTGGTTAGAAGGTTGCGGTACTGATAAGGCACAAATGAAAACTGTCCAGTCGAGTAACCGATTCTCTCGTAAAGAATGGCCCGGATAGCATGGGGCCCATTTCCTATCGACGCCAAGTGTGCATCTATTTCTGCCATGCACTTGAGGTAGTAGCCCTCTATAAGATCGCTCCACCACCAAGGAATATTGAACATGATGCTCATGTTGAGAAGAAGCTCGGCTACCACCAAATACGACTTGATCGCATATGTTTTCACATTGAACCGCGACTTGAAGGTGTACGACAAGTTGTCTATATATGGCTCGATGATGTCATGTCTAATCTTGCGGAGGGTGTTCTTGTCTGGAGGTTGCGGTAGAGTGTCTGAGGCCAACGGCTGCGTCTGTGCGAGCAAAAGTGAAATGATGCACATTTCCTGGGTAGCTGCAACATACACCCATGCCTTGTCGTTTGTGTAATCCTTTTTGATGATATCGTATGTCGAGTATGCATATTTAAAGTCCTTGAGCATCAACGACCAGTCTGCAAGTTTCCGAATAGATTGTTCAGGCGAAGACCGGGGGTAGTAGTTGTGCACTGAGTTGTAGGACTCCGCAGATAGCGACTGAGAGACCAGCTCCCCCGAGCTCTTGAAGAGCTTTCTTGACACCGAGAAAAACTGGCCCGTGATGGACTTCTTGGGTGATAGAATCAGATCGTCCCAGGTTCGGATTTTTCGCTCCATATGTGGGATGAGGTTCTTGGAGATGTATTCGTAGATTTTGTTTCGAAGAGTCTCATCTAGATCCTTAGGGACACGAAGGTAGTCGTCGTCTTCTTCGGATGCTTTTCCTTGTTGGAGGGTGATCTTCTGCACTTCGCAGTCTATTGTCACATTATCAAGCTTCGACATGCGAACAAACTGAGGGTCTGATCCTCCCCACAGAAACATTGGTAGTGCCGTGGATGTGACTGTGAGGTGAGTTCTGATGTCGTTTTGGAATATTGCTACATCTGCCTCACTGGAGGTGGCTGCATTGTACAAAACGAAAACGTGCACCAAGAGATCAGACATCTGGAAGTACTTCGGGAAGGAAAAGTTGCGGAACTCCACGATCATCAGACGAAGAGCCTCGATCGAGTCGTTCTCAAAGTCAATGACGAATACCTGAGAAACAGGATGGTTCAAAGTGTCAAACAGCACCACCTTATTGGAGGTGATCACTCGGCGAAACAAGCTCACGTACAAGTCGGAGTCGAGATCATTAGAGGACTTTTCTTCTCGTTGGGACAATTTCTTGAGAACAAGCTCCAACGACGAAATGCTGAAGAGCCCCGTAAGTTTGGTATCAGTTGGATTGTGCACTGTGAGCAACTCCGGCAACAGCGGCTCGAACCGTATGGGAAACAGGCCGTACGTTCTTGTTATCAATTGTGTGTTTGTGAGTTTATACGCCTGGCCCGCAACGCCATATCTAGCGTTATTTCCGTAGGGTTGAACTACTTGGAGTACCAGGATCAGCAGGTTCTGACACGCCTGCTGGAACATCAAATCGGCATTGTGCGTCAGCTGTAAAGATATGAGGGGCAGAAATGTATGCTGGAGAAGAAGCTGCCTGATGGTCGAGGGGTCGGCACCCGCAGAGAGAGCCATTAGAATATTGGTAAGTTGGACCTTTCGATGGAGGTGTATGATAAGTGCACCCGTGCCTCTTAGGTAGAGAGACTGATAGGAGGTAGTAGGATGAAAAATAGTAAAAGCGAGAGATGGGTATGATGTGTTAACTGAATTAGGTTATATTAATGAGTTGAGGGTAGTTTCCGTGATTTTGTTGATTGAAGTTAGCGTAAGTGATCATTGAGGGAAACTATAGTCTGTGAGGAAGTGGGTAGTCTGCGTAGTGACGAAACTTAGTATCGACATGTGAACAGTTATGGAATTCAATCGAGCATTTTAACTGTGGAGATGATCATGAAGATCAAATATTGTTAGATCTATGTGAATATACCTAATTGAGAGCTGGTTGCAAATTATTGATTTATCAGTTTGGGATGGTGAAACTATTGGTCTCTCGCACATAGTATATAACTTGATTCCAGAAGATAGCAAGTAATTTTCTGTAGAAACATTTGCGCTTGGAAACAATTTCCTAAAGACGGACAGTGAGAATGATCTCGATATTCGGGAGTTTACCGTATTGTCGAACGTCATTAGAAAATTATCCACATTCCTTCTACGTTTATGTATCATGCAGAAGTGGCCTCAATTGAGTGAAAGCGAATACAAGTGGGCGTATTAACGATTCTATTGACCAGTATTTGAAGCATAATTGCGGGGTGTGGTGATTCTAACGGAGCTTCCCCAGTGACATGCTGTGAACATTTCAGGTCAAAGCTGTAATTTCGTGGTGGGAGTGAGGAAGTCGCTATGTTGATGGATTTCAGTCGGGCTACCACCAACCCCCGTAGAAAGAAATAGATCCTTCTCTCTATCGGATCAGTTGAATAAGTTCATCTGCATTGTAAAGAGAATAGAGGAAGTTGAGAATTTCTCAGCTATTGGGAAACACTCTGGGCAACCTTTACTATAAGAAGTCATATAGTCAGCTGTGCAATCAATCGTATTGTAGACATTGAGCTTCCCCTAATGTGTTCGCAACCTACTCGGGTCAAAATTTCTAAAATCTCAATTTGCATCCACACCTGGAAAAGTTACCAATAACGCCCACTGCAGCTATTCAGCAATCAATCTTATTTTTTGTTTTCTCTCCATCTTCTTATTTCATTTCTTTTTCTTTTCCCTCATATTCTCTATAACCAATAGGCTAACATCGTTTCGCAGTTTTCTCATGTAATTATCTCAGTGCATCAAATCTAGAAACACAATAAGCCTCTCCAAAAATCCAATTCTTGCTGAAATCCCACAAGACCAACCCATATACAAATATCCCGCCGTATTCACCATTTAAAACATTTGAAACACCAAATTCCCTAAGGTGGTACAGTTTTCTTCTTGTCAGCGTTTTGACAGATTTCCCCTGCATGTCCGCTCTCCATTCGGATGAGACAACAATGCAAATAAATACAAAACAAATGCCGAACTCGGCATAATTCTCCAAATGTCTCTGGTTCCCAACTTTACCCCCTTCGCTCAATTCTTCTACTTTCCTCTTATTCTTCCATTTCACGATCCCAACCAACACTGGAGAATCAATATACTTAGCATCAAGTGCCCTGGACCTGGTCGCTAATCATCGGATATGGAACAAAGTTGAAAAATGAAGACCCAAGAAAATTGGCCCTGCCTCATTCTAGGATCTCCTTCCAATTCTCCAGAATCCCTTCATTTCCTTCTCCCTTTCACAGATTCTCTTCATTTCCTTTTCCTTAGACTCTCCACATTTCCTTTTCCTTTAGACTCTCCACATTTCTTACTCGGTGCCGCACACACTCTACATTCCGTTTTCGCAGATTCCTTATTGTCCTCCATTCCTCTCTTATCTCGGTCTGCACAAGCCCAGCACTATATTTATCTTTCATCCATTACCAGCAAAGCTCCACCACCAACTCATCAACACTTCAACACCTACTCTCCACTAGCTTCATGGAGGAGAGTAAACTACCGGAATACCAAATATATCATTTAGAGTTTTCAGTCCGGAATGGGGCCCTGGATGCGAAACAAAAACATAGGTCTCAGCCTGCGTAAAGATCAACACAATATTTTTTCTCTCTAGGCTAGACGGTGATTCAATACCATTGCATTCTACATTCTTTCGAGGGTTTTCTTCCCGTTTGCACCACAAATCCCACTCTGGACCACCTCACTAGTTAGCGTCCACTATCCACCTACTATGTTGTGGCTACGGACGCTTCATCTCCTCCTACTACTAGATGTAGTATTTGGTGATTCCTCGGTTACTCACCCAGGAATTCTGTTTCTGGACCTTGGTGGACTGATTGGCATATTGGGCGACTTTTCTGGTCTATCTTTCTACAACTATGCTAATGCCTCGGAGTTTCTTTCCCCCAGCGACAATTCCCAGTCTTTATACTTGAGAAACACCTCCTCGAATGAAAACGCCAAGATCGCTACTGTGGAAGGTGGTTCGGTCTCGCAGCTACTGCTACTTGCAGATGACTTGGTGTTGATTCTGGGCGATTTCTCCTACTTCAATGGCGTCTCTTATCACCCTCCGATCATCTACAATGTCACCTCTGGTGATGTCGAGACTATCTTCTCGCTGAATCTGAAACAAGACGGCTCGTTCACGGGAAATGTGAAAACGTCATTTGTTGACGGTGATCTTGTCTATTTGGGAGGCGACTTTGACTACAACGGCACCTTCGGTGCTGTCGTGTATAACGTCACATCAAAAACCATCTCCTCGCTTCCTTTCGAGGGTTTTGGAGAGAATTCCATCGTCAATTCCATCACGAAAGTCGAGGATGGGGATGAGGGCTCTATTATTTTCGGTGGCTCTTTCGATACCTTGGGTTTGCCTGAACTTTTGACTCACAACATCACCTTGAATCTGACCTCGCTCAACTCGACAAACTCTACGAACTCCTCGCTCATATCTGCGGAGCAGGTGGTTTCCCTCAAACACGCTACCATTTCAAGTGTAAATGGAGGCTCTGGCTCCGACTCATCTCTCATTTGTCCTTCTAACAATATCCCATGGTCTATTGCGGACAACGAGGGCGGCCAATGGCTTGCAGAGTTGCCGCTAGGAATGCAAGGCATTGCCCCTACGAAGATCAGGCTATATGTTCCGGAAGATAGTTCCGACGGCATCAAGCTCTTCCGCTTGTATACTTACCCCAACAACGGTATTATGAACTTGACATATGTTGATCCAGCCACGAATGAGCTTGCTCACTGCGATGCTTGGTGTCCGTTGCTTCTTGGCTCTAATTTACAGCAACACACTGACGATAATATCGATGATGCCGAGATTATCATGGAGGACAACGATGAGATATTTGTTCAGGAAGATGGCTCCTTCACCATGTATTACGATTCGTCTACAAAGGCCAAGAATTTAGGTTACGGCCGTAACTACCAGGAGTTTGCCCTCATTAACAACGTGGCCATCGACAAGTTTGGTCTCACCGTGACGGCATGGTATGGGTCTAAGGCAGAACTTTCAGGCATCGAATTGTACCTGAACTCCATCCGCGTATATGGCAATGAAACCTTGAATGACTCGAATTGCGGTGGAGAATCAGAGATTAATTCCGCAACTATCAACAATGGAACTTGGCAGTCTGTTCAATCCTTATCAGATTCTGTCACTAATACGAATTATCTTGTGTCCGTTGTGGACAACAACACGGCAGCCATCACATTATACCCTAACATTTCATATGCTGGGGAGTACTCGATTCTTTTCTACACTCCAGGGTGCTCTGCCGATGGATCTTGCGACAAGAGATCTGTCGTATCTGTTTCTATGATCGATGCCGATGATCTGGTGATAGCATCGTCCCAAATTTACCAGAATAACCTACAGGATAAGTTTGACTACTTGTTCTATGGTCACCTCAATGGATCTTCCACAGGCAACGGTAAATACAGAATCACGGTTCAGTTCGAAAGAGCCATCGACTCATCAGTTGAAGAACCCTGGGTTGTTGTCGATAAAGTTGTTGCGAACATCGTTTCTTTGGATACCTATTACCTGAGAAACTCCACAAACAACACAAACTCAAAGAATGAAACAGATTCGCAATTTCTGAATATTTCTTTGAATGGTTTGTTTGAATACTCCTTAGGAAACTTTTCGGACTTCACAAAGGATCTTGTCTACTCTAAGATTGGAAACAAGACCTATATCAAAGAAACAAACACCTTTGTTGGGAACTCGTCAATCAACTTGCTAAGTGGTGAATTGTCTCAGGATTCTGTTGTAAGCCAGATACTTTTGCAAAACTCCTCAGATGGAACCAGTCTTTTCATGCTAGGCGACTTTTCATCGACTAATCGCTCATTTCTGGACAAGTCTATCTTGACGTTTAATGTTGGTGGATATAACAAAAGTTCAAATTCAACACTCGCTCAACTCACAAGGAGACAGCTATCCAAGCGAGCTGAAGTCGAGTATTTGGGAGTGCTGTTCAATAACACTATTTCAGCCTTGCATGATTTGGGCGATGGGTTTGTTGCCACTGGTGATTTCTCGGCCATTGGAACCTCAATTTTCAAGAACTTGGCTACCGATAATGAAACGACAAGTACTGCAAACAACTTTGCACTCTACCTGGGTGGTTCCTGGTACTCTTTCGGAAACAATTACACATCCGCAAATTACTCTCGCTTTATTCAAATTGGGATTGATCTGAGTGAGTACTTCATTTTTTCAACGGATGACAACGTTTATGAGGTTTGGGATAATACCAATCGTGAGTGGCCATCGCATGGTACCCTTGACATCTCAACAGCTCTCACTCTTAATGACAGGGACCAGCAACTTATTGGAGGATCTTCATTCGGAGTGATGGATTTCTACGGCAACGACGAAGCATTCATCCAGAACAACACACAATTCAATAGCTTTGGTCTCAATGTTTCGTCTGGCACTGTGTTGTCATCATTTTTTGTTGATCCCGAATTGAGCGTTATCAGTGGACGATTCGAAACAGAACAATCTATCAATAATGTTGCATTACTCAAGAATGATGTCGCTTCTTCTCTTAATGGTTCAATAACTTGGGCAGATGATGCAGCAATAACAACAATGTATGTTGACAACCAGGCCCAATATCTTTTCCTTGCAACAAATGGAAGTGTTCTGACAGGATCCAACAACATTACGGGCCTAATAGTCTACAGCTTGAGGGACAACTCCTTTTCATCGGTTCAACCGGCAACACTTTCTACGAGCGACAATTCCGACGTTAAAGTGAACGCCTTAGTGTACTACGACGAAGGCAAGCAGTTGCTTGTCGGAGGACATTTTGACAACGCAGGTTCCTTAGAATGCCCATCGATTTGCATTTACGATGTCCAAAATACCAGATGGATAGACCCTATCAACAGTGGATCATCTATCAGTGGTAATGTTACCGATGCAAAGTTCATGAGCTCCAACCAGGTGCTCTTGACTGGAAACATGAACGTTAATGAGACGGACCTTGCTTTCGCAGTTTACAACTTTGCCAATGGCTTGCTTGAAAGCGCGGGAACGGACTTGAACAGTAACATTACTGGAGTTCAGAAGTATATCATCAACGAGAGATCCAGCGGAGAATTGACGAACAGATTGGTTGCGTACGGAGACGGATTTGTTGTTGGTTTCAACGGCTCCAAGTGGAGTTCCATTGCTAATGGAATTGACTTCAGCTTGAAGACAAAATTTACCGATTTGAAATTGATCAAGTTGTCAAAGACCAATCCGGCAAATTCCAACCAGGAATACTTTGACAATGACAGCGCAATTATGCTTTCAGGTGTATTCAACTTGACTAGCTATGGTTTAGTCAATGCTGCATTGTTTGATGGAACTTCTTGGATACCTTACATGTTCTCGCTGCTGAGTTCTGGAGTCGGTGTAATTAATTCCTTGTTACTTGAGGATGTCTACCGATATCAGTCGTCCAGTGATTTGGAGACTTCGAATAATAGATTATCTACTGGGAAAATTGTTGGTATTTCACTTGCTTGCGCCATCGGCTCTACTGCATTAATTGGAGCTTTGTTGGTCATACCTATGTTTTACCTCTTCAAGGACACCAAGAGGAAATCAGAAGTTGACCAGAGAATCTACGAAGATGATATGATGGAGGCTGTAAATCCAGAAGAGTTATTGCATGAGATTGATATTCAAAGGAAATAGTTAGACGACCTGTCGTTCAAGGGATTATGTATAATAAACAAGCGAAATTTGGAAAACTGCAGTGCTTGTAAGTACTTTTGCTCTTAAATTTCCTAAATCTACATCATTCCGAAGAGCAAAAATAATGACTCCGGCGTGATTCGAACACGCGCATCTTACGATAACAGAACTTGAGTCTGCCGCCTTAGACCGCTCGGCCACAGAGCCATTTGATACTATTTTGCACACAATAATAAAAGATACATAACAGCGAGGATGTACGGGTGTAAAAATAATCTGTTTTGATTTTTAGTGGATAATAAAGGCGAGAAATGATAATATACAAGAAAGGTGATGCGGTGGCTCAATGGCAGAGCTTTTGATTCCAAATCAAAGGGTTGCAGGTTCGATTCCTGTCCGTGTCATTTCTTTTTGTTGCATTCATCGTTCTATCTTACCTTTCTTTACCGCAAAAAAAAAAATTTCTGATGACTTAATTCTCTTGAATTCTTTTTTTCCCTATTTATCTAACTTTTTGTTACTTTTTCAGGGTCTCCTCCTGCTCGAGGTCCTGCCCGGTTTCTTGGTTCGATTGTCCATCGTCTGAATGTTCATCAATATCGAATAGTCTTGCATCTGCATCGGTAGGCTGATCAACGAAATCAGTAAACTCCTCAGGTTCATCTCGAACTTCAAAATCAACTTCTGCTCCACCTTCTAATTCTTCTTCGTAGTCATGATCAAAGTTGCCAAATAACTCATCTTCTTCATCAGGCACACGAACATAGTTACGTCTTCCAGGACGACGGCCAAAGATGGAGGAAGTCAACCGTTCCATCAAAGCCCGGTCAAACTTCCTGACCGTCTTGAGAACTGCAATAGTACCCGCAACAACTATTATTCCTCCACGAACAACTCTGTTAACAACGACATCAACGGTATTCTCTTCAATTGGGTTGAAGTCATCATCATCATCCAATCTAATCTGTCCAAACCTCAGGAACCCTCCATTACGGCGAATTCCCCTGTCGTAAACAAACCAAGTTGCTGCGAAAAACACGAACAATGGGAGAAGTACGAGAACTAGAATCTTCCCAGCACCAAAATCTCTGCCATAATACTTAGCAAACTCCTTTTCATGGCCGGGACAAGGACGCGGGTCAAAAGCATCGAAGGCTTTACCCCCCACACAGGTGGACAAAGGAATCTTTCTGTATCCAGTAGGTTCAAAGTATTGGAAAGTGTCTGGAACAGAGCACATGGATGCTTTATGATCTGATGGCGATAATCCCTTCACCAACTTACAGGTGCCATCAGAGTCCCTGTAGTAATTATAGTCACACTCGTAATCGCTTCTTGCACAGGTACAGTTCTTGACCACTTTGTATCCTATCTCCAAAGGTGCCGAACCAATGAAGCAGTCATTATGTCCCACAGCGCGACGCAAATATTTCGCTTCGTGTCCAAACAAACAGCCTTCAGTTGAATCGGGATGCTTAGGACTCCAGTACTCATAGTCATCATTGCTTGGATTATCCAAGTCAAGTTGACACTGCCTAGGGAAAAAGTGGGTGAAATCAATGGAGATCGCAAAGAAACCATCTTGTTTATCGGCACCCCGAGCAAATACAACAAACTTTCTGGCGGTATCAGTTGGAATAGTGGCCAAGTCTAACACACGAATTTTCTTCTCAGAAAACTTGAATGTTTGCCAGGACTTGCCTCCATCAGTCGAATAAATAATCTCGTCGGTGTCGTTTACAGCATCCACTAGTACCAAAATTGTTCCTTGGTCTCCAAATTCCCATTGATAAACTCCCTTTGCGACTTCTTTCCAGGATAGACCGCCATCAATCGATAAGAAAGTGGAGGCCCTTTCATAACTCTCCAACTCTTCTCCGACATTTCCAACACCAAACAACAACCCAATAGCAGATGAAGATGAGTAGGTGTCTCTGTAATCTGGTCTCTCAGTGAAACCGTGCAAATTGAGGGAACATTTGGAAAGCGGTTGTCCAGAGCATGCATACTTTTTGCCATCTACATCAACCGGCGGAGGAGGCAAAAAAGCCCATTGACTTCCATCGTTAAACGAAATCTGAGTCCTGAGCTTCTTGGAGTCTTTGCTGTCAGGATTGTCCACAGTATTAGCTAGCAAAACGCCCTCGATACCTTCCATCCTGTCATAGTCCACAAAACCGACAGAGTCTCTGTTCACATCACTCAAAGACAAAACATATGACGTACCATTGGAGTTGGATTTAAGAATTGCTCCACGTTCATGGCCAGGTTCACTAACAGTAGTGACATGCATGAAGATGGAATGGGCCCCAGAGTCAAGAATTGCATAAGAAGTCTGAGCTTTAACCTTGAAGTCACTAGGGAAATCAGCAGCGGCGAAATTAACTCCATCAACTCCGACCTTTGCCCGCAATTCCTGAAGCTCAGTGTCGATGGTAGCAACGATTACAAAATTATTCCGGATAGCATATGACACGATATTGTCAAACAAGACATTTGGTTCATTCTCCTGGAAGAAATTGCTCGAAGAAATTAACTTCCATCTGTTATCATCCTTGACAGTACAGTAAATCAATTCCTGAGCAACTAGTCCAAACACTTTAGAGACGTAGTCACAGGCAATAGCATTATCAACCAACTTCAGAAAAGTAGCACCTGAATCATCAGTATGATGAGCAACGCAGTCGCTTCCACCAGGACGACAATCACCAGAAAACCAGATAAAACTGGCAGACGATTCAGGATGGAACGAAATAGGACGAATATCAAGAGAAGGAAAACCAGGAGCCTTCTGCTTCTTGAAGGTGTTTCCCCCATCATCTGAAAAGTAGAAAACATCACCATCAGTTAACAAAATTACCACCCCGTGAACAGGTCCAACCATAAATCCAATAACTTTCTCGGCAACATCAACTCTGACAAACGACACACCACCATTATTGGATGCAAATACAAGCCCCTGTTCAGTTCTTAGAATGATATTGTCGGCCAACACATCTTCGGTTTCCACGTAAGAATATTGCACAAGAGATCCTTCAATGTCGTTCAACTTAGCGGCGATCTTGACAGTCTCATCGGGAGTTTCACCTTGATCCTTACACTGGAATTCCTCAGTGGTGATGAATGACAGCTGATCACCTTTACACAAGTTAGCAGCTACTAACTGCTTGTTTGGTACCTTGACGGAGCTCTTTTTCTCAACCTTGCAGAGCTCAGCGATCTTCGGAGGATCTGGAACACACTCATTCTTCTCGGACAACTTGAAGTAAGGAGAGCATTCAAAATCTCTATCCGCACAGTCACACGGGTCTTCGGTGATCTTCATATCCTCAAAAAGGGTACTGACAAAGCACTTTGAATCTGGCTTTCTTCTCATGAAACTCTCGGTATGTCCATAAATACACAGGGATCCCGATTCACCCTCCGAAACACGGGCGTAAACCTTGTCAAAGTCTTTTTCTCGATCACACTTGGCACCATCAAATGCATCAGTGAAGTCAATGGCGTACAATAAGTTATCTACTTCGTAGTCCTTAGATGGGTGAATACCACTAAGTACAAATTTCCGACCAGTGCCATCGAGTGTAGAAATGAGCTGCGCAGGATAGATGGAAACTTCAAGCTTGTACTCAGACCACGTCTTTCCCTGGTCCAAAGAGTAAAACAACTTCAGTGCGGGACTGCCCTTCTTTCCTGAATAAGGGAAAGCAATCATAATATTTCCCTGGTCTCCAAAAGAAACGACAGCAGGGTGATGAAGTGCAAGTCTCCACGTCAATCCTCCATCACGAGAAACGAACGTTCTGAATTTTCTGTACGATCCGAGTTGAGTGCCACTAGTTCCAATCGCCACAAGAAGGTTAGGGGTAGGTCCCGTGACAAAATTTCCAGCCTGGTCGAATGATCTAACGTCCACAACGTGTAACGAACAGCCATCGGAGACCTTACATGAATCATCATCGAGAATGGCCAAATCCTTCCACGTACGCCCGTCATCCACTGAAATTTTGCTGGCACGCTTGTAGTGTTTGTATCCGAAGAATTGATCCATGAGGTCGTCATCATCAGATTCCTGATGGTCTAAGAGCACACTGGTGACCCACACACCGTCGACATTCTCCACCTTGGAGGTCATGCCGATGGCCACGTTTTCAATGAGTTTGGTAAACTTCAACCCAGTGGAATCGGACGAGTAGATTGTAGCCAGGACAATATCGCCGTTCTTCAGGCCCTTTCCAACAGACAAGAACATCGACAGAGGACTCGATTCAAGGAAAAGAATGGCGCCAGAAGTAACCTCAAATTCAAGATCAGAGTGATGGAACGTTTCAGCATCCTTGGATACCAAAATCGACACCTGAGATTTCTCGTTGAATCGGTCACTCTGTACTATAGCAAGCAAGAACGACAGGTCTACACGGAGTTCGATGATCTTGCCCGAACTCAATATGGGATGAGGAATTTTCTCCTCAGACTTGAAGAAATCGACCGACTTGATCAACAGAGAGTCGAGGACGTGGCCAAACGAGTTCGTTTTCACCCGCAGGCAGAAAACAGTGGAGGGTTTATCGATTTTTGCAAACTCCTTAGTAGCCAGAGCAAATGTGCACGAAACAGCATCATTGGTCAAGACCTTGAGCCCCGTCTTGAGGCCATCGGTGGTGTAGCTATGGTAGGTTGTACATTTCTGTCTGGTTTCGAACCAGCCGTCGCCGTCACATACTTCGAACTTGAAAATTAAAAGATTGGGGTCCAACACGTTTGGCACCACCGTCACGAAAGAAACCCGCTCCAAACTCTTGCCTTCGGAGTCTACAGCGGTGAATTTGGACCACGTTTTCCCCTTATCGTTTGTGACGAATTGATCAGCTCCAAGCGAAAAGGCAAATGCCCTTTCCTTAACAAAGGGATCCAACTTGACCTTGCTGATTTTGGACATGTTTTCCATGTCGGACCACGTCACACCATCATCAAACGATGCTGAGGCAGCGCCTCCACGCAACGCAATAACATTTGGTGAATCGTCGAAATATACAATCTCATGGATTGGACCTCGTTGCTTAACGAGGGTCACCGATGGAGAAAAGGCGGTGGAGAAGCCGACGAGGGCCGTGAACACGGCGAGGGGGCTAAAAAGCGAGAGGCTTGTTTTCCTTAGACGCATTGGAGTTTCAGGTGGGAGGTGAGCGCCAATGAAGCCAAAGGTAGACTTTTAGAGAGTGGTGTGGAGGCGAAGGTGTCAAGTAGATTGGGCAGTGTGCAGGCGATAGATAGGGCAGAAGGAGAGAGGTATGGAGGGGGGAAGAAGAATATAAGGAAACGGGGAGATAAAAAGAGAAGTGGATGGAGTAGTCCAGGTCTTTTTCGCTCTTCTTTTTTTTTTTTTTTTGGGAGAATTGATGATATGGAGGTGGGGAGATTTGGTGGACTTCTTGATAGGTGGTCGCGGAGATTATCTGCGAGATTTACGAGGCTAGAGTTGATCTGAAAGAGCAAATATCCAGAAAGGTTTTCCGACCAGGAAAATCGAACAGTTCCAGCACTTCCGTGAAGTTTTGACAATTGCCTAACATAATCACCTCCTTTTGTGTATTCGCTGGTATTACCATTAGTCTACATTGGCGACACCATCCCCAAGTATGCCAGCTGTGCAGCAACAGCCACTCGCCCGTTCATGGAGTACTTCAGGCCGAAAAAGTCGCCTAGTCCAAAACTATAGTTGTTGATGCTGGTACAGAACATCTCGCGGTCGTCTTTCTGGATGCGAACGATGCATTGTAAACTCGGCCTGGACGCCTCAACAACCAAGATATCAAAGTGACGAGCATCTCCCATTAGGCCATAGAACTCCACAAGCGAATTGGACACGAGCGATCTCCATGTGAGGAGATCCACCTGGAGTTCTTGGTAGAGGGAGGGAAGCGATATGCTGAGTTCTGGATCTGGAGTTCTGGAAGTTAGTAGCAGGCCAACAGAAGGTCAAGGGGGAAACATACAGGGCTAGCCGGAGATAGTACCAGTCGGACTCCACCAGCAGAACAGGATCGTTCATTGGAATGTGGAGTTGGAGTGGTTAGAGATGCTCATCTGAACATACAGGAATTGGAGGTGGAGAAGGCTAAAGGCTCCGATTCCACCACGAGAAATTGGCACAAACACCTTTTAGAAAGTATAGACCATGGGAAGAGAAGACGACAGAAAGACACATCCACTGACAGAATTGATAGAATCAGAGGTGGAAGTGAAATGTAGAAATCTGCCATAGACTTCTAGGCAACATTGATGTATATGGTGATGCTCTCACTGGAGGCCAGCTCGTCGTCACTCACAGAATTGTCTGGAGAAGTTGGGGCAGCGATACTAGGGTCATTGTTGTTGTTTGGTTGGGAAATGTACTTCTCAAAAAATTGCAAATACTTGAACTTTCTGGTGTCATTGTAGCCACTTTTGTAGCCTCCATGGAATCTTTGCTGGCCCCGACAGCCTCCATAGAAACTTTGCTGGGTACCTCCATATCCATCAGCAAAATTTCCGTGGTGACCATCAGAAGGATATTTCACATAGCGTGAGTTGCTAATAACGCGATTGTTTTGGGGGGATTTCACATTCCCGACTATAGGATTATGGCCACCTCTGTATCCAGATATTCTACTATTTCTGTTTGTATGCCCTGATTCCACATTCTCATTTTCATCATTCTCTTTATAATCGCCGCTTGGTGAACTCAAATACACGGCAGTACGGTAGTTTACCTTCCCATTGACTTTCACAATATACGAGGAGGGCGAGATTATCAGTAGAAACCGTGTGCTTTCTTCGCAAGCTTTTGGGTACCCGTTCTGTGGCACATTAGATGGCAATTGTCTTGGAAGATTACCGACCTCATTGCGGAGCGGTAAGAGATCCAGAACATCAATCCCGTAGAAAATACATTGGTGGCGAAGACTGAGTAGTTGGTTAAGAGAATATGCTATCTTCATAATCAGTGTGGTTGCAAAAATGAAAAAAAAACGACAACTGCAGGATTCGAACCTGCGCGGGCAAAACCCAAAAGATTTCAAGTCTTTCTCCTTAACCGCTCGGACAAGTTGCCACCTTGTATTCAGTCTTAAATTTGGAACTATGTGAGCATTCTGTTAACAAATCAGGGCTCATAACGTAAATTTTCAGATACTTGAAGATTCATAGCATTTGAAAGGAAACTATATGGTAGTCTTGAAGTCATCATTGCTATCGAACGGATTAAATCTTTGTGATTGAATTCCTTAGTATTATTGAAGCAGAATAACTAGAGTATCCCATTTTCCATCACTTCTTGATATGTAGCATCGATCACGATCGTAAAATTCACTTCAAATCTCCTCATAATTGGGCAACTAAAGCAAATGTAGCCTAAGGTTCAACTCCTTCACCCATTTTTGTCCATTTTCACCTCTTTCTATATCTCCACATCTCTCAAGGTAAAGTAGTGCACATATTCATTATACTTTCAAGATAATCTCTACTACAATTCCCATAATGGCCAATTGGCAGGAGGTCCAAGATGACCAGGGGAGAGTGTACTATTATAATACTGTAACACAGGAAACCAGCTGGGAAAATCCCGAGGTACTGGTGTCTCTGTCGTGGAAAGAATACAAAACAGAAGATGGAAAAGAATACTACTACAACGAAACTAGCGGAGAAACCACATGGGAGCGCCCTGCGGACTTTGATAAGCACGAGGAAGGAAATGGGTCGACTGAAGTTCCTGTTTCCGAAGAAATTGTTGAGGAGAAACCAGAAAAGGTCGAGAAACTGGTGTCAGAAAGAGACTTGACACTTTTAAAGGAAAGTGTTAAGAAAAGCCTGCTTGCGGAGCCTCCCAAGTACGAAAGCAGAGAAGAGGCCCAGTTGGCATTTTTCGATATGCTTCGAGCCGAAAATGTCGACTCCACTTGGTCGTTTGACCGTGTTATGGAGACGTTTATCCAGAACCCAGTATACTGGCTGATCGAAGATTCCTTGCAACGCAAAGATATCTATGACGAGTATCTCGTGAAAAAATTGCAAGAACAGTCACAGAATAAAACTCAGTTGGTTGAGACTTTCCGAAGCAACTTCTTGGATGTGTTAGATACCTATAAGAAAAATGGCAAGATCAAGAGCACAACCAGATGGACAACCATTAAGGAATATCTTATTCTGGAAGACAACCCCATCTTCAAGCACTCCATTCTTCCGGACTCGGAAATTGAGGATATGTTCCACGATTACGTACGCAAATTCTCTGAGGAAGAGAGCAGGGCCAAAATTGACACCAAGAACCAGGCATTGAGCGAGCTCGAAGCATACTTGATACAAATCTCTCTGGCCGACGATTCACAGGCTACCACGTGGAAAGATCTACATCTGGGGCTCCAGAAAGACGAAAGGTTTAAATCCAATAAGCATTTCCAGATTCTCACGAAACTAGACATCTTGGCGACATACAAGGACAAGATCTACCCTCGGCTAGTGAAAGCAATCAAGAAAAAAATAGATATTGCAGAAAAGCAAAATTACACAGCCGACAGAAGAGCCCGAGAAGCATTCAAGGCATTTTTGACCACGAAAGTATCCATTAACGCCAACACATTGTTCAAAGACATTTTGTCCCAGATAGAAGACGAGGATGTATTTATAGATCTTTGTGGAAGGAACGGATCAACACCATTGGAGCTTTTCTGGGACATAGTGGATGAGAAGAAACAGGCCCTAAAAGTTAAGAAAGATATTGTGGAGCACACTCTTCGGAAGCAGGAGAGAGCGAGCAACGACGATGTATTCAGTACTTTTGAAAAGTTTTTGACCACATTGAGAGAAACCAAAGATGAAGGCTTAGCTATTTTCGATTTTGACTCAGATAAAGATGAGTTGCAGGTGATCTTTGATTCGTTGGCAAGCGAACGACAAGCACAAAAACAAAAAGAGAAGGAAGCTTTCGAAAAAGAACTTAAGAGCAGATCTAAGAGTTTGGCGCTCTGGCTTTCCAAGAACCACAGTCTTGTGGAGGACCACATTCTAGAGGTAAGGGATGTCAAGCAGAGCGAAGAGCAAGAGACCGACGACCTGAACACAGAAAAGGATATCACTGGCACACTAATCAAGATTACTGCTCTTGGACCGACATTGGCATATAATAGACCACTGGCAGAAGCATGGGAGACAGTCAAGAGTGAGAACGTGAAGTCGTTGTACGAGGCTATACACAAGTATCACCAAGCAGAAAAGGATACCTCCAGAAGTGAGATAATCGCGGAAACGTTTTTGGAAGCCATTAATGCCAGCATCAACCAGACCGTTCCGTTACTAGCCGAGACGAGCCGGAAGCGTGGGCCCAGCGAGGAAGATGCCCCAGAGACGAAGAAGGTACGGGTTGTTGAAAAGAAGCCAATTACCATGAACTACTGAGAAGGTTATAGGAAGAAATAGAAATCATGATCAGAAATGAATGTCATGTGCCACTATGAAAAAGTATTGGTGAATAATCTGGTTCGGTACCACCGCCTGCACACAACCCACAATCTCACCTAAATCTACTGCTCCACCATAACTGACCCCTAAGGAATTACTCGATCATGGTATGTTTCGCGAAGATTATCTTGAGCGTTAAGGAATGGGTTCGGAAATGCATTTCCGCCAATTCTTAACCGCTCCCAACTCTCCAATTCAACCCCTATTAACCGTCCAAGTCCCAGTCTTTGAAGCCGTATCTCACGGCCGTGAGAACATCTTTGACCGCAGCAATTTGCTTGGAAGATTTCTCGTCGCAGCTTGTTGAAAGACACAACAGGCCTGAAATCGAGGTCGACAACTCACACAACCCGGAACTCATCTTGAATCCTGTGACAATTGCAAGAAACGAGAACGAGAAGATTTTCATTGAGCCATCCATCAATTCGGTGAGAGTTTCCATCAAAATCAAGCAGGCAGACGAAATCGAGCAGATTCTAGTGCATCAATTCACCCAGTTCTTGACCCAGAGAGCGGAGAACTTCTTCATTTTGAGGAGGGTGCCGGTTAAAGGTTACGATATCTCGTTTTTGATCACCAACTTCCACACAGAACAGATGTTGAAGGACAAGTTGGTTGATTTCATCATTGAATTCATGGAGGAGGTCGATAAGGAGATCAGTGAGATGAAGTTGTTTTTGAACGCTAGAGCTAGAGTCATTGCCGAGGCCTACTTGACGCCATTTGATTAGTCACCGGCTGGACACCAGCTGCTGGCAGTTTCTTGGACAATAAAAGTAAATATACTAAAACAGTAAAGAATGGAAATGTTTGCATGTATTCTCGTATCCAGACATCAAGTGCCAGCGAGCTCGTGGATTAGAACTTACTTCTGCTGTTGCTGCGGCTGCTGCTGAGCAAGTGGAGACCGCATCATCAACGGACTGCTGGCCCTCGACGAATGATTGTCCTTGTTTGATATCACTTCCGAGGTATGACTAGCCGAGCTGGGTCGTCTATCTAAAGCTTGCTCATTAGCACGCGATTGGCTAGGTAACGTCCTTTGCTGGCGTACAATCTCATTTGGCGACACACCCTGAGAGGATTTAGGCGAGTTCATACTGTTAGGATTGGTAACTCTTGCAGCACCCTGTTGCGAAGAGTACGATGGCCCATTGAAAGACAGAGGTGATCCATATGGTGAGTGATTCTGAGGCCCCAATCGGTATTGCTGAGCAGAACTGGGTCTTGTTAATTCTTTTTTTCCACCGTTGCCATTAAAGCCGATCGGGCTGGGCCGATTGTTCAAGAATTGGGAATTGGTGGTAGCTCCGTAGGAATATTTTTGTTGCGGCTGAGGTCTTCCCTGCTGATTCTGAGCTGGCCTCGACAGCTGCAATTCGACTGGCGGCAATTCAGGCGTCGAGTCCAGTTGCTGCATTTGTTGTTGGTAGATTTTGTTGTAGTCAATCGTTGGAACATTAGGAACAACCATAGGCTGCTCGACACTTTCATTAAGCAATCCTGGAATATGGCTCAAAACGAGATCCATTTTCTGCAATGCTTCTGCAACTTGAATGAATCCTTTTGACGAAATCTTTAAGATCCATCTATAGTTGAAGACTTGATCCTTGTAAAAATCTGCTTCCACTTTTGTGGGCGAGGAGATGAACAATAAGGCTGCGAATGTACCGATCAAAGTGAAGTTGGCTGACGACGATGAATGCCAGAACGAATGGATATGCTCTGGCTTGAGGTCTCGAACGAATTCGATGGAAGCTAGAAGTCTCGTTTTGGCAGCAGTTCGACAGACATTGACAAGCTCTTTATGCACGTTAACACCTTCCAAGCTCTGCTGATACATGACGGTGATGATCTTTCGATGTAGAGTAAGTTCTGCTGCAAAATAGGCAAGCTGGAGATAGCCATTGGAACAGAGCTTACGAGGTTGCATAGAATTCATCTGTAACTCCACCGGGAGCGAATGGTACCATGATCTCAAATTTAATTGCAATGGCTTCGCTAGGAGTAACACGTCATTGATATCTGTGATTTCCTTCATAGCCTTCATGGAATAAAACGAGTCCAATACCTCTGAAAGTGTCCGCGATAGACTGATCAAATTCATAAAATTCTTCTTGCCGTTATTGATGTCCGAGGAACCCTCTTTGAGGTCACCATCGCCATGTTTTTCTGGGAAGTCCTCTTCAACCAACTGCAGAACCACCCAGTTGTTAGCATTGATGTGCGAAGGACGAGCGTTCTTCAAGGCTAACCATTTATCTTCCACATACACAGCCCAGGCAAGTCTCTTTCGGAGGCCCCTTTCCCACTTGGGAAGTTTCCACTGATCGCAGTCGAGTCCCAAACCCAACTCTTCCGACAAAGCAACAACCTGCGAACAGAGAACCCAGTCGTTGTAGTCAGAATCGCTGAACGACGAATTTCGCAGCCCATATTGCTGAGAGGTGGTGTTGCTTGGGCTTTCCATATTGCCTCCTAGATCGGTGAAAATATGCTTGCATTGCAATAGAAGCAAACCAGCCTGCACCGCACTCAACTTTGGCCTTTTGAGAATCTCCGAGAGGTAATTGTTCAAAGCAATTTTCAAGATGTGTTCGACATTCGGCTTTGGGAAGCGGTTGAGTTGAGGATCGTAGTCCCACCAATGAATAGCTAGCACGTAAACTGCAGCCAAGAGGGGAGCACTGAATTCCCGGTGGGTCCTGCTGTACTTCTCCAAAAACACCTTCTTATGTAGGATAGGGTACAGCGGGTGGATGATGCGGAAATAGAGATCGATCAAGATCTGGCCATGAGGAGCCACGAATTTCTCGATGGAGTCAACATCATTCAGCATATTCTGATACAGCAGCTTGGACTGGTCGTCCTTGAGGACAAATTGGGTTCTGTTTCCAACTTTTCGAAGCGATATGGATTCAGACAAGTTGACCTGCTCTATTTTAGAGAGTGCAGAGTTGACCCCGGAGGGTCCGCCTGCAGTGGGGTCTGTGTTCTGGGCGCCGATGATCAAATCTAGAAGATTGTTATCGAAAAGGTACGAAGTAGGACCCACATAGAACGAGGATCTGGGGAATTGCAACGAGAGCGTCTTACGCAATAGCGAGTTGCTCATAGACGAATAGTCCTGAATCGGTGCCACATCCCGGATTGTAGCGTTGGGAGGCACAATATCCAGAGGTTGGGTATTGCCATTCTCCAGCGACGCCAGGTCCGGCTGCTTAACCCGCTTAGCCAAAGACTCCTCTGAATCCTCCTTCCTCATCGTATGTTCCACAAATGTGCATGTGAGCGATTTGGACTCGCACTGGACACAGTTATTCGTTCCAGGAATCTTGACACATTTTGTCTTTCTACGTCGACAATGGTCACAGGGACGGCGCTGGCGCCTTGCATCTAGCATGGAAATGTTATGCAGTGGCAGCTGCATGCCTTGGTGCACATTCACAGCGTTTGACGGTAGCGCTACGCTTGATTCTTGGTTTACAACCCCCAGAGAGACAGTGGCAGCTACGGAAGTCACCCCAGCGGAATACGGCGGGTTCGGACTTTGCACAACATTAGCCGCCGGCTCCGAGAACCGTTTCTGGTCATGGACGCTATTCTGGTACTGAATCTTCTGCATGATGGAGTTGGATTCTCCTGCTGGATTGAAATCAAAATTGCCTAGCAAATCGTGGTTCTGGTCTAGCAAGATATTCAGGGCCCAGTCCAAGTAATCGGGAGAGGTGGAGAAGTCGCCCGGATCCTGCTTCATCATCATGGGTCGCCCATCTCCACCTTCCACATAACTATTATGTGATGAGCCGTCTGGATTAGTCAATGATGGATTGGCCACTTTCAGGTCTCGGCGAAGATAGTCGACACTTTTAGATGGATTGCCACCCGCTGCACCGGCACCTCCGGAACCTCCTCCCGAGTTGTTCGGCTGCAGGTATTGTTTGCTCTGAATACCTCGTTTCATGATGAGGTTTTGATGGTATCAATGGTGTGAGACAATGAAGATGCGAGAGGGCGAACGTCAGGGGTCCGGAATAATGCAAGAGGTATGTGAACACAGGGTAGGGACAATGTGCGAGACGATTGTATGTGGGGCGTTTGTGGTGAGCAGATGGGTTGGAATCAAATTAGTAGTCCTTGGTGATGTAGTATTTTGGTCGTGTGGGAACCACCATCGATGGTTGTGGGGTTGGGGCCATTGGGGACGGAAGAAGGAGGTTTATGGGGGGAATGGGACAGCTTTGGTTAAATGAAAAAGAGGGCGGGTTTCGATGTTGTTGACATCTTTTTTTCGTGGATTTTCGTGGAGTTTTCATTGTTTTTGTCACATGTCCTCCATGGTGATGTCACTCTGTATGTAAGCCCGAGCCGGAGAGCCAATATCATAGAAATCAGGCCTTGTAGACAATTGTCGTCAATGGCGAACTTTCTTTTCATCACAGATGATCCATAACGTTATATTCCGATGTTATCTTGGATGATCTCGTGATATGTTACCTAGGTTGTATATTTCACTTGTCTGTGTAGTATGCAAGGCGGCGGTTTCGGCAGAGCATTGAAGGATGAAAAAATGAATGTGGATGGGATTTCGAAATCTTGTCCATTGATTCTTCCACATAATGCCGCCATATTTTAAGTTATTTCTGAAAGTTTCAACTATACTCACTTTGTCATTCCATGAGACACCAAGAAGAAATCTCCCGTGCTTCGCTGTAAGCACCAATATCCAATCCTTCAAAATTTCACTGCAAATTAATATTTCCTTCTCTCGTCATCTCCAATAACATTCTTCGAATTTCTCGTTTCACGATGCCTGCCTTCTCCTCCTAACCTTAACTATCACCAACTGCAGTACCACATCTCATCCATGAATGGCTCGAAAAAGAACCCTAGAACTTTCCGATATCCAAGATGAAACGGACATATACGACCGGTTGGTGTTGAAACAGCGCAAGCTAAAGAAGAAATTGACTTCCGTCAGAGGGTCGCCTCTACTACTCTCTGATAAGGTTCGAATAGTGGAGGAGAATCGGAAGGGCACAAAGTCGTCCACGATAGATGTGGATGTGAAGCCCCATGCTGAAACGGATGACGATATTAGTCATGGCATTTCCAACGAGGAACTTCCAGTGATTGTAGAGAGCCATCTGCTCCCACAAGAGAGAAGTATCCACTCTATACCCAACGTTCAGATCTTATGCAGAGATATTATTGAGCGGTACAACGACTTTGAACTCGGTCAAATATTTCCCGACGCTGAGCAGAATCACATGTTCCGGTTGTTTGTTAGCGCAGCCAGCTTTGGACTCCTGGACTTGTTGACATTCCCTCGAGATACATTGGGCCTGTATGTTTCGGTGCTACGAGGCATTGCGTCCAAGCAGAAGGTCAAGAAAGTGATGGAAACTCGATTTGCACGAGTTCAAGATTCTGTTATTCCTGAGCCCGCTGAGCTGGCCACCAAGGGTGAGGATTCTGGCCAAAGAATAATAATTCGAGTTAGTGAGCCATTCAAAATCACCAAACGCATTACCCAGCTTCTCGATGAAGCCAATATTTGATGGAAATGATTCTGTTTGATAAATTGTCACCGTTTGTCTTCAATAACGTCCATCAATGGAACCCATCTGGATCACCCTGTCCTCCACTATTGTATGAATATCCTCTCTTTCACATTATGCCAAAATCCTGAATCATAAATATTGTCCAAATCATGTTCCATCAGTGTCACCTTCAAGAACGTATATTTCGCCTTATCGCTTTCCTTGTACGCCACCAGATCATCATACAAGTGAAGGTAAACCACCAGAAAACGACCATCAGATTCCTTCATTGATGCCTCTTCCACATACAAATTGTCTTCCACAACATAGTAGAGAACGCCCAAAGACACCAAGTGCTCAATTTCGGCCCACTTTTCTGCCTCGTTGGTGGTCACCCCTAAGTACAAGTATCTTAGATGGAGACAAGCAAAGAGCGAGGTGAGGACCGATATTATTGCGGCCAAAAGAAGCAAAATGCCAGCAATTCGATTACTCTCGTTGGTGGCAACAATGAGCTTCCACCAACCATGTGGAACGGGTTGCTGTTGCAATTCAACAAAGCACAAATATCCTCCATACACCATCATGTTAATATTCAGAAAGAGGAACGCCATGAACCAGCGGAAGTTATTGTATCCTATGCAATTGTTAACCCATATGCAATGGTGGTCATACATAAGCACACATGTGTTGCACACTGAGCAGTGCTTGGATCTGGCCGGTTTATTGATGTGACAAGTTGAGCAAATCTTATCAAAGAAAATGAGACCGTTGGTCTTATATTTTGCGCAAGCAGCGGCAACATTGGCCGAAGTCACGGTTCCTGGATCAGAAAAAGTTACCAATGCGGTCGAAAACACCACACTAGCGATGGAGAATGCAATGTAGGCCAGATGGAAGTGAGAGTCCAACACTGATGCGTTTAGGGCAGGATAAACCCAGGAAAAGAATTGGAAAAGACAAAAAAGAACGACAATGGCATAGAAGAGCGGCACTAGCCATCGGAGAAAGGCGTATAGTTGATCATTGGCTTGGACTTGACGGGCAACCGAAGAATTAGCACGAATTAGTAGTTTGTGGAAGGAATGAATTGGAGTATTCCGGAGAGTTGGAGAATCCCCGAAGAGGATGGTGGCCACTGTGGTAGCTAGGAGTAGTATGAGGAGAAGTAGTAGTAGCATATAGTTAGTGGTGATGGCGGAGTGGGGAATAAATAATTGTGTGAAGTGAATCGTCTGTGGAGTGAAGATGTTTAGTGGTAGAGATGGGTGCGAAATATGAGTTGATGGGGTGAGAAGGGGACACTGAGATTTGAAATTCTATGATTTGTGATTTCAATATGGAAGAGTCGAAATAGACCCGAGGACAGATGAAAGAATATTATTGGGAAAAATAGACAGCGGAATAAGGTGGGTAGAGAGAAGTGGTATGTTGGGAGTAGAATACCGAATGGCTGAGTACATAGTTAAAACACAAGCACATTACGAATCTCTGGAAACACTCATATTGAATGGATGGGAGATTTCATAATGACATTACACTGTCATTACCACGCTATTTTATTGCCAGAGAGGGGTATACTGTCAATTTCATGGACCGACTTGGGCTAAGCGAATCAAGTAAGCTGAGAAATAAGAAGTGAAAGCTCTGGTTCAATGTCGGAACTCTACTTCCATTCATTTCTGATGCCTTTATTCTCTCTATACTCGCATTCACTATTTTCTGCTTTCTTTATGCTTTTTGTTCTCACATCTTTTATATTCCAGTGTTCCGCAGTTTGGTGTTCTATTGTTTCGTCTGCCTATACTCTCAGACTCGTCTATGCCTATGCTCTCAGTACTCGTCTATGCCCATACAGAGAAACAAACCTTAGACCAAATAGCAAAAAATATAAGCCTGAATAGTAACAATTCTTCTTTTCTATTGCTCAGTTTCTGAAATATTAACTGTTGGCCCTTTATCCAAATCTCCACACCTCTCTCATAACCATCGAAAAACTTATCTAGAAACTTGAAACCTCTTCCCACAAAGAAAAAGAAGTTCCCCCCCATGGCAGATATATTGGCCGAGGAAATCTCGAAGATCTTCAACATCCTCGATGCCGTGCCCATGAAACCTGGAATTGTACCGAAGTGTTACTTTCTAGGAATCTATCATCTCACATTTCAAGACATCAAAAGTTTAGAACTTACCGAGACTCAGTGGGAACAGCTCCATCCAGTGCCCGTCAATAAACTCTTGAAGCTTGGAATCTCGTTCGGAAACTTAGTGAAGTCGTTTCTGATCGAACAGGCATCTTACGAGAGCAAACAGGCTCAAGAATTGAACGTACGAAAGAATGCCCGCCAGAGCGTGGATCCATTCTTGGATAATTACAAGCTGTCAAAGTTGCCCGTGGCTACACACTACGTGAATTTCGCCACAAACTTCTTGCTTTTGCTCAAGAACTTCGACATTGGAACCAACCAACAACTGGAGGTCAAACGCAGCCGGAATTTGCGAGCCAGCTTGGGAGTTGGCGATTCAGATATTCATTCCAACTCCGGCTCGCACACCACACTGAACTCGGGTGTGACGGGGCTGCCAATCAAGTTAAATTCTCGCCAATTGCTCATTGAGAAGTTGGAAATTAACCTCAATCTAGACCCGTTGTTCACAATGAAGATCGTTCTCAAATTGTTGGTGAGCATGTTCACTATAGTGCGGGCACTGGTGGGCACCACCGAGGAGGTAAGCGAACTCTCGGCCATCAAGGCGTATTCGGAGAATTCTTCGATTTTCTCTACCAATTCCAGCGCATCGGGAGGAAATGTTGATCCGATCCAGTCGATGGAAGATTACCTTCGGTTGATCAATGATATCGTCCTGCGAGTGAATCTGGGAATAGTAGATCCATTCAACAGCATGATTTTGGTGGAGATTGTTGAGCCTAGAGTGTTGGAAAGTTTCCAGGGCCTTACCAATAGTATTTAGGAGTTCAACTAGAGATGGTCTAAAGAGACACCATTTGGAAAGATATCCAGCTTGGGGACGATATCATATCATCACACACTCTCGGTGCCACGACCTCTATGAGATACCGATAATGATGAATGTTGCATGTAGATCCCCAGACTCCATCACTATTTATCCTATTCAACACATTTGATTACTTTTCAATCTACATGCTTAAATACTATTATATGCTTCTAAACATGATATATTAGTATCCAATGCCATTCCATCAGTATTCAATAGTCTCTACACTGCTGTTCAATGCTCGCTTCATATTCCATTACTATTCAATCCTATTCAACACCATTCATTAATACTCAATTCTCAACAGGGTCCATTACTGCTTCTACTACTCAGCACTATCAATGCGTTCCATTACTATTCAATCCTATCAACATCTTCCAGTGCCCGCGCATCTAGTTCTATAACCAGCATACATCTCAGTCACTAAAAGCATCGGTGGCTCCTGGCCACCCACACTAAAACCACCACTCTGCAAAACGTCTCCATACAACGTGGGCTGTTCGCCGCCCAAGCAACTTCCCCAACATGGGAAACAACACCAAGTTGACGAGTCCGGTGATTTGCTTGACACTCTCCTCCCATTGCTCTTGGGCCGTGAGCTCAAAGTCAGATGACGAGTCCGAGTAGTAGTCTACCTCGGTATCGTTATCATTGGTGTCGCTGATGTCGAGCTCGTAGAGCCGTTGGGGCTGTATTAGGTCTTCCAATGACATATAGATGGTAGGTGAAGTTGTCAGATGCAGGGAGATGTAGGAAGAGTTGAGAGGAAGAGGAAGGATTAGTATTGGAGGAAGAAAAAGGGCGATTATAATAAGAAATTAAAAGACATCTGGAGAGTATTATCAAGGGAAACAAGAGACACTGATACATTTTCACCTTGCGAGGGCTTGGATTTCTCATTTCTCACTTAATTTTAGCCGGTTCATTGACTGTGTGCTTTCAAAATTCGCAGCATAACCCACAAATAAAGTAGAATTGATTCAATGGCATTGACTATAGTTTATCCAATGACACCGACATGACAAAAAACTCATATAGAAGACGCCATTCTGAAGCAAAAAGAACTTCATGTTTCCCATCCTCCACTCCCTCATTATCTCTTCAAGTCTATTTCCTCAGTACTCTTGCCTATCTTTCTCAACTTCCTGCTTGGCTGCGAAATACTACCAAAGCACCGTGACACCGCTAAAACCCCTAGACCACAAATTATCAACTCAACAACTTCCACATATTTCCCATATGTCCACTCCTAATCCCAATCTCATTTTCCCACGAAATCGCCGTCAATCCTCATCTCATCCCCACATTGCACTGCACAAGCGAGAAAAATTCATGCTAAAGTCCATCATCAGAACCCTCTCAAAAACAGGCCGAATGTCTATCAATATCGACGACTTCAATGTGGTGAAAGAGGGACGTGCCACCATCTTGGCTCCAAAACAGGATAAAGTGTTCTACAACCATATCCAGCAGTTCAACAGAGACTTGTCGGTAATGGCCATTAAGGCATGGCTGGAGCACTACAAGACTTCTAAAGAGGGCACTAAGGAGCTTCGGGCAAAGCGTAGAAAGTTAAATAGAGATGAAGAAGGAGAAAAGGACCACCCAATGGAGGGAGAACCCACCAACGGGAACCCACAAGAAATACCACAAGAAAAGCAACAAGGAAATCATTCCACCGAAACACCATTCATCAGAATCCTAGAGGCACTCTCTGCTACTGGGCTTCGTGCCATCAGATACGGCCACGAAATCCCATTGGTTTCAAGAATTGTCGCCAACGACTTGCTAGCAGAAGCCGTCAAGTCCATCAACAGAAGTTCACAATACAATGGACTCCAGGAATTGGTGGTGGGACATCAGGGTGATGCCATCAAATATATGGGATCAATTTGTGATTCTGAAAAGTTCCATTGCATTGACTTGGATCCCTACGGAACAGCTGCTCCGTTCATAGATTCGGCAGTTCAGCTGGTAAAAGATAATGGACTTTTGTTAGTAACATGCACTGACGCAGGAGTATTGGCAGGTAACGGATATCCAGAAAAATGCTTTGCCCTCTACGGAGGAAACAACTTGGGCAATACCGACATGGGGCTGGAGGCCAACCACGAGGCAGGAATCCGGTTGATTTTGGGCACCATAGCATCGGCAGCAGCCCGTTACAAAAAATGCATTGAGCCGGTTTTGAGTTTGAGCATCGACTACTACTTTCGAGTATTTGTCCGCGTCACCACTAGCCCCATCGAGGTAAAGAAATTGGCTTCCAACACAATGCTCGCATACCACTGTGTTGGGTGTGGACATACGATTGACCAGAGACTTGGAAGAATCTCTGACAAGAAGTTCCAAACGCCTCGTATCGCTCAGATTCCAGGAGAAAACTGCTTGTATTGTGAGAGGCCGTACCATCTTGCTGGCCCTATGTGGGGAGGACAATTGCACGAGAGGGAATTTATCGATTCTATTTTGGCAATCAACAGCAAGGCTTCGTCGGAAATATATGGAACCAGAGAGCGGATCAAGGGAATGCTCACGTTAGCCAAGAACGAATTGGACACGCCGTTCTACTTCAACTTGAACCAATTGCTGAGTTTCATGAAGGCTCCACCGATGGCCATTGATGACTTTGCCAAAGCCGTTGGAAACTTGGGATACAAGGTGTCGTTAACGCATGCCAAGAAGAACTGTGTCAAGACGGATGCTCCGTGGGAGTCTGTTTTGCAAATTGCTTGTGCGTGGTTGAAGAGAAGTAATGAGAAGTTAGTGGCCGAGTTGCATGCTAGGCTCGAGAAGGAGAACGATGGGGCCAAGCAAGAAAAATTGAAGAATAAAATCGAGGTCCTTTCGAAGGAGTTGGGTAATAACCCCAATTTGACAAGCGGCATGGTGGGATTCAAGATTTTGGAGACAGTGCCAAAGGTGGAGGTTGATTTTGAATCTGTGAATGCGGAGAGTGATAAGATCACCAAGTTGAGAAAATTGAAGATGGTGAGGTACCAGGAGAATCCTACCAAGAACTGGGGGCCCAAGTCACGTCCATCGAACAAATGAGGGGGTGGAAGAAGTATAATAGAAGAAAGGGATAGAGACCAGGGAGAGAATAGCCGATATTTGATGAGTAATTGATAAGGAGAGTAGATAGAGGCTTGAGAAGAGAATAGAGGATATTTCATTGAAGGTGGACAAAAATTGACTAGTAGTTTATAGTGGAACACTTCACAGCCAAAGCGAACTAAATGTTGGGAGGCAAAGGTGTAAGCTCCCAAAATTACCGAGACAACATTAGAGTAACCATCGATAGGCTAATAAATTTGGCATGCCCATCATGAGGTTCGGGGTTCCGATTACTACCTGCAATACAAATTACTATTTTGTAGCATTGTGAAGCTGACTATAAAGATTCTAGCTTTCTTATACAGGATCACAGCTGATGAGAGAAGAAGAGTAACGTACCATATTTCTCAGTTAGGGAAAGCCTTATAGCCTCTCAAGTAAAGTTAGTTTATCAGCTATTGATTGTGGACAAAAACTGGCACAAAACCCTTATTATATGGTTATCTAGAATATCACGTGGCTCAGACGCTTCACATGCTTATCAGCACAACGGGTTCGCAGTGGCTATATTGTATCCAAACAGAAGGGTAACTCATAAATATTGGATATCGTCGGGATAGGCATTCACACAAGAGATGTATCGCCCATCTCAAACACTCCAGAGCTTTAATCACACATTCACTAAGGGGGACTCTGCTCCTAGTTCTGCATGTCACTATAGGTACAGACCTCTTCCTGCATATATCATATCAATTTATTGCTCGGATGAAAAGTGGCCTTCCCGGCTACTTGTGGCTGTAGCCGAGATCCGAACCCCCCAGTCGACAGTAAAATTACCAAATTTCTACAACTTCTAACAAAAAAACGTCTTATTATGGTCTATAAGTGCTAGTTGCTTACAACAACATAGCGACACCAGCGGCAGCAACAGCACCGAACAAACCAGCAGAGACAGCTGGAGCAACAGCAGCGCTTCCGGCAGAGGAAGAAGAGTGGTTGGTGTGGTTAGAGCCGTTAGTGGCGTTAGCAGCAGACACAGCAGAGGCAGCGGTCAAAGCAAGGACGACAGTCTTGAATTGCATTGTAACGAATGAATAGATGTGATCGAGAAAAAAAGGTGCGGGCGCCCGGGTCTTTATATAGTGCGAGAAAAAGTGCGCAGACGGAAAAATCAAAAAAGGGCGTCCAGCGCCGTGGTGATTGCCTGGGTGCCGGAAGGCGCGCCCACAAGTAGAATTTTCTGCCCGCCTTGGTTCGAGATATCTATCTAGACACAACTTGGCACCTTGGATGAAAAATGCAACGAAATAATGCCACAAAATGCAGCGGAATGCAACGGGGGGACGAGACTGGTAGTTGGCCCGCCCCTTCTACTGACCTCTGCAAGGTATGTTGGTGAGTTGGTGCAATTTCTGGTTGCAACTGGGCGGTTGCAACAAGGGGCTGAGTGCAATGGAACGTAGCGTTGAACGATAATTTTTCCTATTCTGTGTGCATGGGCCGGTGCAGGCGCCCCCACCTCTCCAGCCCGACACAGTTCATAATTTTCGCACGTTCAGACTACAAACTGGGTGTGTGCATGGTGGCGGTGCCGTTTTGGGTGTTCGTTGTGGAAGTTGCGCCTGAGTCTCATGATTGTCGACCCGGAATGGGCAGGGCCACAATTTCGCGCACGGGGCCGACATGCCGGAATAGGAGCAAGGGAAAACAAGGGAAGAGGACACTGAAGCGACATTTTTGGGGGTAGGGGAAAAAGAGGCAGAGAAAAAAAAAGGCGTGGAGGAGATAGTGGCGAAGTGGTGGATGGTGGGGGATTGATGGAAATATGCGGAACAAGTCGCCTGTCATCGCACCCGTGCGTGTTCTCTGCACCGGAGGTAATTGTGCAATAAGATTTCTAGATTAGAATTATAGGAGCAATTGCATTTTTCCGCTGAGGCTCACTTTTTTTTTATTACTTCGTTTCTTTTTGAACTGTTCCGTTAGTCTCTTTCTGGTTGGTTGCTACCATTTCAGTCTGGTTTTGTTTCTTTTTCCTTCACTTTCTCGGTTTTTCCTTCACTTTATCAGTTTTCTTTCACTTTTTCTCATTCTGTTTCTTTTTTTTGTCTCCTATCGTTAGCTCCTCTCTCTTTTTTATGCTTCTATTTTTATCGTTCGATGGCTGCGACCACTCGAAGCAAAAGTCATTCATCTCCCGATGATGTCTATTTTTACCGCAGCGATTACGCCTTGGAACGGCTTTGTCCTTGGTTACAAACTTCTCTCTCCCGGTACTTTTCTCCCGACTACTTTTTCCCTTTCTTGCTTGTATTTTTCGTTTTTTAGTGTGCCCCACAAGATTGCGCACCGTTTAATTGGCCCAATGAGGTAATTTGGCAATCCTCAATTCTCTTCTTGAACCCAGATGTAGCGCCTGGATGTCAATATGCAAATGAATGTCCTTGGCAATCTAGGAGAATCTCGGTTCGAGAATGAATATTCTTGTTTTTCTTGTTGCTTCTAGTAAAAATCCTTCCATAAATTCATTGATGCGGCTACTCGGGGCTTCTTCGGTATTGGAAGTGGGGCTTCTTCGGTTCGAAGATTACATCATTCCTAGAGATCTTGCGGCATTCCATGCTGACGTACACATCATTGCTATATGACCTATAGGGTTCGTTCTACTCATAACCATGTTGCAGAAAATCAAACTGCGAATCTTCAGTTGGGAAGATCTCGCAGCTATGACTTCATTAAGGAATGGATCAGGAGTGTCGTGCATCGACAGTAGAACATCGACCCACATCTTACGTCACCTGGTTCCTCTCAGTAGTCTATGGTGATATTGTGACCGTCTGCTCATTCGGTCATTTTTCGATCAATGGTCCGAGTTAGCGGATTGCACTTTAATTGACTGGAGAGTTTATTAGTTAATATCGCCGTTCTGAATCTGAATTGTTTGCTGAGGTGCGTGGGATCAGCAAAGATCAGAATTTACTAAAGTACGTACAACAAAATAAGCCTGTTTAGCTTAGCTTTCACCCAGATTATTCTGTCCTAGACATTATTATCATGCTCACCCAGAACCTTATACTCACCAAGAGCATTACTACTTGAATTTTGGCAACTACGGGCCACTCACTCCAACATTTCCATGAATATCAAGCAGATAAATAAAAAGGTAGTGCACAGTATGTACGTTCAGTTTCTTCCCTATTATTCTGAATGCATAGTTGACATGGCTACTGTGAGGAAATTTTGAACTAGAGCGTCTGCCAACTCACATTCCTTCCAATATTTTGTGCTGACCAAATAGTGATGGAAGTTGAAGTTTTGAATGTTGGTTTGTACTAAGAACTACCAGCTATTCTCACAAGTGTATGGAGTCTATTTCCTACAACCACGCCGTGAAATTATTGAATCATGGTAGTGAGTTGATGTAATTGAGATGATAAATCATCAAGTATCTAGACATTCAGATAGATGACGCACTTAGTCCATTGGTATCAATCAATTCCATTCTCTGTATTCCCACAATCTACCTGTTGAATTTTAGTGGTCACGTGAATTAGTTCAGTGATATACCAACTTTGTTCAGTCATATCTGATGTAGGATTTTATCTGGTAAGGTTTACTGAGTCTATGTCCTATACTAAGAATCCCACGTTCTCCTTATCTTTCTTTATCTTTCTCTCTCTCTCT
>JANIJQ010000035.1:0-90098 GCA_030557965.1 Sungouiella middelhoveniana | reverse complement strand
CAAGCGTACTTGAAAGAACCCTTACCCAATTCAGCGGCTTCCTTCTCGAACTTCTCGATAGTTCTCTTGTCGATACCACCACACTTGTAGATCAAGTGACCGGTGGTGGTAGACTTACCGGAATCGACGTGACCGACGACGACGACGTTAACGTGAGCTTTCTCCTTACCCATTTTTACTAGATTAATTAACTGGTGAGGAAAAAAATTTTTCTCGTGGTGCGGACACTGAACTTATATATGGCGGGAAAATTTTTCTCTGGTTTGCTGTAAAAGAAATTTTTTTCCTTCGGGAGGGCATATAGCCCGATTTTTGCCACGACATGCTTGATTTGGGGCAGGGAAGGCGACATGAGGGAGGGGTGGAATGGATGAAAAGAGGGATTTTAACTTCAATGGGTGGGTTTTTGGTGGAGGATAGTGGATTTTTTCACCTTGGACGTCTTGATGTTTCCATTTTTTTGGGCTTCTGGCAACTTTCCCAAGTACTCTTTGAGTGTGTGCTCCCCCTTTGCGACATTATACATGCGCTGTCATCATACTGCACAGTGGTCCAACATCTGGAAGGGAGTAGAAGAAATCTAGGTTTCAGGCGTGTGGATAGGGGGCGGTGGCAAAATGATAAATAGAGGTGGCAAGACTACATGGATACTTTAAGGCTTCTAATTTTTTCCATCGAATAGAATGACTGTATGGATGAAGGGATATGAACGAGGGTGGTTCACGTGCGCACTACTAGGGCTCAGCCCTAGTGATGTTGTGTCTTCAAGACATGTGTATTTTCCCAATTCTGGAGGATATCATGACTTTCGTAAGTTTAACTGAGAGAAATGATTGTTAATTAGATAATCGCTAATCAGAGGCTTCCAATTGTGTGCATTTTAGCTTTTGGCACTAGTTGATATCACAGGGTGTAATGCGACATTGAAACTAATAGGTAACCACTAAATTAGTTCTGCTGCAAACTACTGAAGACAAATAGGATTCAAACTTAGTGCTATTTTCTAGATCGCATCATTAACTTTTTGCTTCTATAATGTATCGACATGAAAGCCATCATCTATCCCCGAGTTTCTTCAACTTGATTGCGATCTGTGCGAGTAACTTTCTGTACCATGAAGTACCAGGAGAACATAATAAAATCACTAAAAACATTCAGATATTGTGAATGAATATTAGATGCTTTCAATTGAAAGTCGGGAATAATCATTGATTTCATGGAATATTCAAATGCATCCCCATCTTCTATGATTGTATATGCATTGTGATCTATTTGGCCCTCCGTGTCCTCTTCTTAACCGATGTATCTTCGAGCTTCTTCATCAATTCTTGCTTGCTATTGATCGAGTCCTGATTCTCATATCCAACCTGAGTAAGTGCCTCGTCGAAGGAATCATCTGGCCATCCTTTAGTCGTAGAACTGTCTTCTGGAGAATCTTCTCTCGCCCGCTTTAGTTTTTCTGTTAGTGACTGACCGCCACCCGCCAATCGGCCATATTTCTGCTTCTCTTTAGACTTTCGAGGTGAAGGTAGCTGCACAGATTCGTCATCCTTTGAATCATCCGAATTGCGTTGAGTGGAAAAGTTGTTACTCATTTTTCGAACAAAGTCCAAGAGTGTTTTTGGTCTGGCCATGGCTTGCGGAGCGAAAATGCACCATGCTAAATCCAAAATATCTGGCATCTGTAAGTGAGACCTTCCAGTCAGCCGTTCAATCATTTCCCAGAGATATGCAATGGAAACAATGGGAATGTTCCATTTTTTGGCAGCATTAATTTTGTTCCTTGACGACAATGCAGCCACGGAACGAGACGCCTCGCCATTAGAATACACGGGACATTGCAAAATATCCTTATACTTGTACTCGAAAAGTTCTGGACTGTTCTTCAAAAAGGCGGGTTTGAAGAGATTGATGTTAATAATGAGCAAATCCCGTTGGGAATTGAGAACCTCGCAGAACTCAAGGTTTAAATATCCCACAAGCTTTTCAATGTGTAATAGTTCAACCCCAGTGAATCCAGACACACAGACTTTATATCGGGTTGCCAGGGGAACAAGACCCTGAAGGGGCCTGGACCAATTATCGTGGCGGGTCTCGTTGTAGAAAATGCTTCGTTCGATAAACCAATCTGTGACAACTTGCACGTCTTTGCTGTGTACTCTTCTTTTCGTTGCACTCGGTAGTGCTGAGAGCATGAGATTGGCTTGCGGGCCGTTCTTGACAAGTAGTAATATGTGAGTAATGGTGTCGTCATCTCCAGAATCGGCCACTTCTCCATTGTGAGATTCCACCACTTTCTTAAGTACTTTTTGTTGCGGAATCAGGTACCCCACAGGTAGAAATTTGTATCCCAGGAAGAGTGTGCTTGCCGGAATAACATTGTCTTCACTTTCGATTCCTTTCTGGGACTTCTTGCCCATATTAGTCAGCGAGTCTTGCTCGTCGCCAGAACCTGGTTCATCCCAGGTGCTTCCGTGTATTATTCGAGCAGTATGAGACTTGGTATTCTCCATGATGGAAGACCAGATTTCCAGGTTCTTCTTCAATTGTCCCCGTTCTCTTCTTTCGAGACCCTTTCCTTTCTTATTACCATCAGATTGCAAAGAGTATAGCTTTTTCCACACAAACGATCCGTTGTTGTAGAGATTGCCAACTTCACGATTCACCACGTAGTCATCGAGATCTAGAGCTGCTCCTCGAAGGCACGAGTCAAAAACCCAAAGCGGATGTACTGTGGGGATCTTCCATTCGTTCGCTATAGTATAGCGTCGTCCTGAGGTATCTGTAGTAACTAGGACATCGCAGTTTGGAGTTAAAGTGGTGCTGACTTTGGCTCCCATCAGAGTCATAACGTTAATCAATTCTTCGGATTTGAACGCATTACTCAGTTCCAATTTGAATGAACCGGAAGGGGGATTTCTGAATTTCTCCCCAAACAACTTCATCTGTTCTTGAGACGAGGGTTTCTCTACGCGTGCGAGGCAAACTGTAAAGTTAGAGAATATCGGTAGTAGATGGGCATCCAAGGCTAGGCCATAATCGTGACCAGCAACCCACTGGGAATATATGTCCGAAACTGCTTCTTCTGTTAAAAACACCATATCATGGCGATAGCGGATGGAGTAGCGATACTTCTCGGTATTTCTCTTTCCCACCACCAAGTACTGGACTGAGCTCATGAGATCAGTATAGTGAGTTCCACCTAGTGAAACTATTTTCTTTCCAATTTCATGTCGACGGCCGGACTCCATGCCCGTACAGCAGAAAGTTAGACCATCGAATGGTTTAGTCATAGGCTTGACAGAATGGATGTGCAGGAAAATATTTTGGTGATGGAGTAATAGTTGGATCCACACGCGATATGTTGATAGAGAGTAGGGAGGTGTGAATTTGGATAATAATATGGAAGGGATGTGGTGTTAGGATATTACTGAATAGGTATTACTAAATGGGGGTAGATGAATTGTAGCCTAAAGAATTCCTCTTAAATTTCCGATATTGGTAGCATATGATTGAGACTTGGCTTTCTGTCTGTAGATATGGACATACTAGAGTCCATAACCACGGAATGCTATTTTTTTATTCTTTTGAAGAGCGAAAGTAAAGCTGGAGATGTATTTAGAGTATTTTCGCTCGATGTCTCTTTTTCATTTTGGCTACCTTGAGGACAACACTGCTTGAATTGCGATGATTTAGGATACTTGAAAGAAAATGGCCCTTCAATGTATTGTCTAACTGAGATTACTTTCTATTGGAGAATTCAGTTATTGGGTGCTTTGTTAGAAGCGAAATATGGTGTTGTTAGAGAATTGTATAATTTCCATACTTATTCAAGACTCTTGGTAAATCATTAACTGGCTCCAGGTACGTCGTCAATTAAGTTAGATTCATCTTGAATTCTTAAGATTAGCAGATCGCTCGTTTCCTGACATCGACCACTTCAGCTTTTCAATACTAAAATATCGAGCATCGGGAAACTAGTACAGCAGGAAATCAAAATAAAACTAACAGTTACTAGCCTTCTTGACAACATCAGTTCATCCAATGTAACCATTGGGAATTTACTTTTCGAATCTGGAAACTGCTGGTACTACCACATTCTCATTCCAGTAGCAAATTGTGAATGAACTCAGAAACGTCTGACCTGGAATGCCAATACTCAAGATATATCCGAGCTTACGTGGTACCTTAGGACACATAGCACCACTATCAACCTTCAACACAAAGCAAAGAAATTAGAAATTCACTTAAATGACTGCTAATAGGCCAAATTTATCTCAAATTGCGATCTACAGAGAATGCATGATTTCGTAGTCTCAGATGGAAGCATTGTTCTGAGGTTTTTCAACTTCAAATTGTTATTCTTTCCCAACAGTAATGAGAGGAATTGCTCTCTCCTGGTCGATTAATTTGATGACAATGCTTGAAATCGTGATCAGCGAGTTTCTTCAACCCAATCCATTTTCTTCATCGGGCTGACCGCACAAGCGATATTCATTTATCTTAGAAAATAGTATAATTCATTAGTTTTGAGAACCCAAATTCCTAGGCAATTCCATCTAATTCTAAAAGCGCTTGGCACTGATGTTCATACTGGACGTTATCAACAAACTCCACGTTGACCAATTTAATAATGGGGTTCAAAGTCTGGAACGGCTTGCACCTTGCATTGAGATTATCTACGATGTTTGTCTTCTACCAGAAGAGGCAATGGCTGGTATTCCAGAGTGCGAAAAAGCAGGGTCCAATTTAAAAAATTATTCAGGATTTCTTGATAAAGGCAGAAGCAAGTAAACAAAACAAAATAAAATAAAACAAAACAAAACAAAATAGGGAGTAATAATTTGCTCCCACTTTACTACCAAAGGTGAACACCAAAATAGCCATGAGAAACCATTCGATTCAAATTGCCCTGGGATAAAAATAGAAGACCAAGGTTAGAAACACCACTCAACCAAATTAGACTCATTGGTTCAAGCTACACAACTAACAGTTAACATCCACATAGAATCCGCAAAGGCTCCAAAATCAAGCCAATCGGGAATAAGTAAAGCAACGCTGACTAGTCGGATTTATGGCCCTGTTGCTATGAGCAGGACTATGTGCACACAATATTTGTGTGCAGCGCAAGTTTGCGCCTCGCGCCTAATAACTTGCATCGAACCACCAATGAGGGAAAATAGTCTGATAGGACCGTTACCTAGGAGTTGCCCACCCCCATGTCAAACCAATGGAGTGATTTCATTTAATGTGAATAGTTCTAATTTCATATAATTTGAGACTGTTGCAACTTTGCAATACTTCAAAACACGGTCTGTATCGATGTCAGGAACCATTTTAAAAATAGAGGTGGAGAAGAATCGCATGATTCATCTGTGGGAGGCAAGGATGAGAATGTGATTGAATGTAGGATCGGAGAAGTAGATGAGTAGTGTGAAAATGATAATTCTAGCTAGGAGTCCCTGCAAGAGATGGAAATCAAGAAATCAAAGAAACACAAAAAAAAACCTTCAGGCAGTAAACTTAACATAAATTTCAAACTACAAAAATTCCTCCTCCCGTCATTCTCACTGGTGGACCCTATCGTGGTCCCCCATTCTAATTGCGGGGTGGTACCACTAACCATGTTGCATGGAACCAGTGGAAAGAAAACACAGGGCATAAACTCACAAAATGCCACAAGGACCATGCAGAAAACTGAGGTGCCAGAAGGAGCCTACGAAAATAAACAGCCCAAAACTCCCCCAACAATGGACAAGAAACGAGTCAATCTGGAAAAGAAATCCCCCAACCCGTCAAAAACTCCCTAACCCCAGTTTGTCGGCCAAACACCCCAGATGGGAACATTGTTGGCAACGACATGCTCAAAACAGCAACCATGGTGCAAACCACCCATGTGCACGCCGGTGCGGCATAAGATTCGTAAGGGATTGGCCCCCCCACTGGATGCTCACAACCCGGACAATTATAGTAGGTTTTTTATCGAAACGGAAAGTAAACAAACACAGTCTTGGCACCAGCAGTGGGCAGAAAATATAGGGGAAAAAGACGTCCAGAGGATCACATCGCCAGCACAGCAAATGGATTGGTGGCCAGTATATTTTTTTGCAAAACCTTCAGCCTTTCTGGGTTCTTATCTCTGAAGCATAATTAAAAAAAAGCCCCAAATCTACATGAGCAAATCTCGAGGTCGAACTATTTTTGGCCGCCAGTATGCAGTGCCACATACCCAGATGATGCCACCTACCTACCTACCAAAGACGAAATGGGCCCAACATCGACGAGAATTAGCTGTTGTTGGACGAAATCACAACTCCGCCTCCACATGCCTCGAAATCCCGTTTAACTTTTGCCTCTTTGCCCGACTCGTTGTCGTCGCCCCATATCCCAAAATATTCTTTCCGAAATCCTGTTGCGAGCGCCCACGCAGCAAACTCTATTTCGAGTGCGGCGCCTGCAGAACAGGCCCTTTCAGGGTGACGCAAGGCAGGCGGAAAAAGCAACCGGATACAACTATATAAACCTGGCGTCCGTCCCACCAACCTGGTTTTCTCTTCACCTATTTTTGTCACTCGCTACAATGCAATTCTCTACTCTCGCTACTTTGTCCGCCTTGACCGCCTCCGCTTTGGCTTCTTTCGCTAACGTCACCACCATCACCACTGATGTTACCGTGACTGGCTTCACCACTTTCTGCCCAGCTTCCACTGTTGTCACTTTGACTATCTGTAAGGATGTCTGCAAGCCAACTGCTATCACCGTGTCTAAGGAGACCACCTTGACCATCACCGAGAGCTGTGTTGTCCCAACCACCATCACCAAGACCTTGCTGACCACCGAGACCAAGCCATGTTCTCTGTGCTCCAAGACCGTTGCCCCAACCTCCGTGTCTTCTTTCGAGGCTGGTGCTGGTAGAAACGTTGCTGGTGCCGTTGCTGGTGTCGCTGCCGTTGCTGCTGCTTTGTTCTAAACTTACTGGTGAAGTAATTTATGATTCTTTTGAGATAGGAGACGGGTTTGATTGAACGTCTTTCTAGAATTTATTCGTAATAGTAATGGTATGTTTTGGATTAATTGGTGTAGAATTGCGACGAGGGACAAAATGTCACTCGGAACACATAGTGCGTCGGACCACAATCCGAGGTTAGCCCAAATTTTTGCCGGTTGTGAATTTACAGGGGGCTGGGACCGTTCCTTCCGCAAACTTTGCATTCTCCTTTCATGGATGTTTATCACGCTCCTAACCTCGTCTTGTACATGGACGAGCAGGAAGCTTACTGTTGTGTGCAGGTCGGTATGCTACCACGTTGACGGAACGGACCCTAAGTAGCGCGGAAAAGGGGAGACCATTAGTACTTTGGCAATTTAGGGGCTCACAGTGTTTTTGGAACTTCTGGGTGTAGAAAATATAACTTTTGTGTGTATGTGGAGCATCCTCTGGTGATTTTGGTCTATCTGCGGAACCCTATGACTCAATGCATGCTTGGCCGCTTGAATTTTTAATGGACGATTGGGAGATGTTTTAGGAAGTCAGAAATTTTCTTGTCGGAACTTTTTTGCTGCACGTTATCGGGAAGTCTGTTTGGTTGAGGATGTGGGTTTCTCACGTGAGAATGTGGGCTTTTCATGCCTTGAGAATGTGGGCTTTTCATGCCTTGAGAATGTGGGCTTTTTGGTGGGTTTTCCTTCCGCAAGAATGGACAAAGGTATCTGCTGATGGCAAAATTATCTGCTAATCAGCACCAACTCAGAACCACACGTAGTTGGTGAGAAAGGGCAACAATAGATAGAAAAAAGCGTGTCGAGATGAATCCCTAAATATCCTTATCATCGACTTCTACTGGATATTCCCGTGCCCGCCAATCTATTTCGCATCGTGCGTAGAGGTTCGTAAACCCTCCAACTACTAATCTTTTCATGAACCGGTTTTTTCTCCAACGTATCAATCGGCTTAGGCCGTTTTCTGGTTATTGACGCTCCTGTCAGCAGCGCTGCCCGGTGTTGACAAGTATGCGCTGATGTATTTGGCTCCTTCGGGCAAGTAGGGCCCCTTGTTCAGAAAAAACGCTCCTCTAGACCAAACCAGTGCAGGGACAATTGGTGAGATTGGTGAGACTGGTGAGATTGGTGAGGTTGTGATTTAATATAATTTAATTTCATTTGAAATTCTTCCTTTTCTCATCTTCTTCATTCCGAACTTAATCTTCTGCTGATTCGGTTAATCCAACTAAATCTATATCTAGTAAAATACCCATTGTACCTGTGGGTGGTGATTACACTATGAAGGAGCTTCCGTATTTGTGTGGGGGCTGCGCGCATAAGTTGTGAGCATGTATGTAATTCCGTATTGGTCTAATGGGTGTGTCCAGGCTTCAACTTGTGGTAGTGTTTCATTTCCGTCTACTGTTGTTGCCATCAAACCAAACGCCCAGAACGTACTGCATTGATATCGGCATACGTCTGTTGCCTTCATCTACATCTGTTATCTTCATCTGCATTGTTTTTTTTTCTTAGTTAAGGTCTGGGCGTGAGGCGTCGTCCATGTACCATTTCTCACCAAAGTTAATTAATTTAGACTACGCCTCCTGTGTGTATTCTGTTTGCGATGGAAATTCGTAGTGAAGTTGTAATGTGCCAGAAGATGAATTGAGGAAAAAGGCTCCACTGGTTGTGATACCTTACTGGTTCTAGAGTACTGTATTAATGAATCGTGGGGAGTGGGAATATGGTCAACTCTGGCCAAATACAGGGCTACAACCTATACACAAGCTTGTAACCATGAAATACCCAAAATAACACGGACTTGTCTCCATCTAGCCATTCCGAGAATATTCTAGCGTTAATGCTGGAATTTATCCACGGCTTGACCAGCTGGGCATTGATACCGAGTCCACTGGAGAGTTATTTGACCGAAGAGTGTATGCACACCGCATTAGTCACGTGAATTTATTGTGGTGTCGACACTAACAGAGTTGAATGGTTCAATATCGATGGATAAACGTCCTCAGATCTGTCAGAGTATCAATCGTGATGGCTATGGCCAATTTCGATCACGAATGTTCCACCATTTGCCGAAAACTTGACATGGAACTACAGATCACAACCACCTTTGATAAATCCGCAGAAAATAAGCAATTCTTTCTTTATCTCGACAGCCTGTTCTCTCATTTCCCCACCGCCTCCAACAATCTCCTTTTTATATTTGTTTTTGCAACCCTCTCCACGGTGAATCCAGTCCTCTCCGTTCAAAACCACGACGATCTAAGTCACGTGCACCATCACGTGCAAACACAGCTCCAGCCTCAGCTTCTTCACCTACAACTCATACAATTCACCAAAAAGGAAGCAAGATGTCCGAGGATACCCATCTACCTCTGTCTAGCAGATTTTCCTTTCCTCCTTCTACGGGAAATTCCTTCTCCCTTGACAGTCGCCCTCCCTGGTCCACTCCTGGTGGAAGTACCGACAAAATAAGGTTCATCCATTCTGATAGTATCTCGGAAGGAACTTACAAGGCCCATCGCTGGCCCCAGAGAAGATTAAATGACGTTTCTTCTGCGAAGATCTACACCGCGACCAAGAATTATGAACTAGAAATACCTGAAAATACTGGAGATGTGAGTGAAATACCAGTATTCAACTATGGGAAGGATTTTACAAGTGATCCCATTCTGTTTGTAGAGAAGGTCAGAGAAGCAGGCAAGAAGTTCGGAGCAGTCAAGGTGAAGATGCCCACCGATTTCGTCAATCGATTCCTGGCAGATCATCTTGTAGATCCGGAGGCATTGATTTTTCGAGCTAATAGATTGCTTCGAAATCCTAGCGAAAACGAATTGCTCACCAGGCTCAAGTTCTTCAATGAACTCATAACGTTTCACATGTCACAATCTGTACCTCCAGAAAAAGACAAGTCAGATTCCGACATGACAATTCCTCAATCAGATGGGAATCATTCAGTTTCAGATGCAAGCCTGGTTCTGCTACTACAGACAATCAAGGTAGAGGAGGGATCTTTGGTTGTACCAGAAAAGTCGGTCACCTCTGACTCCGCCCCATTGGCTTGGGAGACAGTAGAAACTCAAGTAAAGGCAGAGGTCTCCACCAAAATTGTGGAACCGCAATCAGAAGTATCTGAGGTGCAAAAGGTAATAGAAAAGTCACCGTCACCATTGTTTTTGCTTGATTTCCCCGCTTTGGACGACCGTCCATTGGACTTATATGAATTCTATCGTTTCGTGATGAGTAGAGGAGGCTATGAGATGGTAGTCAACAAGAATCTCTGGGTTGAGATAGGCCATGAACTTGGATATTCAGAAAGTAAGGACCGCGATTTGAGCTCGTTTCTCGAGGAATCCTACTTGAGTATCTTGAGAGCAGCTGAGGGGAAACTTGATGTTCGCAAAGGGGAAACTGGGTCTTTGGCAACTGAAACCAGCGACTCATTGTCCCGAAAGCGCAAGAAGCTCAACAATGGTGCTCCGCTTATATTGGGCTCGGCCAAAGATTTGCATAGATCTGTGAGACTCAAGGCATCCAAAGGATTTCTACTAAATGCGCCACATTTGGTATCGATTAAACCTCCTCTTATTCTTGGTGTCAGAAACGAACCCTCATCTGAACCAAATGAAAAGTCGCATAGGTCTGCGAGAAAAACAGAAGAAAAGCATACCCCAATCACATCTGCTGCGCAGATCAACCATTATGTGAAGTGGCTTGCATGTGGTCTGGCAAACATTCAAGACACTTCCCGATATAATTTGGCTTCGAAATACGAGTCATATTACTCTTTAAAGCAGTACATGATGGAAGATCTTAAGTTCCAGCAGTATTTGATGAAGTTATACCCAATTGTCTTTGGCAACAATGCGAATGAACTTGGTGGATCCTCTGGCGAAACATCAAAGAAAATTGCCATTCAAGAGTTCGAACGATTATATTGGATGTTCATTGAGAACAATGGTGAATTAGAATCACTTGATGGAATAAAACTCGAATCTGGTTATAGTGTGCCCAGCTCTGTGAGTTCGGGATTCTACCAGCTTGGTGACGACTTTTACGAAAACAAATTCAAGGAGCTTAATAAGACCACCCATGGCGCTTCCGCTCTCCGCCATGCTGAACCTGTGACTACAAGCAGTCAGCCAACCGAAGCATCGAGCTCTGTAGAATCTATTGTTGATTCTTCCTCAGTGTCAACTACTACGACTGCTGCCCCCACCGGGTTTATTACACCTTCCTCAAACTCTGTATCAATTTCTGATGGTCCAATTACTGGTGGTCTAAGTACTACTCCAAGTACTATCGGCACCGGCGAGATTTCACAATCGGCGACTTCCTCCGTTCAGGAAAGTTCTCATATTACCATCGCAAATGGGAATATAATTTCGGAGTCCTCTATGGGTTCCACGAATTCAGGTGATCAAAATAGAGCACATCGACTACTATCTCCGTTCAACATACATAATATTCCTGTTCTCCCCAACTCCTTACTAGGGGCATACAGTGCTTTGGATGTGAATAATCGTGACTTAACCAATTCCAGACTTAATGTCAGCATGACTTTCGGAACAGAAAACTGGAGTTGTGAGGACCATTTTACTCAGCTTTGTAACTACCATTCCTTTGGCGCTGGAAAGAGATGGTACTTTATTCCGGAGCTGGATTTTGAAAAGTTTGAGTCCTTGGTTCAAGAGGTGGTCAGTCTGCAGAACGGAGATGCCGATATTTCTCGAGTAAATGTTAACTACAGAGAGGAAAGCTGGCACTTTGATGAACTTGAAATGGCAATCAATAAGGATGTGCAGAGTGGAAGTGTTCAATTGGAGTGCTTGAAAGACTCAATGGAAAATATGGTCAATCCATTTCCTGAAATCCGGGTTGACCATAAGAGCAGTGCTTTTCAGAACTTAATTGATAAGAAGAAAAACCATTCGAATGGTGTTTTCCTCAATCAAGAGTTTTTGATATCTCCTCAATTATTGCGCGAGAAGGGAATTAACTTCACCACTACAGTACAGCAGCAGGGCGAGTTCATCTTCAAGTATCCGAAGACATATTCTTCCTCGTTTTCATTGGGTCTCAACATTAATGAAGAGGTTAATTTTGCTTCCAAACTTTGGCTCGACTACGCTGAGGAAGGTGAAATGTGGCTTGCCAAGCAAGGAATACTTCCTAATATGCTGATATTCCGGATGTTGATTAATTTTGCTCAGTTTCATGAGTCAAATGACTTCTATGGTGGCCATTTTGATGCTGAAATTTACTCGGAGGTGCTGTCCATTTATTCAATATTCTTGGACAGGGAATTGAGCTTGCGTGCAAAAATTAGGGAGACCCTTAAGATCAAGGAGACCACTGTCGAAGAAAGGAACGTCTCTGATGGTGATTGCATTGCTGACGATACATTGCAGAACGCTTTCCCTTCCAAGATTGTCATTTCAGAAGCACATACTCACCACCAAATGGTGATGACATTGCCAGGATTCTTGGAGTATGCTGCGACGGTGGCCAGTGAGGATAACCTGGAACTCAATATGATCACAGATAAAGGTTACAACATCGAGCTCCAGTTGTTATATTCTGATGAAAAGCTCAGGAATTTCCAAAGGATTCTCAGCTCTTACTCTATTGATTTTGAGGGATGGCTCACCTACTATGAATCACTTTTGAAATCAGGTGAGGAAGTTTCCATGAAGGTGTACAAGAGCTTGTTGAGTGAAGGGTGGAAGATTTATTCTGCAGTCTCCAACACTAACCACACTTTTAAGAAGTTTTCTGAGGGTAGCAATTCTCAGAGTTCAGAGCTTGCTATCAAAATCAAAAATTTCAAAGAGGAGGTTGAAAACCTCCAAAGGTTTGTTGACGAATCTATGGAAATTGTTGAACAATGCCAATCCATACTTTCTTTGAAGCATCAGCAGCGTATCAGAAATCATGGTGGTGAGAGCACACCACAGGTTTTCAACCAACAAATAGGTGGAAGTTTGGACCTGCTTTTGGAGTTGGTCAACAAAATTCCAAATCTAAACTTTTACACACCTGAGTTCGATCAAATCTTTGAGTTTAAAAGCGAAATCGAAAATTTCGACCGGGCATGCCGTGCACTCATTCAGAAGCCCAATGCTTCCCTTTCAGAACTCAATGATATGATCAGTTTGGGTATGTCTTTTGGAGTTCAAATCCCCTCGTTGGGTTTCATGACTCGACTCAGAGACAGACAGAAATGGCTTTTGATCTATGAGACAATCATTTCTGGAGGTGATCCGTTCATTGAAAAGAAGGATATTTTCTTTTTGAAGGACTTACTTGAATTTAGAGACGAAGGATTAAGGGTCTTGGCAGGTAGTGACATTGAGAAAATTAAAGAAATTGATGCCTACGTTACCAACGGAAATTCTTACGATTCCACTGTGACTTCCTATCTATTAGCGAACAGCGTTCTCAACAATGTGGATTTGAAGGACCTCGACGCTATCATTGATGATATGGTCGAGAGATCTAAGAAGATTGGGAGCGATCGTCTCTTCGTTACAAGCGAAACTTACTCCAGAATACTCGATTTGAAGGCGCAATCAGGTCACATCAAGTTCCTCAGTGAGTATCTGACTAAGAGTCATAGCCTATTCGATATTACCCAAAAGTTAACGGAACTTCAGTCATGTGGTTTTAGATTTGATGACTCGTTCATTCAAAAGGATTTGGCACAGACCCATCAGTGGCTTGACAACGCAAATTCTCTCATTAAACAGGCCAAGATTGTCTTCACTTCACGTTCACGGCCAAGAATACCGATTCTGGTAACCAGACATGCCACGGAGCCTGCGTTGGTTGTTAGTTCGCTTTACACCTATAACAATTGTGCAACTGCCTTTGCAGGGGAGGAGGTTGATAGCTTCACTAGAGGCTCGAGCTGGGTGTTCTTGAATAATTTAGACTTTCAATTCGATGAGAAACACCCGGCACGGTATTGTATGTGTCGAGATTTTGAAGATGGCGTGATGATTGAATGTGATCGTTGCCACGAATGGTACCACGTGAACTGTGTCAATGCAAGCAATAATATTGACGACGAGAACGAAAAATACTCTTGTCCAGTATGCTTGCTGCTAGATGCCTATAAATCCACTGGGGAGCTTCCGGAAATTGAGGAGAAAATCTCACAAGATTCAGTCACCAAGCTAATTGCCAAAGGTGATGAATTGCGAATTATTCCCCAACCTGAAGTTCAGGCACTTAGAGACATTGCTAATCTCGTGCAAAGAGCCCACGAATACTTTGAGATGCAGAGAAAAACCGATGTAAATGTCGGCTATGGCCCACTTTACACGTTATTTGTAGCTAGAAAGTTCTACGGGTCGCCAGTATGTGATGTGGAGGAAATTTCAAAGCTCTTTGAAATGTTGAAGGAAGTGGACATTCCAGGTATTTTCAAGGAAGTGTTGGCTTCGAGAGCTGAAAAAAGCTCTGCTTCAGTTCAGGAAGCTCAAGTCGGGTCTCCAGATATGGTACCGGTTCCGAATTCTACTCAAGTTGTGAATCCGGTCTCCCCGATTACTATCCCAACAGGACCGCCCAAGATCGTGATGCCGGACTCGAGCGCTGTTCAATCACCGCTCAGTTCCCTGGTTGTTCCGATTCTTGTCTCTCAGAAAATACCTGAGACTGGTGTTGGAGATCGAGTTATGCTGGCATCTCCCCTTGGTCCAGCTGCAATTGTGCCAGTACACACCATGAATGAAGAATCTGTGAAGAATCAAGTTGTTCAGATTCCGCCAATGGAATTAAAGAGAGAAGATAAGAATGATGTTGCATCTAATATGGTTCATGTTCCTCTTACATCCAATCCTCTTACATCTAATGTACCCAGTGTTAATTTACCTACTGGGGAACAACCAAAAGCAGATGAACCTAAAGTTGATGAGCCTAAGGTTGGTGAGTCTAAGGTTGATGAGTCTAAGGTTGATGAGTCTAAGGTTGATGAGTCTAAGGTTGATGAGTCTAAGGTTGATGAGTCTAAGGTTGATGAGTCTAAGGTTGATGAGTCTAAGGTTGATGAGTCTAAGGTTGAACTAAAAGTTGCTGAATCAAAAATTGATGTTCCAAAAGCTGACAATGTTGAAGTTCAAAAATCTGAACCAGAGATGAAACCACTAAAATCTGTTGATCTTATGGTGAGAGAAACAAAGGCTAAAATAACAGAAGGAGAGGGAAATCATATCATCACTAGTCAACTGCTCTCTAGCAAACACCAATCTGTGCAGCCGGTCACAAAAAGTTCACAGCCATCTGCAGAGAACGCACCAACATCTACCATTCCTATCCACGAGGTCAAGATGCCAGAAAAAGATGCATAAGATGGTCAAACAATGCATGGAACGAAAAAAGTACCTTCGAGTCCCTTCGAGTAGAAAAAATCATGGAAAGTATTTATATTTTGGAGTCGAATAAAAATTATGTATCATTGGAATGCTACACCAAGATTTCCAAATCACGTCTTCTTGGAGTGCACAGACTAGTACATGTAAACATCTCTATAGGTTTCTACAACTACTACATGACACCGGTTGACCAGTATTTGAAAATATGCTGGGAGAAAACTTTTGGAGAACCTAATCCACGAGACTCTATCTTTGTTAGCGAGATCTTTGCGCTAATACGAGAACTCGAGGACTTCATTGGCAGCCCAGGTAAACTCTTCTACAAAAATGAGATCACTATTCTCCAGAAAATGGCAGACCAGCGGCCGCAGCTCCGATTGAAGCGACTGGAAACTGAAAGATTTCTCCTTCAACTTGTAGGGTTTGACACGATGGAGAATTTCTTAACAACGAGAGCCAGAACTGACCTTGGGGCACTTCGAAGACTTGTCAATAATTATCCCAGAGGGGGAGCATTCAGACCAAGCCGACCAAATGCAGCGATTCCACCACGTATTCTGAGGGATTCTAGGTCATTTTCATCTGACCAGAGAAGTAGATTTCTGTTCCGGGACTCGCTAACAGATCCTTTGAGAGATTCTTTGAGAGATCCTTTGAGAGATCCTTTGAGAGATCCTTTGAGAGATCCTTTGAGAGATCCTTTGAGAGATTCATTAAAGGTTCCGTTAAGAGATCCATTAAGAGATGATGCTCCAAAAAAATATATCGGTACACTTTCAGGGAACCCAGGTTCCAATTCTGGTGTTCCAGAAGACGATTCCTCATGGTTTGGTAATTGGTGGAAACTAGGATCAAAGTCCAAAGCTAGAGAAAGTGAAAGAAAGTTTGACGCTCCCGGTGAAAGAGATCGTAGTCGGCAATTCTTCAAAAAGGAGCCTGATGGGCCACCTGTTGACCTCAAAACTTTCAGCCAAATTCCTGGAGCCTACGAAGCCAAACAACAGGATAGAATCAGAGAGCTAGAATTACTTTGCAAGAAGTACGAGAGAGAATTGGCACTGAAAAGTACTGGCGAAGATATGGAGAAGCTAACGAAAAGGCTCAAGGATACTCTATTTGAACAAGATAAGGTTATTCAAGAGTTGAGGAACCAGATAGATTTTGGCAGAGATGGGAATTTCGTAAGGAGACTACCCGGAATCAAGCAGTTCCTTCGCTATCAAAGTTCCGACAGACAAACCGTCGGAGTTCTAGCTGTGGAGTGTCTTAGTTTGATGGTCACGTTTGTGCTACTTACCAACCTCCTCAAGCTCATTTACTACGCCATACTAACGCTGGCAACGAAAAAAAATGGCTTCTACTCCGACGACGATTCTATCTCCTTCTCGTGGATCCAGCAGATTCCCTGGATCGAATACAAACTCTACCAACTTCACGACTGGCTAGATCGAGCATGAGTGACAATGTAACTATCATTAATACATAAGAAGAAAGCAACGAGTCGGTTTATTACTACAAACTCCCCGTCTAAAACAAATCCAACCCATCACACTTAGTTCATCTGCTTGACCAAGTTGTTGATGAACTGCTCTCTGTTACCGGTGTCACCACCCTGGATGAAGTGGAAGAACTTTCTAGTTCTGAAACCACCGTTAGGGTTAGACAATCTGAATGGCCACAAGAAGTTGTTGGCCTGCTTGAAGTTAGGACCAACGGTGTAGATCTCGTGGATCAAGTCCTCCATGGACATGATACCGTACTTACCCAAAGCAGCCTCGATGATCTCGTTGTCAGTCAAAGGAATTCTCTGAGAACGAACCTTACCGTAACCTCTCTTGTAGATCAACTTTCTCACGGTAGCCAAGTTTGGGTAACCGTAAGCAATGTATGGCTCAGCCAACTTGAGCAACTCAGAAGTAGCCTTGGTGACCTTAACAAAGACACCGGCGTTGATCTGGGTCAATCTCAACAACTGCAAAACCTTTCTTGGCTTAGGAGCAATCTTGTTGATACCCTTGATTCTGATCACGAACACAAGCTTTGGCTCGGCCTCAACGTAGTAAGAGTTGTTGGCCTTGGCCTCTCTCTTGGCGTCAACGACAGCACGCTCAGCATCTCTGTACTCCTTGTTGTAGGCAGCAGTTCTGTCGGCGATAACCTGTCTCTTCTCCTCGTTGGCCTAATATGTTAGTACAAAAGTTTGGAATGGGGGCCATTTGTCAGTCCCGAAAGATGGTTAACAAAACGACAGCATCGCAAGGCTAGTCAATTTTAAAAAATAATGTCATCTTCAATGGCCCGTTGGTAATTCAACTCAAATCGTGATACATACAGCCTCTCTGGCAGCATCGTTAGCAGCACGCTGCTCAGCGCTCTTAGCGTCGGTCTTAGCCTGCTTGATGTGGGTTTCTGGTTGCAAAGTACTGCGATGTTAGTAAGAGAACGAGGAAGGAAATATGAAATCAAGAACTGTTGAATCCGCATCGAATCCGAACAATGTTCATATTATAACGCTTTCCAAGGTTGGGTTCGTCTTACTTGAGGATGATGTAAGCTAACAGTTATGGTGGCCGAGGGCCTACTCCGGAGTCAAGATTCCGGTTGGACATTAAAGACAGTATGGCAATAAGTCAAGCCGAAATCTCGAAAAGGTGTTATTATGCTTTCTCACAACCCATATGGTTTGCAAGAACAGCATGTTCATAACTGAAACGTCGAACAGGACCAGAAAAGCTTCAGCTCCTCCAGTTGACCGGTTCGACGCCTCGTACTGTGCGAGACAGCAACATCATACCTTAAGTTGGACAAACGCCACCAGAAAGCAGTGATGATTTTTTGGTCACATACGTAGCCATTTTCAGTGATGAGAGTGAAAAAAAATTTGGCGAGGAACCTTTCTTTATATATGGAGAAGAAAAGATTTTCGGGTGTGCGCAGAGAGTGCGATGAGACCTCGAATCTCACGTGGGGAACTAGAGTTTAGGGCTGGTGCCCTGGATGTCAGAAAGGCAGAATCGACGGCTGTGGAGTCGGTTGGCCCCAAGTGACATTTTGGTAGATCAATGGATGCATGATGGAGTTCAGCAACTGAGTTTGTGTATTTTTCATATGGTCCGCCAATTTCATTGCCTACACTCTCATAGTAATAATGGAGCCTAGATTGACTCCAAACAGGAGCCAATAAAGTAAATTTCTTATAGTTGGTAGACATATTCCCTCTATAATTATTAGCTTTTGTTTAATCTGAGTTTGTACGTGAATTTGGCGTGGGTGTGACAAGTTCAGGGAAATGCATGGCGATAGAAGTACTTGCCTTCAGAAGATATGAGACTCAGAGTAGAGAATAGCAAAGGGAACGATAATTTCGTAAATTTGAATGATTGGTGAAGATACCTGAGACACTGAATGTATTTGTTAGTTATTAATGTTTGCTAGTTTTTAATTATTAGCATACCCTTGTCACCACTATCTTGGGAATACAGCGATAATTTCGGACCAAGGTCAGTGTCGGACAATCTCCAGGGAATTAATCACTGTGAGTAAGATCTGAAAAGTATACGATATATCAAGAATTGAAATTATACATTATCATATACCATAGTACTGTAGTGAAATAATTGTTACCAGAAATCTCAAAAGGAGGACTTGATTATTGAATACAAACTTACTTTCTTAAGCATTTACACTGCAACAACTATTATCGTCGTGCTTACTTCTTAAACACATAGTCACCCAGAATCCATCTGTTAACCATGTCCAAAGAATTTTCTGGCTGATCGTATGGAACCATATGACCAGCTCCATAAACACGAGCAAACGTGAATTGTCCATAGTTCTTGACTTCTCCTGCCAAGTTTCCTTCCTTGGTGTACCATGGACGCAAAGGTTGTACCTCAAAGAATTCGTGTTTCGAGTACTCCAAGGCGTTGGCCCAGGCATAGTTTCCAAGCCAGTTGCAGATAAAATCCTTGTCACCTTCGTACAACAACACAGGGATGCCCTTGTCCAACAATTCTGCCACATACTGCTGGAAAGGCTTCATTTCATCTCCCGAAAGAATAAAGTTTCTGAATACAGTGTCATCACATGAGGTGAAAATGTCAATATTGGAGGCACCAACAGCAGCCTTGACGTAGTCAAGGTTCAAGTAGTCGTCCATGTAGTCCATTTCCTTGTAGCAGTTTCCTCCCTCGTCAGCGCAATCCTTTCTGATGTCATATGGATTCAATCCAGTTTCCCCATATGGACCGTAAAGCTTCGTCTCGCAATAATAGGTGGCAGGAACACATGTGAAAGCAGTTTGAGCAGCATAGCAGAGCTTGGTGAGAGCTGCACACTTGGGATAGTCTCTGTCCATCTGTTCACATTGATCCTCGGTTAAAACGGGCTTGTATCCACCCTCTCCACATGCCATGGGACGATAGTACTTGTATTGGATCAATGGGTCGGTGATTCCATTTCCAATCAACACAGAGGTCAATTCAAACGACCGGTCGGCGTTATTGATGATTTCAGAAGCAAAAGCAGGAATGTAGTGGCCAGCATACGACTCTCCTGCAATATGGAACTTATTGAACGAGAACTGGGGAAACTTCTGGAAGAAAAGCTCCAAGAAAATGAACACATCCTTAGCAGCAGCCGCGGTGGATGAGATTTGCTCCTTCTCGGTATATGAGTAGCCCACTCCCACTGGCTGGTCCAAGAAAATCACCGAAGCATTGGAGTTCCAAGAGTATGGGTTGAACACTGGCTGCAAAGTGGCATTGATGGAAGAAGGACCCAATTCGAAAAATAATCCGGTGGACGAAGAACATCCGGGACCTCCATTCAACCACAAAATCACCGGGTCGTTGGCAGGATCGTTTCTGGACTCAAAGAACCAGTAGAAGAAGTGCTTGCCCAACTCCTCCACATCCAAGTATCCCGTGTATTGCTTGACAGTATCCAATCCTAGCAATTCCGGATTAGTTTGCTTCACTCTCAAGGAGTACTGGGAAAACTTCTCGGAAGTGACTTTCTCGAACTCATCAGGTTTTGTGGAGAACAGCTTGAAGTCATTGTTCATGTGCTTGTCAGAAACATGGACCCTTTCAGCGTAGCTTGTAGCCATTTTCACAGCATTGGAAATCCCCACGTCTGCAATGATATCGTCCCATGCCGAGACAATTTCGGGAGAACCAGTCTTTCTGATATCTTGTAAGAAGGTGTTAGCTTCGGACAGTGATACGGGTTTTGGCAATTCTACTCTGTTTTGCACGGACCCAAAGAGGAATTCCAGCAAGGACAGGAGTGAAAACACATCGAGGGCATTGGCGTGAGCAAAAATGGCGGCCAACGCATACAATTGAGTTGGCTTCATTTTGCGATAGTGAGCAAGATAGGAACAGTGACCCTATTTATAGTCCGATAAGGTGCCGCACAGCGGAAGGGCCATAAGCAGGAAGAGATTTAGATAATGGGGACGGAGATTCGGAAATAGTTAGCGGTGTTGGAATTGTGAAGTTTTATATTGAGAAGATTCATAATTAAAAGGTGGGAACTGACGATTTTCAACGTTTTGATTTTGAGTTAATTGGCGTTGGGGTTGGGGTTGGGGTGTTTTCATGAGTAATCTCATTTCTGACATGGTGGTTATCTCCGTGAGCAATGGCAAGACTCGCATATAGATAAGCCCAAAATAGGAAGATGAATAATGAACATGAATGATGTAATATTATTGATGCAGACGTACCATATGAGCTTGGAAATTGGAGCTGTGATACTTTTGTGTGAATGCTGGCAGTGATATGCTGACTAGGAGGAATTCTGCTAACCACGCATCACAGCTCCTCGAAGTAGACAACCCAAAACAACTTAAAAGAACAAAATTAAAACAAAATTAAAAAAGAACTAAATTAAAAAGAGCAAAATTAAAAGACAACAAAAGCTCAACGAAGTGAATTAAATCTCCATCCCACCCTTCCAAGTTCCCACCTCCTTCCCTCCAGCTCCAATACTAACTTTTGCACGTGACTTTCTTCTTCGTGTGCTCACCACCACATCAAAAAACAACCTCTCCAAATCCAATAAATCTACCTTCTCCAAAAACCCCCCACACATACCCCAAAAATCTCCCAAATCCCCAAAATGGCTCCAGCTCTTGTTCCTATCCAAGGCGTGGCGCGTTTTGGCATCGCAGAAGACTCCCTCCTCGCTAATGGCAACGGATACTTAACTTCGGCAACCAATGTGGAATTACACGGTGCAGGGCACATGGGCGTGGGTCCATTGGACAGAATAATCATGTCGTTGAATTCAGGAATCGAGTCCGAGATCGAGTATGCGCTAGGCACGCTCTCCTACTACTCATGCAATGAGCCCAAACTTCTCAACTTCTCGGTTTATCCATTGATGGGAAGCGAGTTAATCAAGTACTTTGTCAAGCCATACCGCTTGATCGCAGAGGGAAGAGGTGAAGACGTTACGCTGAAGATGATGCTGTTGAGTGTGGAGTCGCTTTTATCGCTCCGAAATGCCGTTCAAGATCTCCCAAACCAGCAATGGCTTTCTCAGATTCCGAGCTTCAGGAAATACGCAGTGGAGGCGCTCAAATTTTTGACGGGCTGGTTCTACACGGTGCAGACTGCCAAGCTGTTCAATTTCTCCAAGTTCAACGAGTTGTTCCGCGAGTCCTTGAACCATTTGTTGGATATTTTAGATCCTCTCACCTGTTTCTACGTCAACAACGCTAAAAACGATCCGTTGTTCCACCAGCTTCTCATCTTGTTGTCCAACACCTCCGACAAGTACGTACTCATTCTCACTCTCAAGTGTGTGTACCACTTGATGTTTTTGGGCGGGGCAAATGCTCTCTCTCCAAAACAGAATGATGACACTACTCCAGAAGCCAATAACTGTATCGATGCCATCCAGCCCGAACATCTTCTGATAATTGTTCGCAACTTGTTCATTAACGATGACGAAATAACCTTCCACGTGTTGCTGCTTCTCAAGCAGTACTTATTTTCTGAAGCGTTACACCCACAATATGCCTCTTCAGTGGAGGCCTCGCAACATCACCGGTTGCGTAAGCTTGTGAACGCAGCATCTTCAAGAAGAAACTTGCATATCTTGATGAAGCAGCTTCCTGAGCTGATTGTGGCTCGTTTGCCCTTGGTGGACGCTTCCAAAATGCAGCAAACTATTCCTGTTCGTCTTGCGAAACGTTCGCCGTCTAGTGGAGTACCAACCACCACCGCAAAGTTGCCTGAGAAGTTGTACGACATCATAATTGCCTTTCCTGAGCCGTTGAGAGCTACCACGTGGCTTCGGTGTTGCTACGAGCCGTACACTGTTTTTGCTAAACCAGGTGAGGAGGCCAAGGAGCTGGCCGCGGGTGAAGTGACGCAAATCTCGCTTTGGAAAGCCTACGAGAACCAGTTTGAAGCCATCTGGAAAGATCGTTTGAACCCTGCATGGCCCAACTTGTTGCCTGCGGTTGACTTCATCAAGAATGTTAGCTCTGCATTCCCCAATTCCGAGGCTATGGTCGTCAACATGCCTTCGTCTGATCCTTTGCAACCTGCTCGCAAAAAGTTTATTATCAAGGGAATTCAGCCCCGTCAGTTCCCTGTCAGCATCGAGCTTGGAAACTTCGAGGCATTGAGACGCATTCCTGCTAGCATGGAAGAGCTGTCGACTGCTCAATCAGTAGGCGAAATCGATGAAGTCGCATTTGACAACGCTTTGGCCTCTTACAACTCGTCCATTTTGACTGCATCCGAAGGTTTGACTGGGCCAGAAGACGTCAATGCTCCGTGGTATTCGCCAATTAATCTTTTGGCCAGAGATATCTTGGGCAAGATTGTCAATGATTTGCTTGAACCCGACACAGATGGAGCCTTCAAGAACATTTTCCGTCAATACAACAAGGATTGGTTGCCTGATCTTGTGTACGCTAATCCTGGGTTGGTGGAGCAATCGTATATTGATGGTAAGTGGTTGCTGTACCTATTATAGATGTATATTAAATGTAAGTAGACGAAGAAGTTAGATGTTTAACAGGGAGACAGAATTAGAATATGTGTAGACGATATATGTAAATTGTATGTAAACTATTTACAACTATGTAAAATGTATGAAACGAAGAAGTCCTACAGTGCGATGGCTACTAAATGCCCTAGACGTTACCATCTTCATCTTTTGTGCTGCGCACGCCTCTCACTATAAAAAGCTCGATGCATCGTCTTTTTTTTTTCTTCGCATTCATAGACAAAGATTTGCTTTCAAAGCCTACAAAAATGGCCATCGTGCCATTGCCGATCTCGGATAAAGCTTTGGGGAAAGTCTCCGGCCGTTATAGCGGAAACGCAGCGATTCTTGAGGTCGTTTTGCTCTCTTCTCCGTATGTTTTCATAGCCTAGGTGTTTTGTATTGTCTGTCTAGTTAGCATCCTTAGTATCGCTTGGTGAGGTTCGTGATTGGGGGAGCTATAATTCCCATGCATCAATCCCTTTTGGATCTTGAGAGTTTCGGCTTTGTGGTGACATGTGGTTGTTTCTCGGATCTCGAGTTCTTGTTGAAAGATAATTGAGATGTGCGAGCTTGACACGAAGGACAGTGCAAGATTCTAGGTCGATTTCTTATTGGAGAGGAGGTGCTTCCCTCAGATTTCCATGGAGATCTGAGGATTTGTCATTCGGCAATGGGATTTTGTATCCTAAACCATAGTCATAGCAAGTGGCCATGTAACCCATGGCCAACCCAATGGAGCTCACTCTTGTTTATGAATGCCCCTTATTTTTCAAGTCTGACATCTATTCTGGGAATGAGATGTTCGTGTAGTCACATACACCAGACTTTCGTAATAGCCTGTTGGCCATTTAGACGTTGTTGTCTGGGGTGTGGCAGAATAATATGATGAAACAACAAAGCAAACATAGAGTCAAGCTCTGAGATGGCTTCACAGTCTGGAAAGATGGCTGGTTGCTAATCGTGGACGAGAGTTGCAACATATTCTGACTATTCTGACCCTCAGATAACCTCATTTAAATGGCGAGCGTTTATTATTAGATGACGTAGACGAATTGAAAGTATAGTACAGACGGGTGAATGCATTGGATGCTAGTTCCATCAGGCAGAGCCCTCCCAATGATTTTTATTACTCGTTAAGAAACCTAGTCGACATGCCAGTGACTAGTCATCGCCGAACTGGAATCCCCAGATAACTCAGCCATGTAGAGAAGTAATGTGGTCCCCATGTTGATCCAATTCCAGAATTGCCACGCATGCACCACTATAATCGAGTCCTCTGGCGCTCCGTCCCACCAGCCCCAGAGCTTCAACTCGTTTCCGAGTTCTCCTTTGTACTGTAGCATTAAGTGAGTGTACACGGCAATGACAATACATGGAGAGTATGCGTAGATCAACTTGAGCGGTGTGGATGGCGGTGTGCGTTTCGTTCTGCGGAGACGAGCGCTTGCCCGCTTATTGTCTGACCTGGTGTGTTCAGACTCAATGTGCAAAGAAGAAACCGACGAAGACGAAACCTGCCTCGACCGGAGTTGCGGAGTACGAGGCGGCAGATATGGGAGCGCGTGGTACAAGTTTGGGATGATTTTCGTTGCAGCAAAAAACACCCCAGTTCTGTAGGCCAAGTTTACCAATAACGGCATGGTCAACTTCTGCAGGGCCGAGATAAAAAAGTCCCAAACAGTTTTGAACGAATGGGGCAAGTTCGATGCCAAGTAGGGAATCAAGGTCAGAACCGTCTCGTTGACGGGATACGGAAGCTTGAGCACTTCGTTCTTCAAGTTGTTAGTCGTTTGCGTGAACAAATGTGCAATTGCCTGAGTGGCATCCTCCGAGAGCAAGGGAAACGTCTCGTAAATACAACGGACGATATAAGCAAACAAAAGCGAAGACTCAATCATGGAGCCTTTACCGGATACAATTCCATATAATCCGAGGCCGATGACCACGGTTAGAAATGAGCCAATCAACGATGCATTTCCCAATTCAATGGAGAACGGATTGACATAAACACGATACAAGAAATAAAGCGCCCCTGAAAAAGTACATCCGCTACCAATGAGCGACACAAACAACCAGCTGTCGGACTTATAGGTTGTGAGCCAGTCGAGAGTCTGTGAGGCAGCTTGAATCAAGAGGAGAGAGCAGAAACCCTCGGCAATTGTGAAGAAAGAAGTGGAATGGATAAGCACAAAACGCCAAATCAAAATAACCACCGGCATCCCGATATCTTTTTGTGAACAGTAGGAAAGGAAAAACATCAAAAGACTGGGGATGAACAAGTGTTGCGAGTAGTAGATGAGCGACACCACACGGAGAACGGGATATTGTCTCGCAAGAAGTCGAAGGGTCGTCAAGATGAAGTAGATGGATAGAAGCGCAAATGAATATATTAGACCACAGGGAACACCGCCCACATCAAACGCTAGTGGAATGGTTAATACTACTAGGGTGATATAGTACACCAGTAGAATTGACTTGATGATGTTTTTGATTCTCCTCATGGTGGAGGAGGAATGCATGCGATGAATAAGTTTGGAGGGGGGAGCGAAGAGCTGGAGGTGGAGGTTGAGAAGGCGGAGGTTGCACCCGTTATAGTTAGCGGAGTAGGAAAAATTTAAGGAGAACTACACAGAGTCGACCAGAGTTGTGCATGGAGGAATGGGGAATGAACACATGAGATAAGACGGAAAGAAGGAGAAAAGGAACTCTGGGGAAAATTGGCAAAAAGGTAGAAAATTACAGTAGGAGATGTGTATGGAAATTGATGCTATGGGTTCTCTTTTGTTATTGCATCGTATTGGTGCCGTTCTTTTGTCGTTCTTGTAAATTTGCCTCTTTAGGTGGTTGCGAACTACCTTAACGGCTGAAACAGGATGAGTGACGTGATGCGAGAAATGACGTAGTTAACGAAGTCATTGCGACGGTAAGGTTTCGTTTGAATTTGCACCATATGGGGGCTTTTAGATATTGGCGCTCGGTACAGCCAATCTACCCTTCACTTTTAATGATTATCATGGTCGCTTATTTTCATGTGGTGATTCTGTGGGGAGTATGGTTGTATTTTGTTGCTTATCCCTGTTATCGCTGTTTGGGAATATTTAGTGTGAGATAATTTGAAATCTCCTCTTGGCCACCGAGACTTATAATTAATTAGCTTTATCTTGGATGTCCCCTCAGTTTTGCACTAGTTAGATGAAATCGACCACTTGCTGCGAATATCAAAAACAAACTTTCGGCTCGCAAAAATCGAGTTGCCATGGAAAAACAACAAAAACGACAAAATCCACTCTTCTCTTCCCTACAATCATACCACACTGTTTTTTATTGAGCTTCTCCACCCACCATTTCGTTCCTGGCCATCTCTTTAAAATTGGGCTGAATTCCTCTCTGCAGTCCCATCCACCTACTTCTTCACCTCATCTCATCGCAAGTCACCCATTATGCCTCCACACAAACGATCCAACCACGGATCCACTTCCTATTCGGGAAGCAAAAAGCACCGCCCAAACCTGGGCAGACAACAATTGCGTACTGTCACACGTACTGCTCGTAGAGATATCCCGAAAGAGGAGCCTCAAGATCAAGAACCTTCGGAGGAAGAGTTGGAGGAAGTAGAGGACACCCAAACTTCAGAAAATTTCAAGGATGGCAAGGCCTACGATGCACTCTTGACTCTTCTAAATGCTGACCACAAGCAAGCAAAACCTTCTAAGAAATCTTCCAATTTGAAAGCAGAGGCCGATGATGATGATATTGCTGGACTCAATGTGGAGGAGAACGATGATGAAATCGACAGCGAGGAGAGTGAGACAGAAGAGATCGAGGAGGTTGAGGAAAACGAAAACATCCTCAGCAAAGATCCCTTCGAGCTGCATTTCAATCTCGTGACTGACGACTTTATTGAAGCTAAGGTCAAAGCTATTGGTGAAATGCAGAAATGGCAGTTTGCCGCCAAGGAGAAGATCGACAAGCTGCCTTATACCAGCACTCTCCAAATATCGCCGGGCGAACAAATCAACACTGCGGTGGTTTCAACCTCCAACCAATTTGAAAATTACACCTCCATCAAGAAGAGGATATATGATGCATACTTGAGCAATTACAGCTCGAAATTGTCGCCCTTGGATCAGAGCTTGCTACACAATCTTCTCTCCTATAGGGACATAAACTATCCTACGCGGACCTACAAGAACTCGACATACAGAAAACTTTACATCACTCATGTTCTCAATCACATCTTCAAGACCAGAGACAGAGTATTGAAAAACAACGACAAACTCCACAGCTACCAAAATGAACTCAAAAAAGGAACATTGAAGCCAGGAACTCAGGAACCAGAATTCAGAGACCAGGGCTTCACCAGACCCAAGGTGTTGATTTTGTTGCCAACTAGAAACAGTGCGTATGAAGTGGTGGAGCAGTTGATCAAGTTATCAGGATCTGATCAACAAGAAAACAGGAAGAAGTTCAAGGCACAATTTTATGAGGAGGGACAGCCTCCAGAGAGCAAGCCCGACGATTTCAGACACATTTTTAAAGGAAACTCCAATGATTTTTTCAGTATTGGTCTCAAATTCACCAGAAAGTCTGTCAAATTGTATTCGTCGTTCTACAGCTCGGATATCTTGATTGCGTCGCCAATCGGTTTGTCGATGATTCTCGAGGATCCGAAACAATCAAAAAGACAGTACGACTTCTTGTCGTCCATTGAAGTGTTGGTGATCGACCAAGCCAATCAGATCGAAATGCAAAACTGGGACCACATTGGAACTGTGCTCAAGTATGTCAACAAGATTCCCAAGGACTTCCATGGTGCTGATTTCTCCAGAATCAGAATGTGGGCCATCAACGACCACGCCCGCTTCCTCAGACAGACGTTGGTGTTTAGTGAGTTTCTCACTCCAAGTGTAAACAGCACCATCTCTAAGTCGCAGAATATTGCGGGAAAAGTGAGGTATAGACCAGAGATCACTTCCCAGACATGCATTATGAACTCCATCGGGTTGAAGATCAAGCAGATTTTCCAAAGGTTCGAATCTCCGGATCCTCAATCTTCGTACGAGGCCAGATTCAAGTTCTTCATCAACTCGGTGCTACCATCCATTACTAAGCAGACATCGTATGAAGATGGCCTTCTTATCTACATTCCATCGTACTTTGACTATGTTCGAGTCAAGACATACATGAAGAACAACACCAAATTCTACTTTGCAACAATTGACGAATACTCTTCCCAGTCCAAGGTGGCACGTGCTCGTCATGGCTTTCAGACTGGAAAGATAAAGATGTTGTTGTACACGGAGAGAATGCACCATTTCCGTAGATTTGAAATTGCTGGAGTGAAGAATGTGTTGATCTACGAGCCGCCTTCCAATCCATTGTTCTACAAAGAGCTTCTTCGATTTGTTGGAAAGTCTGTTTTCGATTCGAAGGCAGACATTGACTTGTCGTTTGTCAAGACCATCTACTCGAAATGGGATGCTGTAACCCTTGAAAGAATTGTGGGAAATGAGAGGGCTCCTGTTCTTTGCAATTCGCTCAACGAAATGTACGAGTTCAGGTAAGTACTGAGGTGTTGAAGTTTGAGAGAACTATCCGGAAATTCAGTAATTACACAAGAATATGGTTCATTTCACTCATGGGACCGATGTCCCAAGCCAAATAGATAATAACAACACCGTTAAATACTCATTACATGACATTCACATACCTTGTCCTATTACTATTATACATTTGATCAACCACTGAGAACTTTGAAGGCCATAATGAAACAGCCAATCGCAACGTAGGGACTCAATCGCTCACCAATTCTGGCAAATTTCCAGAAAACTCCCAACGCTCCCGTCTTATTCTTGTCTAGCAATGCTGGCCACGAAGCATGGACAAATGTGCACGTACAAATGGATAAAAGGATGACTAGAAGCAACGACAGGAAGTTGAACAACGCAGACTGGAGTTAGTAAGACCAGGGAAGAGGTTTAGCAGATGATACGTACCATGACTTTTGAGTATGTAGATCGATAATCTGAGAGTTGAAGATCATACTACGGTAGTGTACACACCAACAGACTAGTAGAAGCAGATCAATCTTGAATCCCACAAGTTTTCAGAGATCATGTCGGATGGGAAAGAAATTGACTCGTCATCGTTTGCCAGTATATTGGCCGGAGTTCAGAAGATGCGGGACTCGTACGAGCCCGTGGTGCCAGCCAAACGGCAAAATGAAAATGATCGTGAAAATCGACTGGAGTCTACCAGCAATACTACTAAATCACAGAATGCTAATGTGAGTTCTACTGCCCCATCTGAAGTAATTGCAAACACATCTATTTCGGAGAACAGAACTACCCTCAACTCTCACACTGGAAGTGTAGGATCCAGCCAAAGAAATAGACCCCAACCAGTATCAGAGAGCCGATCTCACAATAGAAGCGGAAATCGCAGAAGACAGGGAGTCCAGACATACACGTCTGTGCAAGTGGCGAATTCACAAAAAGGTAATCCTCTTTTGGAGAGCCCTCTGATGAAGCAAACTCCGTGGACATACAACGGACAGATTCTTTCGGATTACTATATAAATGCAACGTTGCAGGTGCTCTTTCTCTCGCTCAAATACCACAAGCTTCGACCTGAATATGTATGGAGACGAATTGAGAAGCTCAAAGGAGGTACAGCCACTGACACTCTGGTTACCGACCAGGCACTCCGAGTGCTTTTGGTAGTGGTGGATATTGATTCTCCACAGGAAACCATACGTCATCTTATCGGAATCTGTGTGAAGCAAGACATTTCGATGGTGGTGGCGTGGTCGTTTGAAGAGGCAGGCAATTATATTGCATATTTCAAGCAGAATGAGTTGGCCACCTCCCAGATCGCTTCATCTATCCAAGGGATTAAGAAAGGCGACTATAATCTGAATATCGTTTCCACGCTCACAACTGTGCGGGCTGTCAACAAAACAGATGTAGCGAATTTGTTGGCCAATTGCAAGTCGTTCAAGAACGTGGTGCTTCAAGCACTGGACGAGAGGCTTGGAGATATTCCGGGGTTGGGAGACCGAAAGGTGAAGAACCTTAAGGCGGTGTTTTCCGAGCCTTTTGTGTTCAATAAGGATTATCAACGTACATAGGGAAAAGGATGGGATTATTGGTTACTGCAAATTGTAAAACTCCGAGCAATTATATTCTATACATTGACTACTGCTGACCAGCCTCTGCCTCCATCACCTTCCTTCTCAACACCATGTTGATGTTATTAATCGATTCGTTTTTCGACACGAGGATGTCCCGCAATTTCTTGGAGTCTTCTCCCAACTTCGTGAGCTTCTTCTGGTAAACCTGCTTGGCATCACTTGCGTTCTTTTCCACAAAGTATCCGGTGCCGATATCCACCAAGAATTTGTCCTTTTCGGCAACTTTGCCGGGCAAATACAACGAACTAGTCAAGGGAACTAAGAGGTTCTCGCTCTTGGCCAGCTCAATATTGTCTATGGTTTTCATGCAATCTTGGAGCTTTGATTGTGCGGTTTGAAGTGCCTGGAGAGACTGGGTGAAATGTTGGATTTCCAGCTCGGTGGTTTTGCGGAGCTCCATGAGCTGCTGCGGCTGGAGATGCGAGATCTCGACACGACGTTGACTCATGGCTTGGTGGTAGATTTTCTGATCTTGATCAAAGAAATTATATGTACACTACCGAGTTCAAACAAGCTGGAACCAAATAATCCTCCATTGGGGCTGTGACTAGTTGAATATATTGAAAAGGTAGTTTCCTAGTGTATCTAATAGGTAGTTTGCTACTGGATTCGACAGCCGTTGCTTTAATTTTCTTTTCCTGTGTTCATTAAATCTTACCACTATGGGTAACGATGGAGGAACTATAGCCAAGGGCCAGGACTTGCGAGCAGTATACTCCACAGTCCATGCAGATCCCGTGGTGTTATTTGATAGCGAAAAAGAGACTTTCAATACCTGTGCCATGTCGTCGCTTCCCCTCTTCCACGACGGAATACCGCAGAAAGTGGTTTCTGACTACAAAGGTAAGCTCTATTTGAAGGAGAAGATTATTGAGTTGTTGCTTGAGAAAAATACAGAAAACGATAGAAAGCTACCGCATGTCACAGGTCTCGGCGATGTAATTAACCTCCAAATCAAATGGAATGACGATGCAACTATCGTGTGTCCAGTAACTGGCGCCTCTACTTCTAGTCATTTGAACTTGGCATATCTTCGGCCATGTGGGTGTGTTCTCGGTTATAAGGTACTTGCCGAGGTTCGAAACCACTTGAAGATCGGAGAGGGTGTTGACCAAACTTCGAAGAGTCTGTGTCCAGTGTGTGGACAGGAGTTTACCTTTAACTATGATGTTGTGATGTTGAACCCCCTGAAGGAGAACGAGAAATTTAACGAGAGAAATATGGAGTATCTCCGGCTGCAGAACATGAGCCACTCGAAGAAGAAGATCAAGAAGAGGAAAAAAAAGAGTGAGAGTAAGGAAAATAAGAAGAAGAAGATATGAAGATGTGAAGAAGTGGTGAATAAGATGTGAAGGTGGGTTCTCTCAAACCCAATTCAGATCTTTATTGCACTATTAAACAACTTGCCTTCACACGGTTCTCTGTCTTGTCACCAGTGGGCTCTACGTGTCGTTTCTTCCATTCTTGATTACTATGTACACGGTCCACATCATTCGAGAACCCAACCAGCAGATTATTGATTTCTTCAGATTATTTTGTTTCTTCAGCAGCAGCGGCCTGAGCAGCACGCGCCTGCTCGTACTCTTCTCTGTGGAATTTCAACTTGTTCTTATTCATCTTGGCAAAGTCGGAGTTTGCATAAATGTTGAAAAAAATGCTTCCAGTACCGACAACAGCGATTCCCACTAGACCCAAAACAGCAGCTCTGTGGATAACGTCGGTGATACGGACGCTGAGAGGAAGTTTGGACATATTGCTAGGGTGGTTCGACTTTCAAATTGAAAGCTATTTGAGAAGTTAGTAAAAAATGGTGCACGTGACATCTCAGATGGGTTCTCTCTCTGGATCATAATGGGCGGATCATTGAGGTATATCTTTAGATGTAAGGATGCGTCTGGAGAAAGAAGCATTTAAGTCAAGGTGCTGGCTTTAGAAAGTTGTGTTAGAATATTGTGGTTGTGGATGATCGTTTCGTTTTCTGGCCATAGGATGTTGAGACGAGGTGATGAATATCTGTATTATCTGTAGGAGTTGTCCGTTCATTAGGTGGTAATTTCTTGAATAAGTATTGAAGAAAGCACAATATAACAACATCACTTCCTATTTTTGGTTTTCATTGGAATGGTCGAGATTGACAAACGGAAATACCTGTATGTAATCCATTTCCATGTAATCCACTTCCAGTATGATCACGCTAGTCTGGACCTGGTTGTACATTTAATAAAATACTCAACTGTTCAAGAACCGGTGTTTTGGGAGTCCGATAGGTTTATTATCTTTCAAAGTTAATGATATAATAATATCCTATCTATCAATGGTCAACATAGCTAACTGAAGAACATTCACGTATTAACTATTTATGTACGGGTTTATCATTCATTGGTGTATGGGTTTTTCATAATCTGGTGCATGGATGTTTATGCTTTTGTGGTTCAGACTTTGTGGTTCAGACTTTGTGGTTCAGACTTTGTGGTTCAGACTTTGTGGTCACTGATAATAAACGCATAGGCATCAAGAACCACTTTCTGAACTTCCAAATTATTAGTCAATGTTTGAATCTTAATCTCTGGTTATGGTAACTAGTAAATTTTCAATTTCATCTCTACTTGGGAAACCTCATTACTTGATATTGGAAGAGGACGGTTCGATTATCGAGAATGAAGATTGATAGTATCGATTGAATCGAAATGACCGAGCAGAACTTCTAGATCCATGCAATCTTCTCTGTGCTTTTTCTCTGTACACATCCCTGCAAACTCCAACTCTATCACCAGATCAAGAGAATGCACAGTCAATATCTGTGGAATTCCGACCTTGAAAACAGATAGTAAGAAAGCCAATTACCCTTCATTCATTCCTATAATGCCTTATATACATCAACCTCACGAGATCATTTCCAACAACGATACAGGCAAAAAGCTGGCGATCCGGTCGTACGCCTTGGCCCCAGCACCATAGTATGTCACCAGCGGGTTGCGAGAAGTGGTGAAGATCAAATCAAATAGCAAATGGTGCAAATCACGAAGTCCCTTCGTCTTGAGAGAACTTCCAATCTGACTCGATTTTGCCTGCGATTTCAGGAATTGGTCACCGTAGACACTCCTCATCTCTTCACTCCAGCTTCTCACTTCAGCCTCAACAATGTTGGACAGTCTGGTAGCTCTGCTTGCAGGAAGACTTCTTGTGTTTGAGAGATTCAAATTGCCCAATCTGATCTGGGTTACAGAAATGCCTTGGGGAGACAATTCCTTGGCGAGAATGGCAAAAAGACTCTTTAAACTATTCTGTAGAATGGTCTCGGGCGCATGGTAGGGCATCTGGAGAGAACTCACGATGGTGGGGACGATGGTGATCATTTTGCTACGTTGTTCTCGCACGATATCCAAAAGCCCAGACCCAATTATTCGGAAGTAGACAGCCAACTTGTCTTGTAACTTTGTCCATGAAGACATGGGAATATTCTCGATTGGGCCAAGTGGGAAGTACAAATTGGGGGTGAAAACCACCGCCGAGAGTCGAAGCATATGGGATTCGGCACCTTGGAAAGGCACCACCTTTACTTTCAACAACTGGGCGAATTTCCGGAAGGAAACATCGTAGGTGTCGTTTTCGTTCAAGTTCAAGTAGTTGATGTCGTCGGTAATTCCGTTCGACTGAATATACTTGAAGTCTTTGTCATCTAAGATCGTCAAGTAGACGATGAACCCTCTCTTTTCAAAATCAATGGCCAACAATCGAGTCAATGGCTCCGTTGGCGATCCTACCACCAAAACAACATCGCGTCTGGCTCCATTGGGCAACTTGGGCACTCTGCGTTTGTTATGCTTGTTTCTATACGGAGCAAGTTGTCTTTTCTGGTAGTAATAGTAGCCAGCAATTCCAAGTCCGATAGTTAAAACCGAGAATATCTCGAGCTTGTGGTCGTTGCACTTTTCTTTTAGCGGATTGCTGAGCGATTTTAGTGGGCCCAGCGGTTTCTGGGGGGCGGAGGAGAAGTAGTTAAGCACCCCAGATTTCATTGAATTGTGGTCAGGAAGTTTTTCCAGCGATGTCAGTAGAAAATCAGATACTTTCAGGTATGCGGACCGTAACGTGTCTACAGTTGCCAGGACAGGTTCGGCGACCATGGTGGAGATTAAAAAGATGGACTAGAAGAAAGAAGTAGGAAAAAAAATTGCCGGTCCCAGGAATCGAACCTGGGTTTGTTCGGCCACAACGAACTGTACTAACCACTATACTAGGCCGGCATCTTGATGGACGAGGAGGGCTATCGAGAGTATAGTGCAAAACATTGAAAATCAGTAGATGAAAAGTTTGGGGTCAGAGTTTTCTTTGTAGTTCATTAAGGGGTAATATGGATTAAAGAAGGGAAGAATATATGGAGGACTAGCAAAATCCTCGAATGGAAGAGTTTCGAAAATAATATTCCTCTGTAATTTAATGGCCATTGAATTCGTCAAACGGTGAAAAAATATTGAAAAAATCGAAAAGAAAGTATTAGCGTCAGGGAATCAAACATTCTTGGTTCTAGAACCCAGGCATAAAAAAACAAAAAAAAACAGGCATTGATAGAAGGGGTCGAACTATTCCTCCATGTCTTGATTCGTAGAAGAAAAGAATGGTTTGAAGGTAATGCAACGGAATGATGGTGGGAATTGAATTGAAATTGTAATCAAGAGACGGCGTTATAGGAAAAAAATACTGGGCTGAAAGAATAAGAAACAAATTGCCCCTTCTGCAATGTTTGGATCGAAATTACCATACCAACATCACACCACCAAAGAATCTATAAATGTAAGGTCAAGAACCTCGAAATTCGTATAACTGGCCGTGATTTCATCTTGTCAAACAGCTACTTAGGGAGGTAATTCTTCCCTATTCCACTCAATGCATTGCAATCTAATGCAGCCAATGAGGGATCTGTCAATGACAATGAGGGATCTGTCAATTTGATACCTACATCCAGATACAATACATCACCAAAAATAATAAAACACCAAAGAGAAATCAAAAACAAACCACAATCATCTAAAAGCCGTACTCTCCCAACTAATCTCCTACCAATAGATTTGTGGTTGTCATTAGACTTCTCACCTCCCCTCCATGTTCTTATCTCCATTTCCCGTCTCCACCAAATTCTCGGCATTCTCCGTGAAAAACCTCTATCATCTGCAAATCAAGGATCCATTCTGTTATGACAGGTTTGAACCTGACAATTGGTTATGATTATAGGGGGACTTTCCCAATTGGGACACGATAACCAATAGGGAGGTTATCAGTAAATCGCAGCAAATGCGACTTGGACGATTTTGCATAGCCTCACGCGATTTCCGCTTAGTCGAATCCCAATCAAGCTTCGACTAGATCTGGAGAAATGACGATTATTACGAGCATTTTCAATAATTACGAGCAAATTTCAATGTACGAACAAGCAAACAATGCGATCCATTAAATTGTTTCAATTACGACTTCGCTAATGCACAATTCTCCACCTTCTCCCTCGTCCAATCTACAATCTCGTTGCTCGTTGGGTTGTATTAGTATGTATACAGTTACTCAGTCTCTCTGGCAAACTCCTTGCACATGTCAGCATCTGGGATAGCACCACAGATGGTCTCCACCATGATACCGGTGACCAAGTATGGGTCAATGTTGGAGGCAGGTCTTCTGTCCTCAAAGTAGCCAAAACCTTCCTTGGCAACCGATCTAGGGATTCTCACAGAGGCACCTCTGTTGGCCACACCGGACGAGAAAGCATCCATAGAAGCAGTCTCGTGACGACCAGTCAATCTCATGTCGTTGTCGGCACCATAAAGAGCCAAGTGCTCCTTGTGTCTCTTGGCCAACTTGCCCAAAGCATCCTCAATGTACTTCATTCCACCCTCGACTCTCATGTTCTTGGTCGAGACGTTGGTGTGGCAACCAGCACCATTCCAGTCTCCGGCCAATGGCTTAGGGTGGAACGAGATCTTAACACCGAACTCCTCGGCGGTTCTCTGCAAGAGGTAACGGGCCATCCACAACTCGTCTCCCATGGCAATGCCCTCGCATGGACCAACCTGGAACTCCCACTGGGAAGGCATAACCTCGGCGTTGATACCGGAAATGTTGACTCCGGCGTACAAACATGCTCTGTAGTGGGCCTCGATCACGTCTCTGGCGTAGACCTTACCGGTACCGACACCACAGTAGTATGGGCCTTGAGGAGCGGGGAAACCGCCCTTTGGCCAAGCGTAAACCTGGTCGTACTGGTCAAACAAGGTGTACTCTTGCTCCAAACCGAACCACACCTCCTCGTCAGAGTGAGCGCTCATCAACTTAGCACATTCGTGTCTGTGGTTGAACTTGTTTGGAGTTCCGTCGTTGTTCCAACACTCGGTCAAAACTATAATGTTGTCGCCCTTTCTGAATGGGTCGGCGTAGAAGGCGACTGGACGGAGGTAGACATCCGAGTCGTGACCGGGGGCTTGACCGGTAGAAGAACCGTCAAAGTTCCACTCGGGCAAATCTTCAACAGAAGATGGCTTCTTGTTCAAGGTTCTACACTTGGATCTGGTCTGACCCTCGGAGTCAATCCAGACGTATTCGGCGAGAACCTTGCCTCTCTGGTCCAAATCGAGGTACTTGGCCAAGATGGCGGTTTGTTCTGTGATGGAAACCATTATTATGTAATTGGAGGATGGGTGATGAGAAGAAAAGAAGGGGAGAAAATCCTTGCCGATTCGGGGGATTGGCGGAGGTTATATATGGTTGGGAATACTCTGGCAGAGGCAGTGATTTGTGTCCGATAGTGGGAAACAATGCCGGGGTGCAGTATCCGGGTAAGAGGGGGTGCACCACCGGAGTCCTGTCCACTGCCGAGCAAAAGAAATTTAACGTGTGCATGTGCAGCGCTGCCCTCGGTGTAATGGCGACGTGTACAGCCTTTTGGAAGCAGTCGGACGAGGGCAATACTGAAATCGCACCTCTCCTATCCGGACGAGATCGTAGCTCAGCCCGCTCTCATTGGCTGAGATAGCCATTCACCCGCTCAACCGGGACCCGCCGCACCCCTCTTATCCCAACCCAGTTAAATGTTGTCCGCCCGTTATGGTTCTTCCATCCCACTTTCGCAGGTGCCTCAACTCTCAGGAATGGGAACCTCTCCTTTCCCGAATTCGATCATTTTCTTTGTCCGACTCCTACTACGAGATTTGTCGGATATTTCGATCGTCCATGTCACCTTTTTGTCCACTCCGGTTATCCTTCCCTTTCTGTTGCTACTATCTTGCACGGACTGCACGGAGCCAGGTTTTGCGTTGAGATTGGCTGACTATATCTTATCCTCCAATCACAGGCCTTCTAGTTCCGACCTGCTATTAGCGCATAACTTGACTGGATTCTTTCCAGATGTTCTTTCCGGATTATGATGCTCGTGCATGGAATTGCTATTTCGGAGTTCAACAAACCTGGAAGCAGGATACCGAATTGAACGTTTTTTTTTAGAACTACCTTTTCTTTTTTGACTCTTCTTTTTTTTGCTACGTCCTTTTGACATTTCTTCTTTTTTGCCTTTCTTCCTTTTTCTTGCTTTTTCGGCTCTAAATTAGCTTTGCATACTTCAATCCAGGATGAACGGGACCGCCCAAAAATAGAAAAACCCGTACATCCCTCCCAGGCCATTCTTTCTCCCCACACAACGATTTTCCATCTTCAATGGATTCTCATGGCTCGTATGGTTCGGTATCTTCTCCGCAAATCCCAACCCACCACCTATCGCCGCTGGCGGCGTCTATGCTTGCCATAGGTGGAACAATAGGTACGGGTCTTTTCTTCTCGGTGGCTTCCATCATTCTGTTCGGCCCATTCATTGCATTGGTGCTGATGTTCTACATTGCATTTCTAGTAGTCATCATTCTCCATATCACTGCCGTGTTGGCTGTTTTTCTTCCCGAAAACGGCCTGATCTGTAAATTCCAGTTCCTCTTTTTGGGCCCGCTGATCGGATTGGCCAATAATCTTATCTATTGGATCAGCTGGTGTCTCACCTATGGGTTGGAACTTTCGATTATCGTATCGATTTGCCGCTACTGGAACCACCAATGGGTCGACGATCACCAAACGCTTCTAATATTGCTGGTTTGGGTAACATTGACTGCCTGTAACTTGTTGCCTGTTGACGTTTACGGCAAGATCGAATTTTGGATCGCTCTCATCAAGGTTACCGCCATCGTGGCCTGGATTGTAATTGTGGTTGTATGCATGGCAGCTAAGGGCGACATCTTCGGCGTATGGACAAAAGATTTGCCATCATCGTTTTTTGGTGTCGATGTTTCCTGGGAAAATTACCTTGTCAATTTTGCTAGTTGTCTCATTCTCTCGTCTTTTATTTTCCAGCCGGTGGAGTCGGTAGCAATTACTACCGGAGATGTTGTTCTGCCACACGTAACGATCCCTAAAGTGACACGAATGGTGTTTGTGCGCATTGTGGTGTTCTATTTGGTGGCAGTGTTGTTGCTCACTTTGTTAGTGCCGTTTGACGACGAAAACCTTCGGGCTCCCTCATCGGAGAAGTTACTTTCGTCGCCGTTCTTGCTTGCATTGCTCAATTGCGGATTCCACAATAACGGCGTTCTCTGTCTGACCTTCAACTTCATCATTTTGTCGGCCATTGTTTCCGCAGCCAATTCCAACATTTACTTTGGGTCCCGATGTGTGGAGGCAATTGCCGAGTCCGAAGCAGGAACTTCTTGGGTGCGTCATCTTGCAACTACAAATGCAGATAATGTGCCTGTGAATGCGGTGGTGGTGACTTCTGCATTTGGACTCGTTGCACTTGCTTTGAAGTATCAGTCCATCACCGTGATGTTCAATTTTCTACTTACATGCTGTGCGCTGGCAGGGATGCTCATGTGGTGTCTACTTTGTTTTTCGTACATCCGGTTTTCGCAAGCAATGAAGGTGCAAAAGATTCCGCTCTCTCGTTTGAAATATAACTCCAACTGGAACCTAGATTTGTGGGCGTGGTTTGCACTGGTCAACTTGGTGGCGATACTTCTATGCAACGGACTCACGAACTACTGGGACTTTTCGTGGCTGAAGTTGTTGGGCTCATACATGACACCAGTTGTGTTTTTGGGGCTCTGGGGGTATTTTGAGTACAATGGGAAGGGGCTGATTGTTGGTCTTGAGCTGATAGAGTTGTGGAGGGGAAACCTTGAGTGAAGGTAAAGATTGGGTAAAAGTAGAGATTGGATAGATTGGGTAAAAGTAGAGATTGGGTAGATTGGGTAAAAGTAGAGATTGGGTTAAATTAGATCGGGTGAAATGAGAGATTGGGTAAAATTAGATTGGGTGAAATGAGAGATTGGGTGAAATAAATGGATCGAGTGACGTTTAAAAATCAATTGAAATCGGAATTACAAACTGGTGAATATAGAGCGACATCGAAAACTAGGGGAAATTCGAGAGACGAGAATTGCTGCTATGAACATGGAAATCGACCGCCAGACATTCGATCAGTTATCTGCACGATCTTCACTAAACAATACCGTTCTAATTGTAAAGACACAATCAGAGTCAAACGCTGTATCCAATTCATAAGGACTCCTTTCCTCTAAATTACCAACTATTTGCATGGCTGAATGAATTGCAATCGTCGAGCCCATCGTAAAGTAATATTAATATAAAACACTAACATTACTAGATTATGCGGCTAGCACCTTCACACTGCACACAACCGGAGGACTCCTTTCAAACACAGCCGGAACTCAATAATTCCAACCCCCCAAATCCAATCTCCCAATTAATCTTCAATTCCTCCCATTCCACCTATTCCGAATAATATCTTCAAATCACCAATCGGCCCCCCCATGCCATCCATCCATCCACTCCACACCCGCCTACCTGCAGGACACACATCCATCACCAGACCACTTCACATCGGAAAAATACATGTGGGTCCCCCCACTCCCCCAACCGCTCCACATTCATCAACTCAACCCTTTACCTAAGTTCTCCAATCGCCCCAATTCACTAACGTTCCCCACCGTTTCCCCCACCATCCCCCACCCAATCCCCATCGGCCCGTTCCTACACACTGTGCGAATTCCACCAAAAATCATCATCCACCTACTACTCCACCGATAACCCCCCCAAAAAACCCCGACGGCCCCCTACTACCGCCAATGAGTTTCCTCAAACGCGAAAAGTCCAGACTCAACATTCTTCTGGGGTCCGCGAGTTCTGCTGGCCAGAACTCCGACTCCTCGACCAATCACACCCTTTCTCAAGTGAATCTGACTTCTAGCGTTCTGCTGCAGCATCCGCCAGAGACTCATGTTCCTGTGCGGGCCCGGACCTCGCTCACTGGCCATTCTGAGCCCCCGCACGCTCCAGCGGCCATCCAGCGGCTGCAATCGCTGGTTCTGGTGGGAAGACATGATCTTTCGTCAAGAATGTTCGATGACCCGGAACCGCTGCCCACAAACACCCGGATGGGGCCCAATATTCTGCTCCGAGGCATGCCGCGCGCCAACTCGGCGTCGGCGTCGCTCCTGCCGTCGTCTTCTTTGCTGGATGTCAATGAAACTTTGACGATCGACCACCCAAATGGAGTAACCTCGCAACCACAGCTAAATCCTCGCCCGTTGGTGTCTCGGTCGCTCACAGAGGACTTTCTGCCCCGGCTGCTGATGGTGCTGCTCTCGCAGGGCGTGCCGGGCGCCACGCCGCTCGAATCGGACGAAAACGTGCTCAAAGACGATTATAAGGGCTTCCACCGCAACAAAACCGGGGTTGTCGGCAACGTGCCGCCGCTCACCCACCCGATCAAGCCTCGATTCCGTAAAAAGGGCCACGGTCTCTTGGGAAAGTTGATCCATCTGAACCGGAAAGACCTGGACGCTTCGATGGAGCTGTTTGAAATGTCTGATTCCCAGCTGACATCCACTGCCAATAACACCCATACCAATCACTCTACCCACGCATTGAGCATGTCGATGGCGATGTCGCCACAGGTGCATCGCCGCAGCACATCGTCCCAGCCTTCCAAACACAAATTTAGACTTCCTTCCATTACTCAACATCATCTCCCGGGCCAATCGGCTCTCCATTTGGGGCTCGATTCCCGGAACCATTCGATTCTGGAGGAAACGACCAATTTGCTGGACAAAGGTTCCGACAGGCTGTCCAACCCTCTGCTGAAGCCAACCTCGGTTTCCGGTCCAGCTGGCAGCCCATCGAAAATGTTTGACCTCGACTTGAACTTTGAAGAAATGGGCCTGATTCTCAAGAACCCGCCCAAAGCTTCCACAAGACCGTCTTTGCAGCTGGTTTCCTCCCGAACTAGCACAACTGACATTGCCGGTTCGCCCGACGGAATGCCGCCAATGGACGATCACCATAAACATCTGGCGTGGAAAGCTCCCGACTCTTGGGATGTGACTGGAGAGGCTCCCATGTCTACAGCTGAAGCGGTTGCTGCTGCTGCAGCCGCGGCAGCTTCTGCCTCGGACTCAGATACTGATAAACGAGAAGAAAACGAAAATACCAACGACGTGGGGTATTCTCTGCTGGCAAACTCTTCACGGAGCTCTCTTGAAGCGGGTGACGGATCTGTCACGCCCGTTGTGGGGAACACAATCGAAAGAAAGCCAAAGAAGAAGCCAGAGAGAATGGACAACGAGCCACTTCCTTACAGAATGCACGGCCTTCCGGTTTTGTTCGGAACTCTCTCCAGCAGAAACTCCCTAGTTTCTGACTCAAAGTTGGCAAAGGGTCCCAACCACATTATCCGTGTGTTCAAGGAAGACAACACATTTACTACAATCCTCTGTCCGTTGGAGACAACCACAGCTGAATTGTTGACGATCGTTCGGAAAAAGTTCTTCTTTGAGTCGATTTCCAACTACCAGATCACCTTGTATGTGGGAAACAAAACGAAGGTATTGGAACCATTTGAGAAGCCATTGAAAATCCAAATGGGCTTATTGACTTTGAGTGGATACGTGGAGAAGGACAATTTCCGAATCATTGGAAGAGAAGACATGTCTTCTGTTTGCAAGTTTGTTGTGGAGAATATGTTCTTGAGGAACTTGACTCATGAGGAGGAATCGGTGCTTTCTAAAGACTACGTGGATGTGAACATCTCTAGTCTCCACCTCAAAACCATTCCTATTATCTTTCACCAGCACACTTATGAAATTGAGAAGTTGAACGTTGCCGATAATCCCTCCATTTATATTCCTTTGGACTTCATTCAGTCGTGTACAAACTTGTCAAGCATCAATTTCGCTCGCAATGGATGCTCGAAATTTCCCGTCAATTTTTTGCATGCCAACAACTTGACTACCCTTAATATGGAAGCTAACTTTTTGGATGAGCTCCCTACAAAATTCAGTCACCTAAAGCTATTGAGAACATTGAAATTGAACTCCAATCAGCTCTATTACTTGCCCAAATCTTTTGGAAAACTCACCAATTTGACCGATTTAAATTTGTCCTCAAATTATTTCCAACAATACCCTGAATGCATTAACGAATTGACGAGCTTGCAGGATTTGAATTTGTCTTACAATGATTTATGTGATATTCCAAGTTCGATCAGCAAACTCACCAAATTGACGAAGTTGAACTTGAGTACCAACAAATTGAGCAAGAGTTTGCCTTCTTGCTTTAAAACTTTGACAAATTTGAAGAGATTGGATATTCGTTACAACAGAATCACCAATGTGGATGTTCTTGGATCCTTACCCAACTTGGAGGTTGTGTATGCATCGAAGAACAATATTTCAGGATTTAGTGACAAAATGGAGAGCCTTAGACTTTTGCATTTCGACAGAAATCCCATTACGAGTTTGGAGTTCGAGATTTTGCTTCCTATGTTGACAGTTCTTGATTTCTCCAAGGCAAAAATTACCGCACTTCCTGCTGAGTTCATTAGTAAGATTCCGCATATTGAAAAGTTGGTTCTTGATAAGAACCACTTGGTGACTTTACCTTCTGAGTTGTGCAGCTTGCCAAAATTGACTCATTTGTCATTGTACGGGAATAACATTCAGCATCTTCCTGAAGAGATTGGCCAGCTTACTTCCTTGCAGTATTTGGATTTACACTCCAATAATATCGAGTCCTTGCCTGTGGATATTTGGAACTTGAGGAATCTTGCCACCTTGAACGTTTCATCTAATATTCTTTCGTCTTTCCCCAAGCCGCTGTTCGCGGTCGCTAAGAAAATTAGTTCATATGCGAATTTGAAGGACAAGGTCATCAATTCCTTGGAGCAAGCCAACGAAGTGTCTGCTTCTGTCATGAAGAACAGTCCTGTGTCACTAGCAGATAGCTTGTTATCATTAACGCTTTCCGATAACAGATTCACTGATGATGCTTTCGAGGCAATTACTTTTTTCCTGAACTTGAAGCATTTGAATATTTCCTACAATGGCATTCTTGAAATTCCGGATGGAGCCCTTAGAAGACTCACCAAATTGACAGAGTTGTACTTGTCGGGAAATAATTTAACTAAATTGCCTGCCGAGGATTTTGAAAGTCTCAGTGATCTTCGTTTGTTATACTTGAATAACAACAAGTTGAACACATTACCTTCAGAATTGAGCAAGTTCAAGAACTTGATGCATTTAGATGTCGGATCCAACCAGTTGAGATACAATATTTCCAACTGGCCATATGATTGGAATTGGCACTGGAATAAGAAGTTGAGATACTTGAACTTTTCGGGTAACAAGAGATTTGAGATTAAGCAGAGTTACTTAAAGAATCCAGAAACCGGCGACGATTTCGACAGTTTGCTTGTCTTAAAGGACCTCAGGGTTCTTGGTTTGATCGATGTGACATTGACCACACCAGCAGTCCCTGATCTGAGTATTGATATGCGGGTGCGTACGACATCTTCTGAGTTGAACAACGTCGGATACGGTGTTTCCGACTCAATGGGGATCAGAGAATTTGTGTCCTTCAGAGACATGTTTATTCAAAAGTTCAGAGGAAACGAGAATGAGGTCTTGGTCTGCTCATTTGATGGTAATGTAATTCTCCATCAGACACATGGCCATCTCATTTCCTATTTGAGCAAGCACTTGTTCTACTATAATTTTATCAGCGAGCTTGACAAAGTGAAATCCGAAGACGAAGTGGAAGATGCTATGAGAAGGGCATTTTTGTCTTTGAACAAGGACATTAATTCGGTCCTTGCTGCCAAGGCAAGTGGAAGCACGCAAAACACTAATATTTCTCCAGAATTGGCAGAGTTGTCCGTAGCCGATGATTCACTCTCAGGTTCTGCTATGTCCGTTATCTATGTGAGGGGTGATACTGTCTACTGTGGTAACGTTGGAGACATTGAAATTGTGTGCGCAAAGAATAATGGTGAGTACAGCTTGTTATCTACCAAGCATGATCCAACGAGCCGTGCAGAATTTGAGAGAATCAGAGCATCTGGTGGTTATGTTTCTGGTAACGGAGCCTTGGATGGAAGTTTGGCCATTTCGCGTGGTGTTGGTTTCTTTGGTTACTTACCTCATACACACAGTGGGCCAAGTATTAGCACCATGAGACTCTCCGGAGCTGAGGATTTGATTGTCATGGGATCGAAGGTCCTTTGGGACTATGTGACTTATGATTTGGCTGTTGATATCTTGAGACAAGAGAAGGACGATCCAATGCTTGCAGCGCAGAAGTTGAGAGACTATGCCATTTGCTATGGTGCAACGGATAAGATTTCGGTGACTGTTCTCAGTGTTGGTGACCAGAGTACGAAGAAAAAGAAGAACTTGAGTTCGTTGTACAGCAATTTGGGACGTGAAACAGACATCTTCTCCAAGAAGAGAAACCGCCTGGCACCTTCTGGAGATACCGCATTGAGAAGACTTGATAATGAAATTGAACCTCCAGTGGGTGACTTGGCGTTAGTGTTCACGGATATTAAAAACTCCACGTTATTATGGGATACGTATCCTGTTGCAATGAGATCAGCCATCAAACTTCATAATACGATTATGCGTCGTCAATTGCGAATTGTTGGAGGATATGAGGTTAAGACAGAAGGTGACTCGTTCATGGTGTCTTTCCCTACACCTACATCTGCGCTCTTATGGTGCTTCATCATTCAAAATCAACTTTTGAATGAAGATTGGCCCACGGAGATTCTCGAAACCAATGAATGTTGCGAGGTAACCGACACTTCGGGCAACCTCATCTACAGAGGATTATCTGTGCGGATGGGTATCCACTGGGGCTCTCCAGTGTGCGAGCTTGACATGGTAACGCGCAGAATGGACTACTTTGGTCCAATGGTGAACCGTGCATCCCGTATCGAGTCCAGTGCCGACGGAGGACAGATTGCAGTGAGTTCGGACTTCTTGCATGAGATGCAGCAATTGTACAAGATTCATGACAATATTAGGTCGGGTGCTCTATCTTTGGAAGCCGCTTACGAGGGCAATTCTCGGGTGGGAGAAATCATCGAAAAGGAAATCAATTCGCTTGATAAGATTGGTGTGTCTTACTTCGAGCTCGGCCAAAGAAAGTTGAAAGGATTGGAAACCCCCGAGCTCATCACATTGTCGTTCCCAAAGAGCTTGGAAATCAGATATGAGATCTTTAAAAAGCAGATGCAACTTCAACAGGCCCCTGGACGCAATATTGGAGCCCTTCCTGTGGAAGCACTATACCAATTGAGGACGATCTCGCTCCGGTTGGAGAACGTAAGTTCAAGGTTGAACAATGGATCGACCAACGACGAGCAATTCGTGAGAAACTCTTCAGACACAATCCTGAAGAATGTTGGCTCCATTTTCGTTGATCAGGACCTTATCGGACTCTTCAACCATATTGTGACTAGAGTAGAGAGCAGTGTTGCACTTCTTGAACTTCGTCAAACGCTTCTGATGGCGCAAGGCAAGAATGGAAAATTCGCTGGAAACGAATCAAAACCTCTTTGGACGCTTATTGACGAAGTGAGCCAGTTGCTTAAACATTTGCCAAAGGAGCAGAATTGATGCGAGTTCAGCCGCACATCAACCGACAGACGAGCAGGTTGAACAAATCAACAAATTGCGCAATGTGTCGAGAATAAGTACACAAAAAATAAGAAAAAAAAAAAAACGGGGACGAATCCATGGACATGAAGGAAGCAACCAAAACGATACATTCAATCTAGTCGCCTGTCTTGTCTTCGTAGTTATCTTGATCTTCTCCTGCATCGTGAACCCATACTAACCATTGAAGTTCTACTCGATTATTCAATCATTAAAAGAATATATAACCACACCATACGCCATTCGTCTCAATGCGCGGATCTCTGGTGATATCTCTTGACTTGCCGCTGCCGCAGGCGCCGTCGTTTTCTCTGATAGCAACGATCGCCTCAGCTTCCCAAAAGGGTAAACCCATCAAATCCATGACTTTGCCATGGATTCGGGAAGCCACCTTCGGCCACACACTCGGAATACGGTCCAACGCTCTTTCCAATATGCAAGCTAGCGTGTCGACCCCCGGCCCCGCGGATTTAGTCCATTGGGGCCGCCATTACGGCGAATGGTCGTCAACATTTAGTCATAACGAATTTGCACCACCAACCGCCATAAACCATTCGAAAGAGGAGGACGGATATGTCGGCTACTTCCATTTTTGTAACGGAATCGATTATTCAAATGGACCGGCCGCAGTGGAAGAGTATCTTCTAGAAGCAATCGGGTTAGAATATACTCCAGAAGGCTATGTATGGAGCTCTACAGCCAATGTGGCCCCGTACGGAGTATACAATAACAAGCAGATGGTGGTGACTCTTTGTGCATTCAATGTTTTCAGTCGCGAGGAGCTTCGAACGCGAGTGATTATACTGATTGGAAAGTCCAGAAAACTTCCAGTCACTGTGGATTGTCTGTATAACGTTACTTCTCAGCTACTGAAGAAGCTGCACAACTATACACGTGCAACTGTTTTGGAGCTTCGTTCGTCGTTTTGGCCAGAGCTTGCTGTGTCCAGTATCGTTCGACTTTTCTACTCTGGAGACGATCCTTCGCATCAACTCTGTGGAACCGTCAGCATTCCTATCCAGGTCCAATCGAAGGATTCCATCATGAGTGCAGTAGACAGGCTAGTGAATTTGCTTCCGAAAGGTCACTTGACTGGCCACCGAGAATCAATCGGTGTTCCTTCAGCAACGGGAACCGGAATCAAGGTTCTGCGGTATAGAAACCGCCTTGTCGATGCACTTAAACGGCTCGTTTTGCTTGATTTAAGCGGCGAAATGGGCTACCATGCCATATCCCAAATAAAATCTTCCTACGGAATGGAATTCGACTACGTGGTGTGCCAGCTTTATCGAGCACAGCACAACAAGAACAACGACCAACAGTTTCTTTCCCTTGTACATAAACACTTTGACCACGATGTCAATCTGACCCAGGCTGCACTCTTAATGCTCGAGCAGGTTCGTTTTCTTGTTGCTAAGGGCCACTACTCCATGGCACTGACCATCGCCACTAAAGCGGTGAGTCTTTTACCGCTCGATTTTGATGCATGGTACCACTTGGCACTATGCTACATAATGGAGCGAAAATTCGACCAGGCACTTCAGACGATTAACTCGCTTCCTGTTGTTTTCACAAAACTGAGATTGGCGGAAGACTCTGTGGATGAAATCTACGACTCCTATGCCATGTGCTTTATGGAACGCATGGTTTCCGGCCAGGGAATCACCATGGAATCGTTTGAGCAATTCTTTCCTGCTCCCAAATCGGAATTTCTGAACTCCGACGAAGGTTCTGTCCAGAATATATGGTACCTGGAGTTTTCTCGAAGACCTCACTTGCGTCATCCCATCTCTGGGCCATTTTACCAGTCTCTGCTTTCGTCAGCAACTCCAATCGAGATATCTACTGTAGACGCACACATCATGAAGGTGAGCTGCCCGTCATCCAAGCGTCAAATTCTTTCTTCTCAATCGAGCGGTAATCCATGGACATCAATTTTGGACTTCGACAGAACCTCAACATGGGGAAGAGCATACGACTTGGTTACCACCATGGTGGCAATGATTGGCTGGGATAACGTCGTTCATTCAAAAGCGAAAGTGTTCCGAAAAGCCAGTGATGACGACCCGAAAGACTACGTGGTAGACCATGCAACATGCTTGCGAGAAGAGTGCCAGCCGTGGCTTGAACTGCTTTTATTGGTTGTATACGAAGATGTCAGGACCATGATGGTTGTTTCCAGTGAAGACAACAACAGGAGTGCACTTTCTTGGAATATGATTGGTCATGTTGGCTGGAGTTGCAAGTACAACCTCAAGGATAGCATATCGTCGATTGTGACGAGTGTGGCAGGGGTGGCGGCCGACGGTGGATTTGACTATTTTGGTACCGTCAAGTTGTTGGAGATTTACAACGAGTTTGTGTTGAGCGACATGGAATCGTCGTCCATCGATCGATTTTCGTGTGTCTACGACAACAGAAGCTACTCGAACAAACTCATCGTGCAGAGCATTTCACCCAAAGTGCTCGAAGAATTTGAAAAGCAGTTGGTCGAGGGGTACCTCACCATCGAGTTGGTGTTGCTATACTTGATGAAGCTAGTTTCGTGGAACTTGCGGTGGTACCAGTACATTCCCAACCATTTGGCCACCAATACACTTCTCAGGCTCTGCATTAAGTACGATGTCGTCTACATTCGTCTGATGTTCCGCGTTGTATTCGAGTCCTATAAAGTTCAACCAGTGAAGAAGTCAGCCAACCGATTCTCGGTGATGCAGCTTTTCAGCACTGGGTCAGTGAAACAGGAGCAAACAGCGGAATTTGCAAAGAATGACACAATTGTGGAGTACATTGAACGGCTCCTCAACTGGATCGAGTCAATCCAGAGCTAAGCCTACTGGGTCTTCTTCTCGGACAGCGGCTTCTTACCAAGCACCTTCTTTCTCTGCTTGATCATGTACGTGTACAAGGTGTATAATCCAGGAGGGTAGGTGAAGATAATGGCAACAAGAAGCCACTTGTACCAAGAACCCACCACCTTAGCTGCCTCATCAAGACTGAGATAGATCATAGCAACTTCAGAAGAAACCCCGGTGGGATACAAAACATAGAAAAAGGAGTATCTCATCCAAGTGAGCCAATATGGAACCGAATCAGCATCTCTCAAGTTGGAAGCATAATAGGAGTATCTAACTACTTCGGTGATGCTCCACGACAAGGTCAACGAAATGTATGCCCAGTGGTAGTTTGCTGGAGAGTTTGGAAGAACTTGCATAATTCCGAGTACAATCAACAAACGCGACAACACCTGCGAAACGGTGGTGAATACAGGCGACTTGACGATGCCAGTGATGGAGTTATAGATCTCTACGACAGCGCAACATTGTACCAAGGTGAGAATCAACAGAGTCTTGTCAAAGAGGTGGGGCTGGCCGAGAAGAGACCCCAAAAAGACAGTATTGAAAAGAACCACAGACCATAATGACGCCGACACCGAATTGTATGCGATGAGCCAACGCTTGGGATGAGCTTGGGTAGAGTCGGACATGAAGATGGTGTGGATTGCTGAGAATGTGAGTGAGTAGTGTGCACAATGTGGAGGAGATGTTGGAGGTAGGAAAGAGGTGGAGGTGGAGAATGAAAAAAAGGATGCGATGAGGAGAAGGAAATAAAGGAAAGGAGGAGAAGGAGAAATCTAAGGAGCAATTGCAGAAGTGTACGAATGGTGGCTAAAAACATACAGCGACTTATAATGTGCAACTGATGAGGGTCCCAACCAACTTGCACCGGAAGATCGCCAACTATAGGAGAATGAAGGTGTGAGAAGGAATATGGAGGTGGAATTGAATATGGAGGTGGAATTGAATGTGGGAGTGAAATCGAATATGTGGACTAACGGTCGCTGCATTCTCGTGACACCAACCGCCTTACCATTATCCCCCCTCACTTAAGTACCGGCTTCTCTGCCTCCACATGTACTTGTACAACTTGAAAAAGCCAGGAACATACAACAACATGCTGGAGACAAGAAACCAGTAGTAAAAGTCCGAAACGTACCCCAACGTCTTGTACACCACCACAGGCTCACTCAACAATCCCATTGGATATAATAAGATGAAGGTCAGATAGCGGAGCCAGAGCAAACCATAGGGAACATTCCCCGTCTGTTTCCACGCATAGAAGCAATAGCGAACAATCTCTGTCATCGACCATGCAATTGTCAATACGGCATAGCTAGGGGAGAAATTTCCCGACGATTGCGGAACGAAGAACGAGATTCCCACGATTGCAAGTCTAGCGAAAAGCTGAAGCAACAACGACAGAAGAGGCGACTTCACCAACCCAGTAGCCGCATGAGCCACCTCCAAAAGAGCATTAATGGATTGCGTGATTGTCATCAACTTGTGAGGAAATCCATGGAAGTTTCCCGTGTGATAGTAACCTCCGGGCATGGAGTCACCAACACATTCGGCGAGAATGGCTAACCATGCGAATGCAGAGAGAAAATTGTAGAAGAAGAGATAGTAGTTCATATTCGGAAAGTCGGATGAATAGAGAAGACGTAGATGTCATGTTGGAATAGTCTCAAGAATCGTTAGTAATCCGGGGTGCATTTATTACATGTGATAAATCGTAGCATCATGATTCAATAATTATGAATTCGCAGTGAAGGATATAGAAGATACCGACCCAATGCCCCAGCCAGTGGAGCACAGTTGTAGTCAAACCATAGCCAATTGAGAAAATCAAGTCCAATTGAGCCAAGGGAAAGGAATACTAGAATACTAGAATACTAGAAATACCAATTGACAGCAACACCAGCTCAATCGGCAGCGCCGGCCTTGTACTTGGCCAAAATGCTGTCCAAGCCCTCCTCGTCACACGCAATCAAGTTCTGGTCCCAATCAACCACCAATGGTGCCCTGAAAAGTGCCGTGGGGTCAATGTCGGGGTCCGACTCGTTCACCAACTTCAAAAACGCCTCGTGAATGGCCTCGTATTCGTTCTGGGAAAAAATCTTGAACCCCCGGTCCGTCTGCACCCCGAGACTCTTGAATGTCGTTACGTTTGCTGGCAGAGTGCTGCTTGTCTTGTCGTTTAACATTGGGAAACATGTTTGAATTACTCGTTTGGCTTCAGGGCCATTAGTAGCATGGGCATAGATATCCTTGAACTGGTCGTATGTGGGCATCTGCTTGGCATTCAAGTCGATCTGGAACTGGTTTTTGTTATCATTGTAGCGGAAATATGCCTTTTCCAAATTGGCATAAACCCGAGCCGAGGTAGGAAGCTTGGCGTAGTGGAAAATGGAGATGGTGGCAGGCGAGTTCTGCAAGGAGCGGAAGAGCGACATAGGGGAATAAAAGAAAAAGAGATTGTAGTGGCAACTAGAGGAAAAAATGTGGTTGTAGCGATTTCTGGGGAGATATGTGCAGCTATTTATATATGATTGCTGGAGGCCCTGGAAGCCCGGAGAAGACTCAATTCGGCAGATGACTCAAATGTCGTGAATGAGATTGGGAGAGATCCGGATCGGGTTCAGACGAGGGTTTCGAGGTGGGACTAAAACGAGACAATTGGGTACGCCGAGGGCGTGGAGGGCTGGAGAACACTTCGGAATTGCCATTGGCTTCTACCCCGGGCCGGGCTCGGAAGCTAATAGAAGCAGTTTGTGGCCCTGAGACTTTAATGTCGCGCGGCCACGCGGCCCTGATGTTCGAGAAGATGATCGAAGTTAGAAGAATCTTGGTGAAGAATTTTGTATGTGATTGACAGCTTTTGAATAATTAGGCAGTTGCTTGATGATTACTAGACACTCAACTTTGGGGATTCATAGTTTTGCTGGGTTATTTTGGATAATGTAGTTAGATTTGAGTGGGCATGGAAAGAATTGCGAAATCTGGGGTACGAGAGGAGGCTAGGCGAGGGTATCTGAAGCCTGGAGATTCGCTTGGAAAAAAGGCTAGAGAAGGTCGCCCCGGGTGAAAACTGATAATAGAGTGACTGTGTTTAGTAATTGTAATCTCGAGTTCACGCCTATGATCGAGCCAAGGTGAGGGGATAGTAGAAATCCTATAAGAAGATTTGAATAGAAAATGTGGTGAAGTGATAGTATATTCCCAGCATTATCATGTTTAGACGCTAATGTATTGAGTGAATACATTTGGTATCCACCTTTGCAACCTTTCCAGAATCATGCCTTCAAGTTGGTACTCGTATTTTAACAGATACTTCAGATTTGTTCATGTTCTCTTACTTTTCTTCTGCTTCAAGCATATCCCATTAGAATACGGACCCATCAGAGCTTTTAGATAGAAACGAAGATTACCAATGTTGAAGGTAAATTCCAGGTCCAGCCATGGCTGATTGATTGAATTGAAGGTTAATGCGAGTTCGCATCAAGAACAGTGATTTATCTATCTAACCCACTATACTCAATAAACTCACTGTATATTAATTTCACCGTATTGATGCTCTGTATTGTCTTTTTGGCCATTCTATATCCAATTATCCCATTCCTTTCTCTAATATCTCTGCACCCAGAGTTCCTCTGCTGATTATCTGTATCCACTACGTCTTCCTCTATTTCCATTGTCTATATCCGATCCATTCTCTATCCATATCAATTTCTATCCATACCAATTTCTATCCATATCAATTTCTATTCGTATCAATTTCTATTCATATCCATTCCTCTATATCAGTTCTCTAACTCAAATTTTCTACTTCCACCGCTGTTCTTCCTGCCATTATTTCCCGTTTTCCAGCCCAGCACTCTACGCCAAGATCACCACAAAGTAACACGTCACAAATATAACCAAGTCGCCATTTCTTCAAAATTCCAATTTCCGAATCATCTCCCATTCAATCCACCCCCACTCATCCCCAGAATCCCACATCCCAAATCTCTAAATCCCACCATCTCCATTCCTACCTATAGTCGCACATCCATCTTTCCAACACCATGATCCATCTTCTAATATGGATCCTCCCCCTCGCCGTATTGGCCCATAGTACCCATAATGAAGCATTTTCTCATCACACCACCCACAACTCAGCATTCACCCCCATCCATCTCGCCAATCTCAAGCTACGAAGCGAAAACCTCTTTCTCCATGGCTGGAGATCATATATGGCATACGGATTCCCTGCTGATGAAGTCCGACCGCTCACATGCGAGCCATACGGACCCGACTACGGAAATCCAAATAATATCCGCAACGACGCAATGGGAAACGTGTCGCTGACGTTACTTGACAACTTGGATACGCTTATCGTTATGAGACATTGGCTGATCTTAGCCGAGGCGCTAGCGTATTTAAAGGAAAACAAGGGGTCGATTTTCGTCCAAGATGCCGTGGTTCAGGTTTTTGAAGCGTCGATCCGCTGGCTCGGCGGTCTATTGCTGACCCATTTGGCGTTGACTGATGTAGACTGGTCTCACGACATTGAAGCGCAGAAAATCGTAGACAATTATGATGGTTTTCTCTTGGTGATGGCGTACGACTTAGGGCTCAGACTTATTCCCGCCTACAAGACGTCTACCCAGCTCCCGTTGCCTCGAATAAATTTGAAATATGGTCTTGATGCGGTGCCAGACAATTTGAATGTGGAAACATGCACTTCTGGTGCCACCACCCCGCTTGTGGAATTCACGTTGCTTCTGAAACTCACAGGCGACTCGCAGTTCGAATTACATACCAGCAACACTTTCTGGAAGCTCTGGCTGTCGCGGCTGCAGTTGGGATTTATGCCGATGTCCATCGATCCAGTCAAGAACCAGTGGCTCGATGAAATCACCGGTATTGGTGCCCTGGTTGACTCCTTCTACGAGTATGCCCTCAAAGGATCTATAGTGTTTGACGACAATCGTCTCTGGGACGTGTTCGTGAGATCATATCAGTCTCTTTTATCGCATCTGGCCCAGAGTTATGGAGTAGATGGACACACGTATTTTGCCAATGTGAACATTATTTCTGGAGCCGTGGCCTCGCCTTGGATCGATCTGCTTGGCGCATTCTGGGCCGGAGTGCAAGTTCTCATGGGGAGATTGAGTGATGCAGTTTCCAGCCACTTGGTATACTTGAAGATCTGGGACTACTACGATTCGATTCCAGAGCGGTGGATGACCCAGAGTTTTTTGCAGACGTTTGCATCTGACCAGGAAAAATTGGAAAATTCCGTGTCGTTGGAATGGTACCCGCTACGGCCTGAATTCATCGAGTCCACCTACTACTTGTATCGAGCAACCAGAGATCCAATGTATCTCCAGATTGGTGTTCGCGTGCTCGATCTTTTTGAAACTCGCTATAAAGCACCGTGCGGATTTGCCGGAGTCCAGGATATCCGAACAGGAAAACTCCAAAACAGAATGGAGACGTTTGTTCTTGGCGAGCTGATTAAGTATCTCTATCTTCTTTTCGACGAAGCGAACGAGAGCTTTGTCCATAGCTACCAGATGAGGGCTAAAAATTGGGTCTTTTCTACGGAAGCGCATGCGTTGTGGTATTCTCCAAAACTTGGGGAAGTAAGTGCTGCTTCTTTCAAGCACCATCTTCGGAAACTCAGTCACCTGGAATTGGTGTTTCAGGCCCCTGGAATATTCGAATCTCTATGGCAAAAGCTTATGAGGTCTCAACGGACTATGAAAGACGAAATCAACCAACCAGACCAGCCATCACCTCCAGATTTGCCTTACGGACCGGATCTAATTCCTACCCATATCGAATTTGAAACTTGCGAGGTTTCTCCACGACAATTTCCTCAGAGCAAACCCAAGTTTCTCAGCTCTGCGTATTTCCACTGGAGCAAGGTGTTCTTGCCCGATGTGTCCTTTGCGGCGACATTAGTGAGACCTCAGCATTTGGAGAAGTACAACGTCCAAAGTCCAGAAAGTTACATTGAGATCTCACCGTCGTTTGCTAGCACGTATGGGTTGGAGTCTGAAAACGTGAAATGTCCCCGATGCCCGACTACTTCCGAACAAGAGTACATTTTCGGAGAGCTTTCTAGACCGGAGAATATCGAGATGTTCCGAGTGGAGAGAAGGAACACTTCTTTTCCGTTTTCCCGACACGATTTGGTGATGCCGCATTTTAATGGCCGAGTACGTATGGAAACGCTCAAGCCAGGAACAGTAGACTCTAACAATTTGAAGATTTCTCGAGAATACATTCGTCGAAGGTATGCGACTAAGTACATCAGTCGGTCATCGGAGGTTTTACGGCTCAATAAGGTCAATGGGATTCCAATCGGGAAGAATAGAACCGTTTGGACGGATCGGAGGTTTTTGGAGCAGAATCCAGATACCTTTCTGGTGTCGAAGAACAATGTGGTGTATTTGCAGGGGAAGATAGTGGAGAACTTGCGGGCGTTTACGTTTCCGACGGAGACGGTGGAAGAATAGGATATTTATAGAGGAGTGGTGAGAGGAAGAGACAAAATTCTGATGGCGTGAGGGATGAAGTTATGGAAGACCGAATTGACAATAAGTAAGGGAAGTCAGCAAGGGAAGAGTTGAGAAAGGAAGAAACTAAATATGAGAGAAATTGAGTAAGGAAGAAACTAGGTAATGAAAGAAATTGAGCAAGATAACATTGAGTACGGAGAAAGTAGTGATATTCAGCAAATTTGTCTAAAGAAGAAAATTCAGAAGGAAGAAATTGAGAAATTTGAAATTGAGAAATTAGAAATTGAGAAAGAACAAAATCAGCATAGAAAATTGTCAGTAAAAACTCTAACCGAAAAATAACCGAAAATTTACCTCAGCAGAAAATGTAAACTTAAAACCCCAGCATAGCACAAGAAGTCCAATTCAACTTCTCAAATTAAAAACTCCATTCATAGTACATTCTATACTTCCCATTTATTCATACCAACCGATCACCCGATTTCTCACTTCCATCTTCTCATGATCTTCCCACTCCATCGCACCTCATTTCAATCTCTCATGACTTCTCTCCTACTCTCTCACCCAAAATTCTACAAAATCCTCCAAAGACAAAAATCCTTTTCTTACCCTCTCATTGCCAGTTCCCCCCTCCCCAATATTAACCTTCTACTCCGCTTCCGTCTCTCCATGAGTCACTCGTCGGTTGCAAAATTCGCCGGCTAATCGCGGAAAATGACTCGTCGCCGGAACCGGCCACAATCGGTATTTAACGCAGGTTGTCGCAACGGATTACATAAATCTTCACTGCTCTGTACGTATCATTTTCACCTTGTCGCACCTTTCTTTCTGACCCCCTCCCCAGTTTTCTTATAGACAATAGACATACACAATGGGTCTCCTCTCAAGATTGGCACTCAGAGTTCCAAAAACTAACTTTAGACTGTTAGCCACCATGACCGCACCTTTGGACGCATCCAAATTGATCATCACGAAAACAACCACTCCAAAGGAGAAACTCCCCAACGACCAGTTGCTTTTCGGAAAAACCTTCACCGACCACATGTTGGAGATCGAGTGGACCGCTGCCGACGGATGGGCGGCCCCTACCATTTCGCCATACCACAACTTCTCGTTTGATCCATCCACAATTGTGTTCCACTACGGATTTGAGGCATTCGAGGGAATGAAGGCCTACAGAGACAAGGAAAACAGAATTAGAATCTTCAGACCAAACAAGAACATGGAGAGATTGAACTCGTCCGCGGAGAGAATCGTGTTGCCTACTTTTGACAGCGAAGAGTTCATCAAGTTGATTGAGGAGTTTTTAAAGGTCGATGAGTCGTTTGTTCCCAAGGGTGAGGGTTACTCGTTGTATTTGAGACCCACCATCATCGGTACCACCGCCACCTTGGGCGTGTCGACCCCAGACAGAGCTCTTTTGTATATGATTGCATCTCCCGTAGGACCTTACTACTCCACCGGGTTCAAGGCAGTTTCGTTGGAAGCAACGGATTATGCCGTGAGAGCATGGCCAGGAGGAGTTGGTAACAAGAAGTTGGGTGCCAACTATGCTCCATGCGTCAAGCCCCAGTTGGAGGCTGCTCAGAGAGGCTACCAGCAAAACCTTTGGTTGTTCGGAGAAGAGGGCTACATCACCGAGGTGGGTACCATGAACGTTTTCTTTGTGTTCAAGGATGCTTCCGGTAAAAAGGAGTTGGTGACTGCTCCTTTGGACGGAACCATTTTGGAAGGTGTCACCAGAGACTCTGTTTTGGCATTGGCCAGAGCCAAGTTGCCAGCTGACGAGTGGACCGTCTCTGAGAGAAAGTTCACCATCCACGAGGTCAAGGAGAGAGCAGCCAAGGGCGAGTTGGTTGAAGCTTTTGGTTCTGGAACCGCGGCAGTTGTTTCTCCAATCAAGAACATCGGCTGGAGAGGCGAGGACATTGCCGTTCCATTGGCTGGTGGAGAGGCCGGTGAGTTGACCATCCAGGTCGCTAACTGGATCAAGAAGATCCAGTACGGCGAAGAGGAGTTTGAGAACTGGTCCAGAGTGATCGTTTGAACGGAAAACTTATAATATTAGCAAATCTCCCTGAGAGATGTATAGCATATGATCGCCTGAACGATGGCTATAATAAAAGTGAATGAGAGAAAATTATGAGGCTATGCAAGGAGATAGGACATTAGTATGCAAGTAGATAGCATATTATTATGCATGGAGATAGCATATTATTATGCAAGGAGATCGTCACTTTTGTGGAATACTCTAAGAAGACCACTACGAGCTTGCGGATACGGTTAAATGCTAATCATGCTATATGCTAATTGATACGCTCGATGTCTGGCAACTTCTGGATTTCTCCCATGATGTAGTCTCGCTCATCGACAATGTTGGTACCCGTACCACTCACGTCGAAACTATTGAAGAATTGTACGAAATTCTCCTTGTTTTTAATCAACACATCTAGCACCTTCTGGGACTTTTTCGGCTTGGCTACGAAAAATTTAAAGAGGTGGAATGCCTCCATCTGCACGTTCTTCAGCTTATCACTTAGTAAAAGCATAACCAACTTGAGACTGGTTGTATCGTCAAAATAATACATAAGAAACAAGTGATTCAGCTTCTGCATGGCCAATTCAGACAACAAACGCACGCTCTGGCGCTTTGTCACGTAATTGTCGGCCCTAATAAGCTGGTTAATGCTTGTAGTGATCTGCTCGCAGTTTTTGCCTGAAAATTCGGAAACAAGCTTCTTGTGGAGAGTGAAAAGTTGTTGTAGCGTTACAAACACGTCGGTGGCGATTTCAAAGATGTGGATCTGGGCGTACCTGAAGAAGTTCCAGAAGAGCGGATGATACAAGATAAACCTGTTGATCACCTCGAATTTGGCACAATCTCGCAACATTTGGCCGCAAACTAGCGCAGTTTCCGGATGCTCGGGGCTTCTCATTAGAAGCACCAAGATTTCGGGTTTCTGATGCACCAAGTATTCCACAGTAGGCAGTTCGTTGCCGATTTTGCGCCGCAAAAGTGTCAGAAACAAAAGCACCACATCTTTGCGCAGATCAAAGTCCAATTTGCGCAAATTATTGACAAGATGGAACAAGCAGTCCAGAAGATAGAGCTCCTGCGACAACAGCGAGATTTGATCTGGTTGGGGGTCGTTTTCGTCGTCTCCATAAAGAACGATCTTGACCTGCTTCAAGTATCGCAGGCATTCGTCGAGGTATTTTCGGGAGTCATTGGGAACATCGAGTTTTCCCAACAGATCATTGAGGGCCCGGACCAAGTCGGGAGGCGTTTTTGGGTTCCTTTTGAAGAGAAAAGCCATTTGGGTTTGAATTGTGTTTTGGTGTGAATTGTGTAATAAATCACTGATATGGGGAATTGGGGAGGGCACGACCGGGACCACTTGGGTTGGAAAGAAGTAAATGTGGGGGAGGTGAAGGCGAATGGGGGAGATAATTGTGGATGGGGAGGAGATGAAGCTGAAAGGTTCAATTTAGAAATTTGAGAATGGTGGGCTTGTAATTGCTTAAAGTAATGATGGTAAGAATAAGCGAGATTGAGTGTAGTGAAGAGTTGAGAAATGAAGAGAAGAGGGTGAAACTAAAACTGAGCAGAATCAATCAATCATAAACAGAATCGATTCTCCCAATATTTTATGGTCAGAATGGCAAGAATAGTCTAATTCAGGTCATTCTACCATGAGTATTTGTTAGTAGAACATACCTTTTCAGTTTGCTCCAGAAAACTTACAGTAGTTCTTCAGCCGCACTATTGTGACACATTCGGCATACTATTGTGACACATTCGGCATTACAATGAAAAAAAATGTCCGTAACCTAGATAATAAGCTTATTTTGAAGAGCAGCCATTCTAATAGGGGCCAAGGCAAGAATATTAGTGCGGTGGTCGAGGAAATAGTTCTGGTGGTAAATAGGTTCTTGTTTGTTCCTGTGGGACATTATATCCTCTACAAGTCAACAACAATAATTGAAATCCACTTGTAACTTTAAAGAGCCAATAGATGAAGACTTCATATCCTTGAGCAACTGAGAATCAACGGATTACTTCTCTGGAGGACAGAATTGAAGTTGATTCAACGATATTTATGGATGTAATGACTCTTCCTTCGGTCTGGCCTCCAATAATTGTGCGCCAATCTAAGTTCTGTTCTGTTTCTCTTGGTGGTTGCTTCCCTGGATTTTGGCTGGTTCTAACCACTTCGGGTCACCGGGGCCCTCTGACTATTTCTGACTTTGGTCGTCCCTTCCTAAAGCTTCTCTCCTTCTTCAATACAATACATGTAAACCTATTTTGACGAAAAAGCCAGAATGTCTTCTCCCATCCGATTCCTCAAGGGATTTATTTCTCTACTTTATAAGAATAGCTGCCGTCTTTGGTTTCTGGTATCCTAGCCAGAGGCCATCATCCATTTCTGTGACTGAACACTGTGAACTTCTCGATAGTATTCTATTACAAGAGCACTTAATGAAATCATTACCTAGTATGACGTCTTACCGAAAATTTGTCTTTGGGGTTTCCATCTCAATGGTTGCAAAATCACCTATGGGCACTAGGCAGTCCACCATATTCTGTATTCACAAAATGTTTTCTGCGGAGAACATTCTACCTTCTTTCTTTCCAAATTTCACTATTATATCTTTTTCCATCCTCTCCCACCTTTGTAGATAAATCTAAATTCGCCTTCATTTACCTTCTCAGATAATCCAACTACCCACTTTCGCACAATATCTTCGCATTCCAATAATCTTCCGATCTCACCGGAGACCGAAACCACCAATAAAAAAGAGAAGGAAAAGACTTCTGAAATATCAGAACAGCGCAATCCCCCACAATTCCAATCTCAATTAATGCCAATTCCCCAGCCCCCATTTCCCTACCCCAGAAATCACCTTGACCAATCTATATGTAGTCGTCATGCGAGCGATCTTCAACCACTACTAAACTACATCTTGGCCGGCCAGACACCTCAATGTCACATCTCTACATTTGGCATAGTGTTCCAGTCAACAAAAGTAGTCGTCCAATTCTCCTTGAACGCGAATACAACATTTACGTCAAGGATGGAGTGGGAATCTATCAGGGAAAACTGAAGATTGCCCACCACCAGAATGGAAGGGTATATCTCACAAATAAAAGGGTGATTTATATAGACTCGAGCGATGGAAACCGAGCAATTGCTGTGAGCTTGAAGGATATGGCGCGGGCCGAATATGTCGAGCGGTTTCTCCGCTCTTCGCCAAAAGTGAAGCTTTACTTAAAAGTTGATGGCGAAACGACGCCCGTGGCGGGTTCTAGCATCAACAGTCCGCAAGATCTGCTGGCATCGCTTCCCCTAGATAAAACTGTTGACTGGATCTGTGTGATTTGCTCGTTCAACAACCACATTTCAACGAAAACCGACCTCGATGTCAATTTCCCGAAATGCGTTTCTTGTGGCATTCCCCCGTCAAGAAATCAGATAGAACAGGTAATAAACAGCGCGTATGCGCAGAAGGAAACGCCTCCAGATCCTCAGATCTCTGACAATGCCGACCAGTGCCCAAAATGCACATTTATCAATCATCCGTCAATGAGATACTGTGAACTCTGTGGGACGGAGCTACCGAAGATTCCGCTGGCGCTTTCTCGGAAAATCCAGGACGTGGAAAACCTATCAACGCCCAACTTGCGGGCACAGAACCCATTGGGGCTTGTTCTTGAAGAAAACGAGGAATACACCAATTGCAGTCCCTACATCAAGATCAGTTTCCGGAAGGGTGGCGATGTAGGATTCTACGACCATATTATAGAGGAAATTGAGAAGATCAAGTGGGAAATGTTGGAGAGTCGAGGCGGCGTCAGTGGCGAAGCTACCGTCATGCAGAAGAAGGAAGAATCCGGTCCAAAAGTGAAAACTGGAGGAATCCACAGCTTGGAACGCATCGGAAAGCTTCAGCGAAAGCAGAATGAGATCATTCTCACGCAATCGCTCGAAGATCTCGAACAATTGATGTTCAAAGCTCAGGATTTACTCAAGCTTTCGTCCAGTTTCGGGTCGCTTATAAAGCACAAGAAGAACGTTCCAACAGCAACGATCCCGCCGTTGGTGATCGGCAGAAGCTCCAGTTTATTCCAACAGGAGCTCGCCCGCCACGTCAGCGAGTACTTGCTCAACTCAGAGCTTACAAAGATCACCTCCATGATCACCATTCCCGACCTATTTGCCTCCTACAACCGGTTCCGCATCCTCAACCAAGGATTTGGCACTGAGCTCATCACCACTCAAGAACTTAACAAGAGCCTTGAGCTTCTTGACAAACTTCAACTCCCAATTAAAGTGACAACGTTCCAGTCAGGTTTACAGGTTGTCACCCAGCGTTCACACGAACTGAAGGATCTCCATATTAAGATCATGGAGTATTTAATTCAAGTGGAAAACGACTTTAAATACCAAAAGTACCTCAGCGAGTTTCTTGCTGACAGTGACGACTACACTAGAGACAAGTATCGAGTTTTCCACGGCAGTACGGTGGCTGAAATCGCCGACCATTTTGGGTGGTCACATAGCGTATGTATTGAGGAGATGGCCCGGTGCATGGACGAACAATTGGTTGTGTTCGATAAGCATATCCTGGGCACGTTCTACTTTGTTAACCAATTCGAGGCAAATTTGGCAGCCAAATTACAAGATGAAGAGGAAATTCGTCTCACTGCCAAACACGATGCATTGGCCCACCAGAAGACGATCTCCACCTCGCTCAAAACAGAATACGATGCTGAGCATGATCTAATTGCTGTGAACAGCCACGAGTTTGGCATCTTGCGGCCCGATGTAGGGGTAATCAGTATCCAATCCGAACCGAGCGATACCTTGGGTGATCTTGCAGGCCTCAAGTTTACGTAATTCTGCTGATAAGCGGGCCGGGATACATATCGGTTTCTTAGTGGACAATTAAGACACCTTTATTTTGCGCGAGACATTGCGCGCCGAGAAACGACCCTGAAACGGCGACATCTCCTCAGGATACGACATATTGCCAACGATACGACATATTGCCGAGCGTACGACATAATGCCAACGATAAGACGACATTTCCAATCAAGACATTGAACAAACACACAATGTTATGGAGGTGAAGCGGTTAAATTCAATGATGGCTGAATGTGGTCTGAGTGGGCGATCATCAGCAACCGTCCGCCCACCCATGTTACAGTATTAGAGATTGTCCTGCAGACTGCACCCGTTCCTCAACCTATTTTCTACTCACGGAGTCAGACCCTTTTCTCAGTTAAAAGGATCGAGGAAACCTCTAGAATTCGAATTTTAAGAGAAATCATTGAGTCCGTGGACTCTTGCTCAAGATAGAATTCCTCTAGAGAAGGGGGAGCAAAGCATGGGAAATTTCTCAGCAAATCTAACAATGCCCCGCCATTTTTCCGATTGGTATGGCATTCTGCATACTTCCCTCGCCGACGGCCCGATACCGCGATACCGTTTTTGATGCCTGCTCACGACAGGGCCGTATCTTCTGTACACAACTCGGTGCTTCAAACGTTTTATGTTTTCGAGCTTATCAGGAGGAACGGCTCTCTATATAAGACGAGACCAAGTTCTGAAAATTTCATCTCTTCACTAATTGTCTCCGCACTTGAATCACATCTGCATTTTTCTCTGCAATGTCTTCTGCTGCTTACGTTGCACTTCCACAGGGTGCTGGATACGCTGTCGTGGTGGGGTTGGGTGCTGTCTTCGCTGGAGGTATGGTGCTTACCACCTTCTGCTTGAAACGTTACAACAAGGAAATTATGACCGCCGAAGAATTTGCTACGGCCGGTAGAAGTGTCAAGACGTTCTTGCTTTCTTCGGCAGTGGTTTCTTCTTGGACTTGGGCTGCTACTCTTTTGACTTCCACCGTTCAAGTTTACAACAACGGTGTGTCCGGTGCCTTGTACTATGCAGCCGGTGCAACTGTGCAGATTATTTTATTTTCGTGTTTGGCTATTAAAGGTAAGGAAAGGGCACCTTCTGCTCATACTTACTTGGAAATTGTGAAAGCAAGGTATGGATCAATCACTCATGGGGTCTACTGCTTCTGGGGATTTGCTACAAACGTGTTGGTGACTGCAATGTTGTTGACTGGAGGTTCTGCTGTCGTGCATGATTTAACCGGAATGAACGTGGTGGCTGCCTGTTTGTTGTTGCCTCTTGGTGTCGTGGTGTACACGTTGTTTGGAGGTATCAAGGCCACCTTCTTGACCGACTACGCCCACACCGTTGTGATTGTCATCATCATGTTGGTGTTTGCATTCAACACCTTTGCTGTTTCCGACAAGTTGGGCTCTCCAGGAAAAGTGTGGGAAATTGTCACTGCTTTGGCCGAGACTCAGCCTAGAGAAGGTAACGCCGGAGGGTCCTACTTGACCATCAAGTCCCGTTCCGGTGGTATTTTCTTTGTCATCAACATTGTCGGTAACTTTGGTACTGTGTTCTTGGATAACGGATACTTCAACAAGGCGTTTGCTTCCGACCCTGCTGCCACCATGCCTGGTTACGTTATTGGTGGTTTAGCCTGGTTTGCTATCCCAATGTTTATGGCCACAACCATGGGTTTGACTGCTTTGTCCTTGGAAGGCACTCCATTCTGGCCTACCTACCCTGAGAGAATGACGTCTGCTGAAGTTAGTGCTGGATTGGTGTTGCCCAACGCTGCAGTGGCTCTATTGGGTAAATCTGGTGCCGTCATGAGTCTCTTGTTGGTTTTCATGGCTGTCACCTCGGCCATGTCTGCTGAGTTGATTGCCGTGTCCACCATCTACACCTACGATATCTTCAGAACCTACATCAATCCTAAGGCCAGCGGAAAGACTTTGATCTTCATGTCTCACGCCTCGGTCATTGCGTTCGCTTACATCATGGCTGGATTTGCTATCGGTTTATACTACGCTGGCATTTCCATGGGTTACTTGTACGAGTTGATGGGTGTCATTATTGGAGGTGCGGTGTTGCCTTCTACATTGACTTTGCTTTCTAAGCGTCAGAACTGGTATGCTGCTACGTTCACTCCTCCTATTGCTACGGCGTTGTCTATTATGTCGTGGTTGGTATGCACCAAGAAGAAGTACGGAACTGTCGATGTCACCACTACATTCATGGACGACCCTATGTTGACTGGTAACGTCGTTGCACTTTTGTCTCCATTGATCATTGTTCCCGTTTTGACGCTTGCGTTTAAGCCCCAGAACTTCGACTGGAACATCTTGAAGTCCATTTCTCGTGTTGACGAAGAAGAAGAGTTGTTGGCTGCAGAGTCTCCAGTTGAAGAAGACCCAGAGAAGCTTGCGCCTGTCAAGTCGCAGATGAGTGCTGCTGCTCATGAGATTGCTGAGCAGAACTTTGACAAATATGCGGAAGAGAGTGCCAGGTTGAGGAGATCGTTCAAGATCGCATTGACCATTTGCTGTACTTTAGCGATCTGTTTGATCTTATTGTGGCCAATTCCTATGTACGGCAGTGGGTACATTTTCAGCAAGCCATTCTTCACCGGATGGGTCTCTGTCTTTTTCATCTGGTCGTTCTTTACGGCGTTTACTGTCATCATTGGCCCCGTTTGGGAAGGCCGCAGAGGTCTCTATACTACGTTTAGAGGCATCTACTGGGACTTGACTGGCCAGACGTGGAAGTTGAGAGCATGGCAGAATGCCCATCCAGAAGAGTTGCACGCAGTGCAGAGTCAAGTTTCTGCTCAAATGGTCAAGATGGCTGCTTTCAATGGAATGGCTGCAGGAGGAGGAGCCATGACTCCACACAACATTGACGATGAGTTGGATAGTAAGAAGGAGTAAGCGAGTAATGCGATATTAGGTTGTTTCTGAATTAATTATTTGTGTGATTTATTGTAAGGGGGTCTAAGTAGATTCCTATGTAAGTTCAATAATTGCTATATTTGTCCTACACAAATTCTGATGATTCCTGCATAAGTTCTATTATTTCCTAAATAAGCCATAATTACTCGTATGTATCCCTCATCACCCTTATTCGACTTCTACCTTATTCGTTACGTCCAATTTCTATCTCGATTCCTAATGGCTGATTCTCAAGTCGAAAACCTCAAATTCTTCCCACAATCACTCTCCCACCCGAACTTTAGTAATAGGAATTTTGGATGGTACTCTTTTCTCCACAACTGTACCCGTGAAGCCTATTCAGTTCACGTGACAATTGACACCTCTTATCAGCATAGAAGCCCTCATTTGTCTCCACCGACCGGCGCGATCCGCATAACACAGGGGTAGAAAAAATGTGCCTGCAGAAACTCGCCGGGCCCCTCCGTACCCGGATCCAAGCGCACCTCCAATCACCAGCCAATCAATGAAAGGTGAGACATCCATCACCATGATTGCATTTCCCCACCGTCACCGCCGTTTTCTAAATGCGACTGTGGTGACGGTCATCGTCGCTCCCAAGTATCTGTACGGAAGAAAAAACCACCGCAACATAATGAAAATCTCCACTTTCTCACCATCCCTCGGTGTTAGCCGAGATCTTATCGAGATCGAACGCGCCAAAAGGAGTTTGGCACCGATTTCAACTATTTTGCAAGATTCAACCGTGTCAAACCTCTAGTCAAAATCTCCCAAAATGCCCCCACCGTGCCTCGACTCCCCCATGCGCTCGCTTGCAATAAACCCCAAATGACCGCCGAAACTCATCTTCACTCGGCACAATTCGCGCCGGCGCCCCGGCCCGTCGTTACCTGCTGTTAGCGCTATGGCCATCTCCGAACTACTGCGATAGACTGCAGGCAGCCAGGGCCCACCATTACCCATATAATTCCTTGATTCCCACCCTTTGGTAATTTCCAACCACTTCGTTCGTGATCCTAACCAGTTGACCTCCTCTCACCTCTGTGGTCAATTGTCCATCTAATTCTGTGGTTGTTTTTCATCAATTTTTCATTACTCATCACTGATCATCTCCCACCATTTCCAATATCATGTCGTACTTGGGCTGGACTGTGGACGACTGGAAAAGATTTCATTTCCTGTCTACCCCCGATGATTCGCTCACATTGTTGCAGAAGCTCGTCGGGGATCAAACACTCGACGATCCTGCCTGGATATCGCTCGTGTCCAACGAAGACTTGATCCACCAATGGAGATTTCTTCAGTCGAACTCCAGCAAAACCTCGCTTCCCCTCTATGGAGTTCCTGTGGCCATCAAGGATAACATTGACGTTAAGTTGATGCCTACCACTGCCGCTTGCCCTTCTTTCAGCTACAACCCTTCCGAAGATGCCACCACTGTTCGCTTGTTGAGAAGTGCGGGAGCCATCATCATCGGAAAAACCAACTTGGACCAGTTTGCTACCGGATTGGTCGGCACCAGATCGCCGTACGGCATCACACCAAACACTTTCGACCCCAAGTATGTGTCCGGCGGCTCTTCCGCGGGTTCTGCATCGGTGGTTGCTCGTGGTATTGTGCCAGTTGCTTTGGGCACAGACACTGCCGGATCTGGCCGTGTTCCCGCAGCTTTGAACAACTTGATTGGTGTTAAGCCAACCAAGGGAGCATTTTCTGCCGGCGGAGTGGTGCCAGCATGCAAGTCGTTGGACTGTGTTTCCGTTTTCGCATTGAACTTGCACGATGCCCAATTGGCATTCAACATTCTCTCCGAATTTGACGGAGCTCGTGACGAGTACTCGCGTAAGTTCCCAGACAATGCTCTTTTGAAGTTTAGCTCCAAGCCAAAAGTGGCAGTTCCTAGCAAACTCGAGTGGTGCGGGGAGAAAGAGAACCCTAAATTGTTCGATAAGGCTGTTGACCTTGTCAAGCAGACTGGCTGCGAAATCTCCGACTTTGATATGCAGCCATTGCTCGACTTGGCAAAGTGCTTGTACGAGGGTGCATGGGTTGCTGAGAGAAGCTGGGCCACCAGAGACTTCTTGGCCACAAACCCTCCAATCGAAGACTTGGACCCTACTGTGTTGAAGATTGTCAAGGGCGGAGAAAATGTTTCTGCCATGACTGCATTTGAATTCGAGTACAAGCGTCAGCAGATCTTGCAACGTGTTCAACCATTTTTGAACGAGATCGACGTGCTTGTTCTTCCCACTGCTCCATTGACTCCTACTATTGAGCAGGTCCAGAACGACCCACTCGGTGTCAACTCGAACCAAGGTACCTACACCAACTTTGTCAACTTGGCCGACATGAGTGCCTTGGCCGTTCCAGCCGGTTTCCGTGCCGACGGTGTTCCTTTCGGTATCACCTTCCTCTCTCACAAATTCAACGACTACGCTTTGTTGGAGTTTGCTTCGAGATACATGAGAGAGTACACTGCCAACAAGCCTCGTTTCTACGGCTGTCTCAAGGACCAGGAGGCTGCCACTCTCGGCGACGAATTGCTTCCACACACTGAGTTGCCCAAGCCAGTCTTGAACAACACCGTTAAAGTTGCAGTTGTCGGAGCCCACTTGAAGGGTTATCAATTGCATTGGCAGTTGGAGAAGGTGAATGCAACCTTAGTTGAGGAGACCACCACTTCTGCCAACTACAAGTTGTATGCCTTGCCAAAGACCGGCCCCGTGGCCAAGCCTGGGTTGAGAAGAGTTGCTGAATTCGGCTCCAAGATTGCCTTGGAGGTGTACGCCATTCCAATGGAGTTATTCGGCCAGTTTGTCAACTACGTTCCCGAGCCTTTGGGAATTGGATCGGTTGAATTGGCTTCTGGTGAATGGATCAAGTCCTTCATCTGTGAAGAGGCAGGCTACCTTTCTCCAGGCACCAAAGATATCACCGAATTTGGTGGCTGGAAGAACTACCACGACCACTTGGACAAGGAGTCCAAGAAGTACAAGAAGCCATTCAACTCGGTTCTTGTTGCCAACCGTGGTGAGATTGCCGTTCGTATCATGAAGACCTTAAAGAAGATGGGCATCAAGTCCATTGCCATCTACTCTGACCCAGATGAATATGCTCGCCATTCGCTTATCGCCGATGTGGCCATCCCATTGCATGGAGTTTCTGCTGCCGAGACGTACATCAACATCGACAAGGTGATTGCTGCAGCCAAGAAGTCCGGTGCCGAGGCTATCATTCCTGGCTACGGTTTCTTGTCCGAAAACGCCGACTTCGCCGACAGATGTGGTAAGGAAGGGATTGTTTTCGTTGGACCTGCTGGTGATGCCATCAGAAAGCTTGGTTTGAAGCATTCGGCAAGAGAGATCGCCGAGAAGGCCGGTGTTCCTTTAGTTCCTGGTTCTGGCTTGGTTTCTGATGCTATGGAGGCTAAGGAGATTGCCGCTAAGCTCGAGTACCCAGTTATGGTCAAGTCCACTGCTGGAGGTGGAGGTATCGGATTGCAGAAGGTCGACTCCGAAGCCGATATTGAGCAGGTTTTCCAAACCGTTCAGCACCAGGGTAAGTCTTACTTTGGAGACTCTGGTGTGTTCTTGGAGAGATTTGTCGAGAACGCTCGTCACGTCGAAATCCAGATGCTTGGTGACGGTTACGGTAAGGCCATCGCATTGGGCGAGAGAGACTGTTCATTGCAGAGAAGAAACCAGAAGATCATTGAGGAGACTCCTGCTCCAAACTTGCCTGAAGCTACTCGTCAAAGAATGAGAACTGCTGCCGAATCCTTGGGTTCCTTGATGAACTATAAGTGTGCTGGTACTGTTGAGTTCATTTACGACGAGAAGCGTGATGAATTCTACTTCTTGGAAGTCAACGCCAGATTGCAGGTCGAGCACCCTATCACTGAAATGGTGACCGGTTTGGACTTGGTTGAGTGGATGTTGTTGATTGCTGCTGACACTCCTCCAGACTTCTCTCAGAAGATCACCGTTACCGGTGCTTCCATGGAAGCCAGATTGTACGCCGAGAACCCAGTCAAGGGCTTCATGCCTTCTCCAGGTCAATTGACCGAGGTCAAGTTCCCATCTTTTGCACGTATTGATGGATGGGTCGAAAAGGGTACCGTTGTTTCTGCTGAGTACGATCCAACATTGGCCAAGATCATTGTTCACGGAAAGGACAGAAACGATGCATTGAAGAAGTTGCGCCAGGCTTTGAACGAGACTGCCGTGTCTGGATGTATCACCAACATCGACTACTTGAGATCGATTGCCAACTCCAAGATGTTTGAGACCGCCAAGGTGGCCACCAAGGTGTTGGACTCCTACGACTACAACCCAACTGCTTTCGAAGTGCTTGTTCCTGGTGCCTACACCACTGTCCAGGATTACCCAGGCAGAAAGGGCTACTGGCACATTGGTGTTCCTCCTTCGGGATGCATGGACGAGTACGCTTTCCGTTTGGCCAACAGAGCTGTTGGTAACGATGCCGGAGCTCCAGGTTTGGAAATCACCTTGAGCGGACCTAAGCTTTTGTTCCACCACGATGTCATTGTTGCTGTCACCGGTGGAGAGGTCGAAGTTGATGTCGATGGAACCGCCGTCTCTCAGTGGAAGCCTATCCACGTCAAGAAGGGCGAGAAGTTGTCGATTGGCAAGTTGTCGTCTGGATGCAGAGCATACTTGGCCATCAGAGGAGGAATTGATGTCTGCGAGTACTTGGGCTCCCGTTCTACCTTCGCTCTTGGAAACTTGGGAGGGTACAACGGCCGTGTTTTGAAGTTGGGTGACGTTTTGTTCTTGGGCCAACCAGAGTTGCCAAGTTGCACCTTGCCAGTTCCAACTGCGGAACCAAGTGACATTCCAAAGTCGTTGATTGCTTCGTACGACTTCAATGCCACGAATGCCTGGAAGGTGGGTGTCACCTGTGGTCCTCACGGATCTCCAGATTTCTTCACTTCTGAGGCCGTCGAAGAATTCTTCGCTTCTAAGTGGAAGGTCCACTACAACTCCAACCGTTTCGGTGTGAGATTGATTGGTCCTAAGCCCAAGTGGGCAAGAAAGGACGGTGGAGATGCCGGTTTGCACCCTTCGAACGCCCACGACTACGTCTACTCTCTTGGTGCCATCAACTTCACTGGTGACGAGCCAGTGATCTTGACTTGCGACGGACCTTCGCTTGGAGGTTTCGTGTGTGAGGCTGTTGTTGCTGAAGCCGAGATGTGGAAGATTGGTCAGGTGAAGCCAGGTGACCTGATCCAGTTCGTTCCTCTTAGCTACGAAGTTGCCAAGGGTTTGAAGCTCGAGCAGGATAAGGTGATTGCTGAGCTCAAGGGTGACGTTCCATCGTTCGAAGGTAAGGCTTTGTCCACTTTCGAAGACCCAGTGTTGGCTGTCATCGAGCCAACCGGCTCTGCTCCTAAGATTGCTTACCGTCAAGCCGGTGACAGATACATTTTGGTTGAATACGGAGAAAACGTCATGGACTTGAACGTCAACTACCGTTTGCACAAGTTGATCGAGATGGTCGGCGACTTGAAGGTGGAAGGTGTTGTTGAGATGTCTCGTGGTGTTCGTTCTGTGTTGATTGAGTATGACGAGAATATTACCCAGTCGGCCTTGTTGGAGACCATGCTTGCCATTGAAAAGGAAATCGTCTTCGTCAACAAGTGGAGAGTTCCTTCTCGTATCATCAGATTGCCTATGGCTTTCGAGGACCAGAGAACGTTGGATGCTGTCACCAGATACCAGGAGACCATCAGAAGCGATGCTCCATGGTTGCCTAACAACGTTGACTTCATTGCCAACATCAACGGCGTTGAACGTAACGATGTCAAGGACATGTTGTACTCTGCTCGTTTCATGGTGTTGGGTCTTGGTGATGTTTTCTTGGGTGCTCCATGTGCTGTGCCTCTTGACCCAAGACACCGTCTCTTGGGTACCAAGTACAACCCATCGAGAACTTTCACACCTAACGGAACTGTGGGTATCGGTGGTTCATACATGTGTATCTACACCATGGAATCGCCAGGTGGATATCAGTTGGTCGGTCGTACTGTTCCTATCTGGGACAAGTTGACGTTGGCCAAGCACTCGGGCGTCCAGCCTTGGTTGTTGAACCCATTCGACCAGGTTGAGTTCTACCCAGTTTCCGAGGCTGAAGTGGACAAGATGACCGCAAGAATGGAAGCTGGCCACTTTGATGTGGACATTGTGGAGTCTGTTTTCGACCACGAGCAATACTTGAGATGGATCCAGGCCAACTCTGCCTCCATTGAAGAGTTCCAGAAGAACCAGGGTGGGGAGAAATTGGAGGAGTTCAACCGTTTGATCCAGGTGTCCAACGCCGAGTTGGAAGCTGGCAATTCTGGCCCTGCTTTGAGTGAAGACGAGAAGTTTTCCGAAGATGCTGAGATGGTGTACTCTGAGTACTCTGGCCGTTTCTGGAAACCATTGGTTGAAGTTGGTGATGTTGTTAAGGAGGGCCAGGGATTGGTTGTTGTTGAGGCCATGAAGACCGAGATGGTTGTTGTTTCTCCAAAGGGTGGTAAAGTTGTCAAGATCTTGCACAAGAATGGTGATTTGGTGGATGCTGGTGATTTGGTTGTTGTGATAGAATAATTTATAAAATTGCGTTACCTCTAGTGAGCGGGAGGAAATGCAATCAATGTACAAATAATGAGTGATTCGACGGTAGTAGTCAGTTAAGGACAAGATGAATAAGAAGAGGACCAACAAATCTACGAAATGAATTGTAGCCATTTAACCTGGATAGTTTTTCGCAGCCATTATCTACTAGTGGTCCTGGTCGTGCATAACCCAACACATCACAATTCAACTCGCACATTCAAGCCAATTCACATAGTCAATGTCAGAATCAGTCAATCTTGCGGTGGCATCGCTCCAGCCGGAGCTATGGACGGCGTCTCTGAATGAAGCCATGACCATTTATGTCACGGACACCAAGGGTTCTGCACAGATGTTCAAGCCAGTGTTCACCTATCCTATCTTTGGCGATGCTGAAAGTATCTTTGGATATAAGGATTTGGTGATTTTCTTATGCTTTGACTCAGTGACATTCTTGCCATTTTTGAACGTCAAATGGTCTGCAAAGCTTAACGACGTAGACGTCGACCCCAAGGAGAAAATGTTGGAATTCTTGCCCAAATCCACCGTATTCAAAGACGAATTGAAGTGGAGAGAAGCGATCGAACAGGAGCAGAAGGGCTATGAGATTCCAGGAACGCGCTTTGGTGAGGAATTCTCTAAGGACGACGAAGAGTATGCAATTTACCGTCTTGACATGTCGACGGACTCTGGAGTGGAATTGCACAAGAGGTTGCAGATTCTCGTGCTTTTGTTCATTGAAGCAGGTTCATACATCGATTTCAAGGATCCGTTGTGGGACATTTACGTCTTGTACAAGACGACAGACCCAAAATTGCCCGAGGTGGTTGGTTTCGCAACGGCATACAATTACTGGAAGTATCCAGGGCTGGAGAAATTCGATGCGGGCTTGACTGAGACGCGCAAAAAGATTTCCCAGTTCATCATCTTGCCTATTTTCCAAGGGAAATCGCTAGGAGGCGAGTTTTATCTTCGTCTTGTAGAACAATGGTTGTTGGATGATAACATCGTTGAGATTGTGGTGGAAGATCCAAACGAGAGCTTCGATGATTTGAGAGATCGTGCAGACTTGACCAGACTCAGCAAGAAGATTAACTTGGGCAGTCTTGACCTTGCCACGGTGACTGAGGAAACATGGTTTGAGAGTTTCAAGAAAAAGGAAAAGTTAGAGAAACGTCAGCTTCAGCGGTTGCTCGAGATGATCTTTTTGAAGCAATTGAAGGACGGCTCAAGCGCGGAGTCAAAGAAGTCTGTCCGGTTGTTTGTTAAGCGCAGATTATATGAGAAGAACAAAGAAGCTCTTGTAGGGTTGGATGGCCCCACCCGGTTGGATAAGCTTCAAACGGCATACGAAGCGCTTGAAGCTGACTACTATCGAATTTTGGAACCCACAAATTTGAAGTTCAAGCGTATCGCCGAATCTGACACCAGCGGAATATCAAAGAAAATCAAGATCAATTGAGTTGCATCGGTTAGAGAATGTGTGCTCCAAACGCATACTTAGACAGAATGTCGGCGTGTCGTGCACCACAAGGCTAATGTACGAAGGGGCACATATGCTGTGATATCTCTCAAATACAGTCTAGGTGACTGATTTGGACAGGTTGAACAGACAGAAGCATCTTGGGCGAAAATTCAAATTCCAGAAAGGTTGCAGTTTCAGTGAAGTCATTTTTTCACCCAATCACGCTTCTCGTTCCACTTCAGAGCAATGTCCATTGCTAGAAAAGTATATGTGACCCTTTGCGGGACCAAGGACCACCATGCAACCGAAGCCCATGACCATGACGTATGGATTAAAAAAAGAAGCATCGAATGTTAAAATAATTAGGATAACAGCCGCTGGAGAGCAATATTACGTCACCAAGTGACGAAGAAAACCACGTTTCCTGTAGATAATTCGGCATTGTCGTATAATAGCAATCAACCAGCAACTGAGTGGAGGCAGATATCCAGAATCAGAAGGAAAATTGCAAGGATGGGTATCAGTTTGACAGGGTAATTTCGACAAAAATGGCGGCATTGTCAGTTGTGTGGTATGTCTTGACATCCTAGCAAACACGGCCCAATCGGGAAAAAGGGGCGCTAGCTGGAACTTTCCACCAAGTAGAGGTCGACAGAACCGCGCGGGCTCCTGTGCAGAGTGTTATCCCCGTACCTTCATCCCCGCCAGTATAAAAGGAGAGCAATTCCAAGGAAATTCTTTCTTTTCCACCCTAAAACTAAAAATCAAAAATGCACAGAACCTACTCTTTGAGATCGCAAAAGGCTCCAACCGCTGCTCAATTGCAGTCGCCTCCACCTCCTCCATCGTCGACCAAGTCCAAATTCTTTGGTAAGGGCGGAATTTCGTCGTCTTTCAAGAAAAGCATTGCTGGTGCCACTGGTCCTGAATTGCTGAGAAAATTGTCCCAGTACATCAAGATGGAGAAGAACGTGATGAGAGCGGTTGAGTTAACTGCCAGAGAACGTAGAGAGGTTGCCAAGCAATTGTCGCTCTGGGGTGAGGAGAACGACGAGGATGTGTCCGACGTTACCGACAAGTTGGGTGTCTTGATCTACGAGATTGGTGAGTTGGAGGACCAGTTCACCGACAAGTACGACCAATACAGAATCACCTTGAAGTCCATCAGAAACATCGAGGCTTCTGTGCAGCCATCTAGAGACAGAAAGCAGAAGATCACCGATGAGATTGCTCACTTGAAGTACAAGGACCCACAGTCTCCAAAGATTCCTGTTTTGGAGCAGGAGTTGGTGAGAGCCGAGGCCGAGTCGTTGGTTGCCGAGGCTCAATTGTCCAACATCACCAGAGAGAAGTTGAAGGCTGCTTTCAACTACCAGTTCGATGCCACCAGAGAGTTGGCTGAGAAGTATGCCCTTATTGCTGGTTACGGTAAGGCTTTGTTGGAGTTGTTGGACGACTCTGCTGTCACCCCAGGTGAGACTAGACCTGCTTATGACGGATACGAGGCCTCCAAGCAGATCATCATTGACGCTGAGAACGCTTTGGCTGCCTGGACCCTTGACTCTGCTGCTGTCAAGCCAACCTTGTCCTTGCACCACGAGGCTGAGGGTGAGCCTGAGGAGGGCGAGATGTACGAGGCTGAAGAGGAGTTTGCCAAGCACGACGACACCAACGGTGTGGCTGCTTAAGGAGAATCTCTCGTGTTAAAAACAATGCTTTCTTTCAGCTGGCGGTTGCATCTAACATCTGACAGGTACTGTCCAGCATGGCAAAGACAACTAATTGTAACCATCTTTGTATGATTCTTCGGTTTCCTTCCTCTTTGTATTATGTATCAATTGAAAGTCATCTGAGTTAGATAGCCTTGGATATATAGATATCATTCCCCGAGAGCAATTGACATGACTGGACACTTTGGAGGTGTAACTGGTCTAAAGTAGCAAGTTGCAATAATGTAGCAAATGCCGGCGCCGCAAATTTCCGACCCACTGGTCTCTCATCAATTGTTGCCCTGCTTGGAACGAGCTGCTCGAAACTGATTTTGTTTTCGTTTTCCTGTTCCAATTTCGTCATCACAAATCGGTGGAGCTTACTGAGCATTTGGGCATATGGCGATTCGTCGTTGTCTTGCCATACTTCCTCAAGAGAATTATCTACCGACAAGTTCAAATCGACATCAAAGTCAATATCTTGAAAGAATTGGTCGTCATTGGGGGAGCCATTGTGACGAACCACCGCATCCATGTTTTCAACGCTCGGAGCTCTGATGTTTCTCCCCTCCTCTATTTCCGCAAGATCTTGGAAGAACTCAGGTAATGTTGCCTGGGCGCATCTAGAGTGTCGATCAGCCAGGGGAAACCGATTGCGAGGTATTTCAGAAGTAAGCAGCGGCCCAAATACTGCCTTGTAGCAATAATTGACAAAATGGGGGCTATTCTGACTAAGTCCCTCCATCAATTGTTTAAACGATGGTTGGTGCTTGTTCGACCTCACCCGTTTCCTGCCATCACAATACAAATATTCATCTTTGATGAAGCGGAACTTCCGCTTCTGGCGATTATTGCCAGTAGCATCTGCTGCTGTGGTCAAATTCGCAGTTGTTGAGAAGTGGGGATCGTTGGATCCTGAATTATGAGTCTTTGTGAGTTCATCAGTTGTTGCACCGATGGCGATGACCTCATGGTCGAAATCTGCGTGGTCCAACAAATCCCCACCAACCATTCCTTGGTGATTTACGGGTCCGTGAAGAACTATATCGCCATTTTTGTCGAATTCAAAGTCCACGTCGTACCCTTCGTCCGGTTCCATGTGGATACTAGCATAAGACTTGTCCATGAACTTCTCGAACAGGCGATCGCGTGCGTCTGCTTCCTCCGCCAACGGGATGGTTGTCGGGTCTACATAATTAAGTAATTTATCCTGATGCATGATTTGGAGAGCCATATCCATGGCCTCGGTAGGGTCTAGGCCGAAATCAGAAACGAAATCCTCGGCGATGTTGAATCTGGCGTCATCGCTCAAATACTGCCTGTTGGGTGATTTTTTTGCAGCCAAAGTGGTTGTAGATTCGTAAGACTGAAGTGGGGTGTGGGGGATGGAGATCCGCGTATTTACCGATACTAAATCGTTAAGCATGCAAGCCACCTGCTGTTTATAAATCAACGACATGCCATACAATAGACTGGAAGATATTCTGAGGGAGAAAGAGGTTGATGGAGACGAGATAATAAGTTGACAGGTGTTCGGGATAGATATGGAGTTTACGGACTTGAAAAGTGAGCGGCGGTGTGCCAGCAGAGAGCCTAGGGTTGCCATTGCCCACGCGTGGGCGATTCCATCTTCGTTCTTAGAAAGAAAGAGAGCCATTAGGTGATTGGAGAAGCAGTGCGGATTGGGGGGTTTTTATAGTGAAGCGTCGTGGAAAAAGAAATCATAAGTGGAAGAAGTTTAAGGGAAAATGAAAAGAATTAATTTTCTTTTGTCGATATATCTCTTTGATATTCTACTTCAATGTTCATTCTTCAACTTTTCTAGTAAAATTGCTTCTGCTAGCCTCCTTTTCCCAGTACTTTCCTAATCTAATGGAATGGGATTCACCCCACCCGTACATCTCAATTAACTCTCCCAATGCGGCTAAATTGCCACAACCTCGTATTTATACTTAGTCCAGATAAAAGCTGCAAATAATGGTGGCAAAAAATACCCCTTACCTTTGCATAATTCTGAAGTATAAAAGGAACCAATCCCCCGAGAATATTCAGCCGCTTCTCGCCCGCTTTGGCTCAACCACTGTCACACTCTCCCCATATATAATTGGCACTTCTTCCTCCTCTAGCAAGGTCCCCAGTTGCACAATCTCTTCGAATGATTACCTTAGGAAGCATCCTCGTCTTCACATTGACTGGTATAGTCAATGTAGTGTCGCTTATCTCCATCTGCAACAACCCAATAGACCAGGTATTCGAAGAAATCATCCGCTACAATAATGGAGACTTTGACGACGTGGGCCGCACCTACGCGGGCCAGAACGAGAGATTCGTGCCAAGAAACTCATCATAAGATTGAAGGGGACGTGTGGGATGGAGATGCGCGAATATACGGATACAACATCGTTACATAGAACCCACCAGCTGTATTTAAATCAACGACATACATATTGTAGGCTGGATGATAGGGGACAGAGATGTTGTTGGAGACGAGATAAAAAGTTGATAGGTGTTCCGGATAGAGATGTTGTTGGAGACGAGATAAAAAGATGACAGGCGTTCGGGATAGATAAGGAGTTTACAGGTTGTTGGAAAGAAAGAGTGCCATTAGGTGCTGGGACAAAGAGTGCGGATTGAAGGGGCTCTATAGTTATCATGTAATCACATTTGAAAGGACATAAAGAGGAAAAATGAAATTAATGATATTCAATTCCTTTCTTCTTCCAATTCTTCTTTAGTATTCTTTGGTAAATTCTTTCTGCTAGCCTTCTTTTCCCCGTACTTTCCTTATCTAATGGAACCTGGTTTGACCCCACCCGTACATCTCAATTAACTCTCCCAATGCGGCTAAATTGCCACAACCTCGTATTTATACTTAGTCCAGATAAAAGCTGCAAATAACGGTGGCAAAAAATACCCCTCACCCTTCCATAATTCTGAGATATAAAAGGAACCAATCCCCCGAGAATATTCAGCCGCTTCCCGCCTGCATTAGTGTTACAGCGTGTGCATAGTCCTGGATTGCATGCAGTACAGACATGCCCCACTGTCACTCCCCCCTCCCCATATTTAATTGGCGCTTCTTCCTCCTCTAGCAACCTTCCCCCAATTGCGTAATCTTTTACAATGGTTGCCTTAGGAAGTCTTCTCGTCCTTGCATTGGCTGCTGTAGCCAATGCCATGTCGCTTGTCTCCGTGTTCCACAACTGGGTAGACGATGTAGCCGAGGCGGTTGAGACGGTCATCCGCTACAATAATGGAGAGTTTGGCGGCGTCATCAACACCTTCCCGGGCCAGAACGAGAAACCTGTTCCAGGAAACTCGCCAATCATCCAGTGCGACGCAAACACCCCTCAAATCTTGGACTTGCAGCGGGTGGTGATTGACCCGAACCCTCCAGCCAAGGGCCAGAACTTGACGTTTGTTGCTACCGGCTACTTGAGCCAGGACATTGTCGATGGCGCCTATGTAGAAGTGGATGTTAAATACGGATACATTCGCTTGATTCACCAGACTTTTGACTTGTGCGAGGAGGTGACCAACGTCGACATGGAGTGTCCTATTAAGAAGGGTAAGCAGGTTATTTCCAAGCTGGTGGAGATCCCTAACGAGGTGCCCTCAGGAAAGTATACCGTCAACGCTAGAGCCTACACTAAGGACGATGCCCTCATCACTTGTTTGAGTGCTACCGTGGAGTTCCTGTGAAAGTTCAGCATTTAGAGCTGCCATTAGCGGCCATTCTCTCGCTATATAGAAAATGCATCATTTTGATCAAAACAAAAGCCTTTCGAAGGTGCAATTGTCGTACTTATTTTTTGAACTACTCTAAACTAGGCGGAGATGACAAGATTGGCAGTCAAACTGTCGAATCGTTCCTTGAACAACTTGGTTTGCACCATTAGGAGCTCATTGAAGATAATCTGGCCGTCTGGAGAATTCTTCAACTCGTTGAGCTTTTGCTGGCTGAGTCTCCACGCAACAGTGGCACTCGAAGTGGTGTAGGTCATTCTTCTGTACTGGCTGAGCTCCAACAAATCTCCGAAAGCGGTGTTTGGCAAGATCGACGAGTGGAGCTCCTTGTCATCAGATTCAAACTTGCAAACCGACCGCACGAGGCCAGATTCAATCAAGAAGAACGAAGGAGGGCTGGATCCGGTGTCATAGAAGGTGATACCTTCGGGAATCTTTTCCTTGATGAAGTATGGAGCCAACTTCGACCAGAAAATCTCATCCTTGTCAGACAAACCACTAAATGTAATCATGATAAGAGGCAAAGGTTGCTTTTTGTAAGTGGTACCTGCTTGCGAGTAGAACTTATTTTGCATGGATTGCTCGTCCTTGACTGTGCGCCTTGCTGCCTGATAAACCTGATTCGTTCTTGGTGTAGCTAAACCTCCATCAAGTGCTTGACTGAGCACCAGCTTTCCTCCAGAGGATGGAGATGCCATTCTTGTTGAAGCAGCAGAGCCCCTGTGGATCAGCTTAGGTTCAACTTTCTTCAAGGTTCGGTAAGTCTTCAAGAAGGAATTCTCAGACCACTCAAGGGCATAGTTCAAGGTGTTGAATAGTTGGATCTCCAACTCGCACGAGGTGTCGAACAATCCAGCATCACGGAGGGCAGTGACAATCTCGTCGTCTTCGTCCACAGAGGAAATAATGAGCTGGGTGCCAAACTCATTTGTCAAGTTCAAGATTCTTCTGAAGCCTTCAGCAGCAGAAAAATCAATGGAAGACACACCCTTCATGTCGATGATCAAATACTTGATTGGATTCTTGTGGAATCTTCCCCGCTCAAACCGTTCCCGGATGGTAGTTTCCACACCTCCAATGGATCCGAAAAACACCGTTCCCTGCAACTTGATCACGCAAATCTGGTGTCCCACGTCCTTCAAGAATTCCTGCTGCTTGGGGTGTCTCAAAACAGTCGACCGGGCCACCACTCCCGTATATATTCCATTCACCACTGGTCTTCTGGCTGCTTCAACAACAAACGAGAGACATGCAAGCAAGATACCAGCAAGAACTCCGTAAACGAAATCCCACGCACCCATAACAACAACAATGATGATGATTGTCGAATATTCGATGCGCTTCAACTTGCCCCAAGTATCCCACACTGCCTCTTTGAGCAACTCATACCCCAAAAGGTAGATAAGCGAGCCTACAACACACACGGGAATGTAGCCAATGACGACCGGTCCAGAAATCATCACACCAGCCGTGGCAATAGCCAACATGACACCGGCTAATCTATCATCGGCTCCAGCACGAATAAAGAGAACCGAGTTCGTGTAGACCAAATAGTTCTGAATGGATCCCACGAGACCTGAAATCATATTGGAGTAGCCGTGGGCCACCAATTCCCTATCGACATCACATTGGTCCATTCCCACCGAAACGGCAAGTGCTGGAACGTTAATAGGCACATGCAAGATTCCAAAAAACGTCAATGCCATCATGGAGGGAAACGTCTTAGCAATGGAGAGCCAATCCACCAAATTGAAGCGGAAAAGCGCATAATGAGAGTACCACGGCTCCTTTTGTTCCACCGCAGGAAACACCCAGCCGGAATCTCTAGCCTTTTGCAAATCCCAACCGCTAACAGCAGCTACTATGACGTGGAATGCGACAAACACTCCAATGAAGAAGACGGGGACAAGCAACGAGTGGTGGATGCGCTGGTGAAGCAAAATCAAAATGGCAGTAAGAAGAAGCGGCACCGTCCACTGCAAGAGAGTGACGTAGTTGCCAAAAAGGAATTGGAGGGTGGGGAGGTTGTAGCCGAGTCCGCCTTCAAGTCTCGAGGAAACCTCCACTGCGGTGACAACCAAGAAGTACCCAACACCACCGATGCATCCCACCAAGATATGTCTGGGAAAGAAACCCACAAGCGAGCCCAATCTGAGCTTTCCAAGTAGAAGAAAAATTGCACCCGTAACCACGGAAGAAATGGCATAACTGACGATTACTGTGGCCAAAATGGCTTCGTTTGACTGGCCATTCATTTCTGCACTGATAGACATCGCCATGGAATGGAAGAACGGGGTGACCTCGATCATTTCCGAGCCGATTCCCGACTTGAAGGCGGAACCTCCCAACGAATACACCAATTGCGAAATCACAGTAGAAAGATAGAACATCGACAAACCAGCAGGGGCCATTCCGGAGAAAATGGCTTCTCCGATGGGAAACATGATCATTCCATACGACAACGCATCGAGAACATTCAACAACGTTCCCAAAAACACCGCAGGTAAGTATGAAGCAGCTCTGACCACGACATTGGGCCTTGGGCCAGCAGCACCCTCGACCGCAAGTCTTTTTTGCTCTGCTGCATGCCCAGAGAGACTGGCCTCGTTGACCAAATCCAGTCCAGCAAGCCCAGTCTCCAAGTCGGCGGAATAGAATCGAGAACCTTCATCTCCAGCATAAAACCTCTTATTCCGGTCCACCAAGGGCGTGGTGCTATCTGCATCGCCTGAGGGGCTGCTTCCGTAAGCATTGGCCAGTGAGGATCCGTATTCGTGGCCATCGATGGGCATTGGCGGATAGCTCAGGACGTATTCGTCGCTTTCGTCAAGATTGCTGGAAGTTTCACTTCCTGGAATACCCACCGTAGCCAAATCGGCAGTTTCTTTGTGGACCTCCACGCCCGACACAACCGCAGGCGAACTGTAAGATACAGATGCTCTGTGGGACATCAGAACGTAGGAACGACCTCCAAACTCAAAGGGGTCGGTTGGGGTATTCATGGTTTGAGCCACGGATGTTGAATGGAGAAGGAAAGTTTGAGTAAAAACCTGCCAATGGGGACAAATTCAGGTTGGCAACACAATTGGTTTTTGGACAATGCGAGTAGCCACAGAATTGGAGGAGATTTCTCTGTTCAGCTAGTCGATAATTGTGGATCCACGTTGTCTGGCACACAAGCAGCGATGTCGAAGAAGTGGGGGGGAATAAACGACCACTGAGGTTAACAAGAGGATTACTAGGAGAAGAAATCGAGATGGGGAGGGGTTCAGAGGTGTTTATATAGCCAGGAATGTTTATGTACGAGAAGAGTGGTGATGGATGAATTGGGCCGAATTGATCAATTAGAGGATGCGTGGTACTGCAGGCGGACGGGGATGTTCTATCTGTCGCAGTGGGTTGCCGTTGCCGACCACAAAAATTTTAGATTAGAGATGAGGCCAAACCAAGGAGTTTTGGGCGATTGGGGACATCGAGCTGGGATGGAATTGGCTTTGGTGGAAGGTTGATGGAGTCGGATAGGGCAGGATGCTGGAGAGGGGAAGGTCTCCAAACTACTAACTCCAAGAATGAAGTAGGTAGCAAAGGTTATGCAAAGAATGGAGTTAGGTTTGAGAGATTTGAGAATGAGAATGTTGATTTAGAGTAGAGTGTTGATTTAGAGTTACGGGTGGATAATTCATGGAACGTTGTAGGTTTTGGATGAGAATTAGAGGATAGGACCTACACTGTGGTTGTTGCTGTTCTCACCTGATGGAAACAATGGAGGATGAATCCCGAGACGAAAAAAAAAAAATAACAATAAAAATAAAAAAAAAAAAAAAAAGAAAGCGAAGACATGCCAACTGAAACCGAAAGAGAAGAATGCCTTCGAAAAAAGAAGGACAAGTGTACCTTCGAATAGAAAAGGTGAAGTGTACCTTCGGATAGAAAAGGTAAAGTGTACCTTCGAATAGAAAAGGTAAAGTGTACCTTCGAATAGTAAAGGTAAGATACCATCTGCTGGAGATTGATTTCTATAAGGGCACCTTGTTTAGGTGAAATTGAAAACTTCCACATGCTAACTAGACATTGGATATATATCTCACTGCTTGTTACGATGAAATTGAAAAAGAAAAAGAATAACAAATCAGAAATATGCCTCCTTTAGCTTGAATTGGTTCACTATGTTCCGCACCTGTTTTGCTTCGATGAACTAAAAAAAAAATGAGCGCTACGGCATTCTTGCTGGTGATCCTTATCTATTGCGCACGTCGCCTTTACTTGTATCAAAGCATTGAAAGGAAAAAAAAAAAAATGAGATTTGCTCCATCTCCTGCTTGTTCGTTCGCTTATTCGTGTTTATTCCCTCTTCTCGTTATTTACCTCGTGTTTTTGTTTTCTTCATTGTTCGACCCCCATCCATTATGAAGTCATTTTCACTCCCAATGATCTCAAAACCACAAATTTGGGCACCAGCCATAGAATTTCTAGATAATCATCGTTTTCACCACCTCTCCATTCCTTCCACTTTCTCTTCCATGTATCCACTTTCTCTTCCATTTATCCACTTTTCTCTTCCATGTATCCACTTTTTGCCACATTTCCATTCTTGCCGATTTCCCCATGGCCAGCCTACAACCATTGGGCCCATTCTCAGTTGTCAACAGTATCCACTCCTAAAATACCCTGCCCGATTGTTTATGTCCATGTTCTCTCTTTTCTCTATATTCAATTCGTTCTTCTCAAATCTCATTCTTTCCAGCATCATCTCCTGCTTTTCTCATATTTCTTTTTTCTCATATCTCTTCCTTCTCATTTCTCTTCCTTCTCATTCTCTACTTTCTCATTTCTCTCACCATTTACTCTCTAATTTCCCACGCAGACCCTGCGGTTCGCAGCCATTGGTCCATGCAATCAATCTCAATATCTCCAGCCAAAAACCCTCCAAAATCTCCAAAATTCCAATCCAAATCCTCCAAATCTCCATATTCTCCACCCCCACATTCCCCTACTCCTACCTCAACACTCTCCTGCCCCTTCTCGTATATCCCCGTTATCTCCTTCCCAACGGTGCTCCTTATCTGTATGCACTCCCACATGACTAACTACGATGGTTCCTACCACTCCAACTTCTAAAACTACCTACTACTTCTTCTTCCCTGATACCGCCACATACAAAAATCCGATTACTCCACCCAAATTAGCCGCCGCCCATGTCGCAGCCCGAATCAGCGCCGCTCTTGCTCCAGCGTACCCTCTCCTACAGCAGCGTCGACTCATTTGATCGAAGATCGAAATTCACCCTAGAATCTCGCGTGGTGAGGCTGTTTCTCCGCCGCAGATTCTGGTGGTTCTGCTTGGTGGGTGTTGCCGCCATCATCACCCTCCAGCTCTCGTTCTTACCCCGCACTTCCCTCAACAGAGACTTCCGCAGATGGCATGATCTCCATTTGACGAGAACAGATGTCCGCCGCATCTTTTTGGTGGAACTGCGCATCGGCAGACCCGACCAAGACGGCTTGACCATCGAACAACATGTCGACGCTTATTTGCGCCAATTAACCGCCATAAACGGGAAACATGCCGCAGGACTAGCAGCTTCTGATTCACCGGAATTGACGGCTTTTGTGGAGCAGCAGATGCGTCTCCTTGGATATAGAACAAATACCCATACATACCCAGTAGCGTCGGAGCTTCGGGTTCCTCGAGGTCTGAGCCTACATTTGTTGGATACCAAATCGGGAAGAAAGCTCTACTCAGCCCCATTGAAGGAGCCCGAGACTCAAACTCCGTCATTCTTCACTTTCGGTAAGAATGGCACCGTGAGGGGCGCATTTATCTATGCAAACAAAGGTCTTCCCGATGACTATTTGCTTCTAGAGAGCCAAAAAATCTCTCCAAAAGGCAAAATCGTCATCTTTTCACATACCCTATCTAGCGACTACTCGCTATCAGATAAGATTCTCTATGCAGAGAGGTTGGGGTGCCTGGCCGTGATTGTTCAGGGCGATCCAGAGGTTGAGTTTGCTATCTCTCGGGATTTCAAGCCCACCTCTCCTCCAGATCAAAAATTCCGTCTTCCGGTCAGTTTCAATCTGGCCCAGCCGATCCTCAAAGCCATGGGCGTACCCAAAGCTCCCTTTTTGGAATGGAAGTATCTGCCAGAATGCTCCGAAGGGTCATTGGAGCTTGAACTCACCACTGAGTTCGATTCCCAGCCTCTCAATGCATCCAACGTAGTAGCAACTCTTGACGGAGTTCTCAACGACGGTGAAATCATAGTGGGGGCTTCTCGTGATGTTCTTACTTCTCTCAATCCGCTGAGCGGACATGCAGTTTTGCTAGAGACGATGAGAAGATTCAACAACTTAAGAAAACTTGGGTGGAGGCCATTGAGAACGATTCGATTTGTATCGTGGGACTCAGCAAGATCCGGAGCCCAAGGTGCACTTGCGAGTGTGGACGATCCCAACATGTTCCAGAGTAATCTTCCAGTACTTGCCTACGTGAACTTGGATGACGACCTCGTGACGGGCAGCCATTTCAGTGTGGATTCTAATCCGCTATTCAACCACTTGATCAAAGAAATCTCGCGGTTGGTTCCATTCTCGAAGAGCTCTCCCTACTTCAAACGTTTACTAAAGGATAACGAGTCCACAAAGACCTCCATTCCACGATTTTACGAGCTGGCTTCGTTGGAGGTTCGTGACGGTGAAACTCATACTGAAGATGGCGATGATGATGATGATGATAATCATGATGACAATGATTTCACGTCGCTCTACCGCTACTGGCATTGGCAGGACAACTCCACAATCAACAATAAACTCGGCAATGTAATTGCAGGGAAGGATTCCTCCATCTTTGAGATCAGAAAGTCATATCCTGTTTTGAACTTGAAGTTTGGTCAGAGCCCTAACCACAACGACTCCATCTTCCTGCCGGAGTCAAACTTCTACAGCTACAAATGGCTCACTACCGAGGTTGATAAGTCACTTGAACTCCATGGCCTGCTTGTTAGATTCTTGGGGTTGTTTGTGCTTTCGCTAGAAGAGCATGAAGTGGTCGATACAAAGGCTCTGGTGTATTTTAGTCAAGTGAAGGAGTTTTTCGAAGATTTTGAAGAGGATAAGCACAAGATCATCAAGGAATGGAATGGTGTGATTGTGGACGAATCATTGTTTGCCAAATCTTTCTTCACAAAGTCTGCTATTTATACAGACATCATGGCAAACATCAGAAACCCAGACTATAAGATCACTGTGGGAGCCATATTCAACCAGACCAACGTACTCTTGCAACAATTGGTGGACCAATCATGTGTGTTTGATTTGTACAACAAAGAGGTGGAGGACTTGTGGACAACTGATTTTCCGTGGTATAAGATGCTCAAGAAAGTTCACATCTACGCAAAGTTCAAGGTGGCTAACTACAAGACGTTGCGTCTTGAAAAAGAGCTCAATCTTCCCAACGTGGACGGAAATGCATTCCACCACTTTATGTATGAGCAGTCGAATGGGTTTATTTCCAATGATGAGAAGATCAAGCGGGGGGCATTCTCTTCGCTTTATGAGGCAGCAGATCGTGGCGACGATCGACACATGGCTAAATTGATTGTGAAGCGCTACGAATCGCTTAAGGCGGTGCTTAGGAAAATGACATAGGACACGAATAGATTTAATTACAGCCAAGGCTAGCAAAAATAAAAAGGGAAAAACTCAATAAGAGAGGTGAATGATCTTTTCAGCTGCTGCCCGCTTCCTAATTAATTATAGTCTAATAAAAGAGAACTTGCTACCATCTCTCCAGTTAGACGTGCGAAGCACACCACATCAATAGTTAATTCGATCAAACTTCCAGTACTTTCCACCCTCCAAAATGCTAGACGTTGCGCGGTATTTCTCTATCCAGATATTCTTTATCATCCTTAGAGAAACTCTCGAAACCGCCATTATCATCTCGGTGCTTCTCTCGTTCATCAACAAACGTGAACCAGTTGGTGAATCTCCAGAAAATTCTCATGTGCGCCAAATCAAAAAAGGTCTACGTCTACAAGTGTGGCTAGGCGCCATTGGCGGCCTCGTAGTGTGTCTCATCATTGGACTCATATTCATTTTCTTCTTCTACTTTGTGGAGAAAGATCTCTGGTCCTACACCGAGAGATTATGGGAAGGGGTGTTTTCGCTATTGCTGAGCGTGATCATCACTTTTATGGGAGTGGGACTTCTCAGAATCAACAAGGTGATGAAAATCAAGTGGTGGATCAAATTGGGCGACGCTTACACCGATTCTTCCAAGATGGACGCCATAGAGCCCGACAATGACTCTTCCATAGATGGTGAGCAGACCCTGCTGCGAACTCTTTTAAACAAGAATAATAACAAGGAAAAATGGACCCAGAAATACTTCTTGGCCATTTTACCCTTTATCACCACCTTGCGGGAGGGACTCGAGGCGGTGGTTTTTGTAGGAGGAATCGGCATGTCGCAGCCACTCACTTCGCTTCCTCTAGCTGTTCTCTGTGGCCTTTTCCTTGGTTCTGCCATAGGAGTCTCGCTCTACAAAGGTGGCAATAAGATGTCGTTGCAGTACTTTTTGATCTGTTCCACCTGTTTCCTCTATGTGGTTAGTGCTGGCCTCATGAGCCGTGGAGTGTGGTTCTTGGAACTCGAGAGGTATGTGCGTCTTTGCGGAGGGCTCGATGTCAGTGAAACAGGAAGTGGTCCTGGTTCTTACGATATCAGTACTGCGGTGTGGCATGTGAATTGTTGCAACGGGTTGACAGATGGCTGGTGGATGGTTGCTAATGCCATTGTGGGATGGACCAACACTGCCACATATGGAAGCGTAGGGTCATACATGGCGTACTGGATTATTGTTTCTGTGTGGCTCCGGTTGCGATTATATGAAGAGAAATACGGCTACTTCCCCATGATTCCCATCAAGTGGCAGCTCAAGAGAATCAGAAAGAAGATTCGGCTCTACGAGGCTCGTCACCAGCAGCAGTTGCTGGCGGAGGAGGAGAGAAGTGCTGAGGCTGCGTTGATGTAGTTGTGTTTCTCTGGTTGTGGATTGTTTGCATATTTCTTTTGATGGCATAAGTATGGGTGAACGAGAAGTGAGAATTGCTTTGGAGAGAATGATGATTTTCTGTTACTGGCAGGAGTGGAACTATTCCGTATTGGGGGAAGACGGGAATATTGTGGTCCATTCATGACAAGACATAAGTAAATGAAGGGTTGCAGAATAGTGGATGCTCACCGAACAATTTGGATGAGCGTACTAAATATACCTTGGATTATTCCGAACCTGTCAAAATCTCCCCCAAATTTCATTCTACTTTACCATATTTTTTAATCTCTTAACATCTTCTTGTTCCCGGTCTCAAGTTACATGTTGATGATGCTCCAATATACCGTTTGAGAATGTAAGATAATCCCAAATTCTCTTTGCTGCCTACAATGATCTATGTGCTTTCTACCAGTTTCTGAGGCACGTTTGTATCAGTGGACAAGAACGTCATTCGGTTGGAAAAGGTGATGTATAAGAGGGCTTTGCTAGATAATTAGCGTCCAGGTTAAATCTCTTCCAATGAATTCATAGCTGTAATGTCCTTGATTTTCCAAGAAGTATAGTTCCTAATATTCCTTTCTTTATTCCAAATATTCTACTTAGGCTCAACGGATGCTCTATCCATATAGAAGCATCGTCATCGTCTCTCCCTACAATCAATTCTGCATAAGTGATATTCAATACTAACAACTGAAGTAATGCTGGTCATAAAAGTCATAATCGGATACCGTGAAGGTATCCACCGAAAACAAAAGTTCCAAAGGCAATTTCGAAATCATAAAAGAAAATAGTAAATGCAAACAACGATCAAATCTCGCAACCGCTACCACATGATGGCAACGAAGCCAATGACTCCGATGAGAGAGCTTACCAAGTTCTTCTTGCCGCCTCCAGAAACATTAATGGAAGCCGGTGCAGGCTTGCTCTGTGAACTAACCCGAACAGTGGATAAGGTCGTCTTGGTGTCCGTAGGAATCTTGGTGGCTGGTCCTGCAACCGTGGATTTGGTTACCGTAATGTCAGTAGCACCAGGAATCTTGGTGGTTGGTCCTGCAACCGTTGATTTGGTTACCGTAATGTCAGTAGTACCAGGAATTACTGCAGTTCCAGTAATGGTGTGTGTTCCAGGATTCAATGTTATTGTCTGAGGAGAACATTGGCTCTCTTTGGTACAGGTGGAAATAGTTATAGTGGTGTCTGATGGACACACAAACACCCAGTCGGTAACAGTATGGACACAGGTTGGACAGCCAGGAATAATGATGACAGTGCCACATGTAGTGCACTTTGGTGGTTCACAATTTGCTCCAGTGCAACACTTACCACCTGGACCGGTGTCGGTACATGGTTCCTCAGGGCATGAAGTGGTACATTCTGGGACACATCCGTCTCCCTCGCAAGCAGTACAGATCTTGTCACATTCTCCTGGACACTTGGTAGTACATGTTCCTGGTGGACAGTTCTGGCCACCAACACAGTCTGGAGTGACACATTCAGTGATACAGTTGTCACAACTTCCATCAGTTGCGGTACATGGACATGATCCATCAGTTTCGGTACATGGACATGAACCATCAGTTTCAGTACATGGACATGATCCATCAGTTTCAGTACATGGACATGACGTAGTACATTCGGGAACACATCCGTCTCCTTCACAATCTGTACAGATCTTGTCA